>OX104069.1:102524321-102576821 GCA_944474145.2 Dicrocoelium dendriticum
GGTGTCGAGAATATTTAAGTGAATCATGTTTTAATAAAAGTAAACATGTTGCGTATACTTTTACAAATGAGATGAAGCGCCGGCATAGAAACATTTTCGGATAGCATGACCAGTATACTTCTATCGCGTAAGGATATGCCGAATAGACAAAAAAAAGCAATTTGTGGCAGCTTCTTGACCTAGAGTGCCATGAAGGCCAGCGCAGATGTTAAACATCTATGACATTATTTTCCCAATTCAACAGATTGCACAAAACCTGCAGATGTTATACTAGATATATAAAAATAAAAATACTACATTTACTGAATGTATCCCTAATAATAACTATGTAAGTAGTCCGTGCTAAATTTGACATTTGAATGCTAATTGTATGTGACGGATGATTTAACTAAATAATAAAGCTTTAATTTAATGAAAAACCACCACATTTGGTAGTAATAAGAAGCCTAATAGGATAGAGAAATTTGCATCGACATATTTCACCACTTGATTCATGTTTGTTCCTACTTACCACCTCATCATTACCCGAGGTTAGATAAATACCTCTCTTTAGTTTGCATATCCGACAACCAATAGAGACGCTGAATTGGTGAAACACAGATTAGCGTGACGGTAAAGTGGTAAAGCGGTGTTGAATAAGTTTATAAGGGTACTAAGTATAGTCCTGCATCAGAAAGATACAAATACAATTGCCTCGAATCATTAGTTGCCGAAGCATCAGCGACCAAGAGCTTCCGCCTGAGAAACGTAGTCTCTTTTCTGCGAAGCTGGACATACAAGTGTATAGCGGTGCAAAACAGACGGGCATATCTGCAAACTCTCCCCGAGCACGATGAACTGGAATGCCTATGCGACCCAACATAACTGCTTCTCAAGCTACTTCTCTAGCTGGTTCTCTTAGACAGCAACTCGCTTGTAGTATGTAGGAAGCACCCCCATCTTGTACTATCCCCACGTATATCACATTTCCAACAGACTGCCACATGTCCAAAATAGCCGCGGATGTGCTGAAGCTTCTTGTTCACTACGTGAGTACAGTTCAGCTGATCCGGACAACATACTCCCAATTAGCTGAAGATCACTGTTAACAGCTTGCTGAACCATTGTTTACGTTTTACAGTATAACCTTGACGGCATACAGATTTAAACTACGTAATTGCGTGTAGCCGTCACTACATTTACCATGGAGGCAATTTTACAGTGCTCGTAAACGACCTCAAGATTACATAGCTTCCTGTGCTTAGTAACGTCAGGAAACTTGTTGATACAGAAACACTGACGAGCAATCTGAACGAATGCAATATCATCGTGCAGAAGCAACATATAGTTTCAGCCAAAACTGTACATATACCATGAACATTTCGCTAGCTTTTTTAAGCTGGGCGGATTCCTTTGATGTTTATGAAGGGGTTGGCGTTGCCTTCCTTGATTTATTGAAGGTAGCTGATCGCCTAGATTCTTGCATTCTTCCTTGCGATCTGCGGTGCTACAAGATTAATGACCCCATTCTGGGTGGAAATATCAATTTATACGCCAACTGCGCTTGAATATGCGAATTCGTACCACACTACCTGACCCAATAGAATTGGACTGAGTCGTCAGTTATTTCTCCGTCTTAGGACCACATATATTTCTTGTGTATATACATGTCCTTGCAAGCGTGTTGACGTCGGACTTTATACGCTTTGCGGAGGACCTGTAAGAGTTAGCTGCTAGTCAAACGAATGGACGACCAAATGACATTGTTAGATTATCTCGACTGGACCTACAGGTGGTCGGATCAGAACTTGCTTTAGTTTAACCGTGTCAACTGTAAAATATTGTGTATACCTCACATGAGCACTTGCAAATATAAACTGTGAGAACACTTTCCGCTGTGCACTTCTCATGAGAATGATATTGGGGTGATGGTGAAGGACGAACTCCGATACTTAAAACAAGTTTGCTAAGACAGGAAATAAACAGCCCGACAATTAGGCTTACTGCGGTTGGTGTTCGGACTATTTGACCTTACCTGTTTTTCACAACTTTGCATAGCCTAGTCAAGGCCACATTTAGAATATGCATTTCAGATGTGGTACCTTAGAAAACACGTGCCCAAACAGTCTTGAGTATCTAAAACGGAGGGCGGTCGAATGCTGAGTGATGGTTCTACCTACCTTTTTCGGTAGACAATTTCGTTTTGTGTGACGTGAACTAATATTAGTGTATCAGAATCTTAAAAAAGTAATAACCCATGCTTAACCTGAACGATTCTATTCCACAACGTCTAAATGAGTAGCCAGCTTAGCAGCAGCAGCTGCTGCTGCTGCGTTTTAGGTCGTAGACCCGATAGCCCGTTGAAGATTTCAAGCGTACAGTTAAAATATAGATTTGCACCCATTTGGTTTGTATCAATATGTCTGCGGGATACACTCCAAGAAACCTTAATGATACTTTTAATCTTGCGCTATTGCTCGTATCGTACTTTGTTGTAAAATGGATAATATGTGTAAACCGTCCAAAAATACACGTTTCCGGTACTTTTAGTTACCGAGTATCCGTTTTTCCGAGAGAATAAACAATAGTAGTTTAGATATCCACATCATGTTAGTAATCTATTCCAGTAACTAATACGGTAACAGTAGTCTGTAGCTCGATGGACGAAACCGAATGTAAAGTCGCAACGTGCAATCGTTATTGAAGGCGTCTTCATATAGGATAGCCTAGCATACCGAATCGAAGGACAGTGAACATTGCTTCATAACGGGTAAAAGAGCATGCGCTTTATATTTTCTTAGGATGATTAGAGTGAAAATTAATGTAAGAAGATCGTGGTGGAAATTTTTGTTATTTTAGGAGTTTACCGATTTAACTGCACAGCTGCATATCGGCAGTCTGCAATGGGAATGGAATGTGCACACACAAGCTAATATGGGAAGCTGAGCTAGTTTACGTACTTGTGAGAAATACAAATAAATTGAAAGAAAACGCTCAGTCCTGTACCGCGTCATTTGACCAACGGGTTAGATTAATCCTAGTTAGGCACATCCAAGCTATTCACAAGGAAACTTATTAATGTATCCTCGCCACCAGCTGGCGAAGACACATGTAAATCACATTGTTTGTTTCTCGA
Source organism: Dicrocoelium dendriticum (assembly GCA_944474145.2). Classification (NCBI taxonomy): domain Eukaryota; kingdom Metazoa; phylum Platyhelminthes; class Trematoda; order Plagiorchiida; family Dicrocoeliidae; genus Dicrocoelium; species Dicrocoelium dendriticum. The sequence goes on from OX104069.1 coordinate 102,527,437, forward strand.
AATTTCGTCATCCAAGTGAGCAGAAAAGTGTTTAACCAAGGCGTTATAGAAGGCCTTTAGGCAAACGCAATTTGACGTAAGTTGGAAGGGCGTTCCGGATTTGGGATGCTTGAAGAGGAAAGCGGTTTGTCGGTAATCAAGTCGACTGTAGTACTTGGCCAGGAAGAAGTGGTAGCTACCTAGTTTGATATTTCAGCTCAGCTGTAACACAAGTGTGAGTTGGCTCGTCAATACTAGCAAAAACAATTCCGTGAGCTCACGCTACAAGCTCATTTTCTTCAGTCTGCACCAATGGGGAAGGTGAAGCAATCATCTGACGTATTTGTTCCATCGGGGTTGGGGAGATTCAAACACGTTAACGTCGCGCTTGCGTAATGGACGCCATATATAGCGTATTCCACATGGGGCCTCATTTATTCGTTCAGCATTTTCGGAAACACTGTAGGCTCGAAAGTTCAGAAAGCTCTCTGTGAGAGTCCAATTTATTTACTGTTTGTTTTTGATACATAGTTCCTGTCTCTGGTAGCCACAATTATCCTGCACAATCATCCCGAGGGTGCACTCATGGGTAGCAATTTGCAAAACCTGCGCTCCAGTTCGGTATTCATTAGTAAGCTGATGGCTTACGCTCAGAACTTTGCATTTCGCAAAGTTAATCAAGTGCCGGATATCGGACGACTAAGTATAAACCCGGCCGATATTGCTAAAAAGTGATGTGTAATTGTACACTGGTTGGATGGGTTTTAGGTATCCACATCATTTGCAAATAGCACGATGTTTGACTATAGTACTTTAGAATGATTGTTATTAAATATCAGTTTAATGCCGACCTGCAAGAGTATATTACAAGCATTCTCCTCTTCAGCCATGTCAGTTCACCCACCCGATACAGAGCAGTAAAACATATGTGCTTGAATTAGTGCTCACAAAGGAAGAGCTCGTAGTTGTGCACCAAATGCTGAAGAGCCCGCTAGGGCGAAACTACTACGTAAATAGTATTTACCACTTCGTGTGTTATACAGATTGTCCACCAGAACAAACTAACTGGCTTCGAATAATCACTCACTAAGACTTACTGGCAAAATTTGTGGGAGATGCCTGCTTGGAGTTTCTGGATGACTGTTCCATTGAGAGCGCTTTGTTGTAGTGTACTTGCAATTTCAGCGATCTGAGTAAATATGCATCGATCAACAATCCTCTTCGTTCTGCAAGGCCATATTTGCGCGTTCGGAGTGAAACCCGAAAACACATGGCATTAAAATAGTGCGTGTCATGTGTATAGAGAGAACCCTAGCCCTCACAATTGGAGTAACTATGTTGTGCATCGTAAACACTGTGCCACACTTGTGCGTGAGAACAAATAAGTACCCGAGCATAATATACCGGAAAGATTTATGTTAACATAAAGCTGCTGTACCGACATGTGAACAGTCTCCGGAATGTGAAACGTGATGTTTCCCCACTAATATTAGGCTATGGATGTGCTCAAACCACCGAGGATGTAGCTGACGTTCTAAGGCTCTATTATGCTCCAAGTATTCGACGTGCTCCCAGCATCTGGAACATACTTGTTTCATTCTCCTAGGTGCCAGCATTTACACACGTTACGTTTAGTTCAGCGATCATTTGTAGGAAGCTGCTGTCGTTGAGCACCCATAATTCCCCAGGATTTGACAACATTCCCCCGAAAACACTGCGGTTGGCAGCTGCTTGGCTAATGGAACGATTAGCGAGATTTTTCCGAAGATGCCTGGAGAAACAGCAGGTCGATAGCGTGTGGAAGCAAGGCAACATTAGGCCGATTGTGAAAACTGGTAGCCTTTCAGCGCCGGCCAAATTTCGTCAAGTGATACTCCTACCAGTGCTCTCTAATGTGATGGAATCCATCACAGCTGAGGCTATGATGGGCTACTTCGAAAGGACTAGCATCATAGCATCGGAGCAACACGGATTACCTACTACTACTAATGCACTTCTTGCCCGTGGCATCTGGACTGAGATAACCGACAGTGGGCCGGTATTGATGTCAACTACCTAGACTTTTCCAATACATTCGACTGCATATTTCACCGTATAATTCTGAAAAAGCTGCAAGAAGGCGGCGTTGGTAACCATGTCCTATGTTGGATCAGAAACTTGCTCTTTCCGCAGCGCCTTCAGATTCGAGTTCGGGGATCATATTCTGATCCAACTGATGTGAACTAAGGTGTTCCAATTGGGTTGTTGTTGGGGCCACGGTTATTATTATTCTCCGTTAACGAACTTGCGAGTTTCCTCAAGTCCATTTTCCTGCTTTCTAATGATGACATCAAGATATGAAGGGCAATCGACTGTCAGAATATAACGATTTGTTGCTACGAGTCAGCCTGCGCTTTGGTATGGTCAACCTTAACTTTTTCTCTGTTTAACACGGACAATTGTACAAAGGTGCATGTCCTCCACAAGCTCACACACGCAAATAAGCTTAGAGACGATATGCTGAAAACAGCTTCAGATAACGAGACATTTTGGTGATAACTCAAGACGAGCTTGTTTGTTTGGCGCAGTCCTTAAAGGCGTCCAAAACCGCGAACGGACATATTGGTCTGTTATGTAGGGCTTTCGGGAGTTTCGATCCTCCATCTTGCCTTAAATGCCCAATGAGTATGTGAGGCCTCATGTAGAGTACGCGCGCTAGGCTTGGCAACCCTGGTTAAAACGTGACCTGGTTGCACTATATACCAATGAGCGACGGGTATAAAATTAGGAAGTGGTTGTCCCACCTGCGATAAATAGGCGACTGATATCCCTGGGTTGTACGACATTAGATATAGCTGTCTATTGAGTGACCTCATCCTGGCGTTCCAGATTTATAAAAATCCTTGTCCCGATTGCCGCCACCTGCTGAAGCTTAGCTGTAACACAGCAATGAGGGGTTGTAAAATGAAACTTGTCAATATAATTATTTTTCCCTTCGAGTTGTCAACCGTGGAAGGCTCTCTCGACTTTTTCATTTCAGCCCTATAGCTACCCATTTTTCCAAAAACTCGGCGGTGGTTTACATTATTTGCTTTACTTGATCTCATTTGCATGTAATGAGTGACGACAATACGAATACAAACATTGTTCTCACCAACCTCAGGATATCGGAGTAGACGGATATACCTATGTCCCAAAGTGGATAATATGGTAAGTCGACAGATGTGTTTCACTTTTGTGTAATTTACTTGAATTAACCTTTTTCCTACAAACCATTTTACGGGGCCTTTCTAGCCTGGGCATTTGGTCGGAATTATACCGTTTTTCTCTTGTGCCATTTTTCCACCTGGTAAAACGTGATATTAGTGGATGACATGATTTTCAAACTGATCATTATTCTTTCACTGAACTACCGATTTTACTATACCTAATCCGAACAGGTCAATTTGCGTTTCAAATGAATTCGATATTAGGTCGGACAAAAAATATTATATTTGTTCCTTTTTAAAGTATACTGCTATCTAGCTACTAACTGATGCAGTGTTAACGGTTGCTTCTTTATGCTTAAGACATAGTTACACGGTGCTAGCATGGTATTTAACAAGATATTGTACAGTGACTTTTGCATAATTAGAGTAGTCTGTTATCTGTTTCTTTTTCACCGGTACTTTTTGTCAATCAGTCAAATAATATATGTGAATTTCAAAAAAAATGGAAATTCACAGACCACATTAATTAATATTAACGATATTTAGGATTAATGAGAAGGAAACGAAGTTATATTTGGCTCCTTGTGGCTAACAAATACATGGGGTTAGGTTAACGCCCTACTACAAGGACAATAGAAAGGCAAGTACCAAGGTCTTACAAGCTTGTCCATTGAAGAAGGAGAATCCATGGAAAATGAATAAGAGTTAGTTTATGTATGCTAAAACGATCAGTCAGCATCTTTACTAGCGTTTACATATTGAGTTTTGTGGGCAAAACGGGCAACTTTGAACCCCAACTATTAGAAATACCAACTGATAATTTTGAAATCAGTCGCTAAACAAAACAAGTTTCGATCTGAACTAATTAAGTAAGCCTGACCGCACCTGTATCCTTGTGTACTAAACCATTTTTAGGTTGACCTTCTTTGAGAGGTTTCCAAAGAATTGTAATGATGTTTCAGAGGTAATTTATCGCGGACGCGCTTGTCTACTATATGTTTTCTTCAACGTGGTTTAGGCTTTCGACGGATTGACGCTCGAATCAGCCGTGGTTTATAGAAAATAACTTGCGAATGTGTAAAAACACAGATTGATGTCTGCAAATATTGGTTAAACATTGTGAGAATAAACAACTCGCCCTTTGGAGAGCAACAGTTATTTAAATTTCTATTTAAACAAAGACACTAAATTTAATGCTGTATAATTGTAACATTAATCTACGCTGCATTAGTATTGTGTCTTTAAATCAGCCTTTGTCTTTCACCGGAACAACATTCTTTTTGACCAACGTCACATCAGATTTCATAGAGATTCTTTACCTTCTTATCTGTTAGCTTAGTACAAATTTTATTAGGGCTCTCCATTGCAGGTTTGTGAAATTCGACACTGTGAAAATATGCGTATCCTGCAAAGTGGATAGACGTCGTTTCGAAATTAAATACAGCTTCCTAGTTTTGAAAAACTAGTCTGCGACTATCTACTACCCACCGTATGTAAATACAACCTGGTTTATTTGATTAACACCTACACCGCTAATGTAATTTTTCATACTTGCACAATTTTCCATTTCTAATGATATTGTTTTGCACATCTGGTTTGGGTAATGTGAAATGCTGTAGATATACTATATCAGGTATTCAAAGCAAGGACATAAATTTTTTGGTTTAATCCCTACGTGGTAAAACAAATCCCTAAGCTAATTTTTCCATTATTTTTTAATTTAAAATATTTATAACAACCCATTTTGCCTCCTTCGTTTCCCTTCAGTAAAAGCGTAACTAGAATGAACACCCAAAGTAACTATTACTCATGTTCACACAATGGTATCAGTTAATATTCAATAACGTACGCCCATCGGGATAGGTGCAAGGAACTTTAACTCAAAAATATATGTACACAAAATCTCTATTTACTTCTGTAGTTTATACTATTAGTAGACTGAAGAGCATACGTTGAATAATAGTTAGTTATTTTTCAGCTAATAACCTTTAACAATACAAGCGTAGGTCAATTTGTGTTAGCATTTCACAGATTCCCAAATAAACGTAGTCCAAATTCTGTGTCGTTAAATGCTACTTCAAATGGAGTAGGCTACTTAGGGACATTCATAAACAAGAAAATGCTTGACCTTCGGAATCCAGTGATAAGAGTATAATATATGCTGAAGGTTTAGCTTTAATTAATAAGCGGTTTTTGCAGTCCGATCTATTCATAATTAATAAGAAAGAGCGTGAATTCCCGATATGTTATATGGAGTGGATATGACTTCAAATATTATTTCAACTCATATTACTTTAAAGATTTTCAGTTCTGCCCTTGTACTTTATTCAATATTCGCAGTCAATCCGTCTAATCAAGCCCCTATTTTATTAAACAAGCTGCTTACTGGAAAGTATATCTGAATATCACATGGTGGTATCAAGAACAAAACGTCCCCCATATGCTCAGATTTCAGTGCACACAGTTTGCACAGTCACACTGTTATTGTGTCGAAGCAACCTACCTTAACGTTCGTATATCGCACAATCTGCGCGAACCGGCTGATTTATATTTAAGCTGGGGTTAGCACTGGTGACCCAAACCAATATTACACTCTTATTGTCTTTATCATTTTACCAGTACCTTGAATTATTTGCACAACGTTATCTCTTTACTAGATTCCATGGTATGGAATGTTCACGTAATATTGCATATCAGCGCTTTCAAGTTTCCTTCCCTTTCAGCTCTTTTAGGAGTGTTTACCCTTGAACAAACATTGAAAAGCCACTTGCTTACAAAGCAGCCCTCTGGTCCTCAGCTTGCAGACTTTTGCTCACAAGAAATTTTGCGATTTATATTATCTGTTTCGATTTGTATTGTAATGCGTTATATTGTGGATTTTGATTATACTAAGTAAAAAACTTTTAACTGCATTTTATAGAACATGTTGCCAATATGTACTCTATGCTCCTGATAAATGGCAGGTTTAAACCTTTTATGGATATTCACAACTTTCGCTACTTTTAGTGATAGCAAATTCGTCCGAGGTACTTGTCAAATAGTAGGATGTATGGTTGAGGATCTCATGCGAGTTTATCGTTTTGCGATCAGGGGGGGGGGGGGGGGGGGGGGTTTCCCGCTCATCTCTATCACGTCTATAATCTTCTACGCAACGCCGCACTCTACTCTTGCTTGGGTACTTCATTTAGTAACCTACTAGAGAGGGGGGGGTCAAATATACTATCGGGACAGACAACTGTATTTTTCACCTAATTAATTTTATCTTTTTCTGCAATACGTTTTGGATTGTTAGACACGTTAATTCAGCCGTGGTGGGACGGCGTAGGGCTGGTCGGGTTTCGCGGAAATGGGAGTTAGAAAGGGCGTTGGCGCGCTGAAGCGTCGGGGTAGGCTAAGGAGACGATGTAATTGGATGTGCACGTCTTTTATAAAGGTTTGTAATTTGCAGAGAGTGATGGCGAGGAGAGGAATGTAAGGAGGTTGTAGGGGGGTTGGGTTATTTTTAGGGGATTGGTGTAGGGGGTTGTATGATTAGGGTAGTGTAATGGTAAAACATTTATGTTTGGTTGTGGAAGGGTGTATGGTGAATGGTGGGGGGATTGTTAATTGGTTGGGGGAGGTGGGTTGTAGAAGTAGTATTTGTTGGAGTGTTGGTGGTTGTTTTTTTTTTTTTTGTGTTGGTTGATTTTGGTGTAAGTGGTTGTTGTGTAATAGTGATGGGGGTGGTTTATGGGGGGGGTATGTGTGGGGGAGGATTTGGGGAATTATTAGGGGGGGGGGGGGGGGGGGGAATGATAGGGGGGGAAGGTTGGGGGGGGAAGTTGGTGGGGGGGAGGGGGGTGGTTATGGGGGGTGGGGGGAGGGAGTTGATGGTTGTTTAGGGGGGGATTATGTGGGGGGGTGTGGTATTGGTTTGGGGGGGGGGATATGGGGGTTGTAATGGGGAGTTTTGGGTGATGGGGTGGGTGTGATTTAGTGATGTTGATGGTGAAGTTTTTGTTTAGGTGTTGGGGTTGAGGGGTTGGTTGTAGTAGGGGGATATGAGATGGGGGGATGTGAGTTAGGGGGTTTGGTGATATAGAAGAGAGAGTTTGTGGTGCGGTTGGGGTGAATGGGTTGATTTGATTTTTTAGGGGATTGTGTTGATTGTGTGATTTGTTATGGATATGTTTGGTGTAGTATGAGGGTGTTGTAAAATAAAGTTTGTGTTACAACAAATTTCGCGGTGTGCTTTGAAATGATTACATATTTTCTTTTGTACTTACGGTCGTGACCCATGGCCAAAGTCGATAGATAGAGTGAAACCAGATTATCTTAGCTTCTTCAGCAATGATAAAACGATGGAAAAGGCTATATGTTTGGTTTGTCGGACTTAATCCTACTGATCAGCAGGATAACACAGCCCGCTGATCACCTTTTAACCCATAAGAAGAGATGAAGTTTTAGCGCTATGTACTAGGATTGCTCATTGTGGAGTTTCATATTCTTTCAAAAGTCATAGGGAATATTGAAATTATTGCAGAGGATGAATATTATTTAACTTTGTGTACCCTTGATTAGCTGAAAGGGAGTAAGCTTGGGACGGAATATTGTGTTAACATTATTTATGGTTATTATTCCCTGACCATGTGGGCACTTCATGTATATTTGTGCAACACCCTTAAACATAGAGGCTGCTGGTCTGTATAGTGCATTTAAATTTAGTGATAGCAGAGATAACGTGACCACGGGAATTGGACTTGTACTGAATGTGAAATAGTTTCCATAGACGTCATTATATTGAAAGATGAGTAAAAGAAATACCAAACGTATTCCAGTCGAATGTATGGAAATAATGAATTATCTCAAACACGTTTATAATATAATTACATTGAAATCATTAGCCACAGAGGATATGGGTATGATGCCTGAGTGCGTTTTGCACCCGTTAACTTCATTGTTTGCAGTAAAGATTTCTGAATACCAGCAAGTTTTCGTTCCCGAGGATAATGCGGCCCAAGACAACCGTATTGCTGGCATCGTGTTTGGGTACATATACAGGTCTGCTGTACATTAATGTGAGTAGACGTATGCTTTTTAGATCGCCAGCAATGGTGGTGTACCAAACCTTAAGACATCCATATGGTCTGAATAATGCAATATGGCAGACAAACATGAAAGGGCCCACTAAGCTTTGAAATAGCGTGAAAAGACGAAATAACTGCTACGTTATCACAGAGTTTTGCACGTATTTTGTCAAGATGTTATGTATATTTTACCTTAGAAATTAATGTATATCTGAGTCGCAGTTATGGATAATCCAGTATTATACGAGGGATATAAAATGTCGCATATACTCACTCTATCATCTTATGCAATTGGCTCAGTTGCACCTAAGCCGGTCAAGTATATAGGGCTTGGTTGTCTGTAAGTCGATCGATTTTCATTTCAGATTGCATAACGATGGTGTGGTTCATTTGCTCTGTCTTTATTACGATTATCCACCAGCATTCAACACTTTGCTAAATAGTTTGCGACAAATACTCGTGTAATTGCTATTAAACTCACTCTCTAATATATCCGCTACGTTATTTTACATTTGCTACATGTAGAAACACACCTTTACAACGGAAAATGTTACTACTGGACATATTTTCTTCAAGCAACCCGTTCATCCGTGTTCTCCACTAAATCATTGTGTTGTGCGAACACCCTCGTGCGACCTGCTAGATCATTTATAAACTATTGACAGACGGATGTTAAGTGATTAATGAAGAGAAATCGTTCTGACTGACAATCATTTATTCATGGCAAACAATTCACCTCAAGGCTGTTATAGTGGTCACAGCTTTTATTGCAGTTTTGTTGAAAATTCACGATTAATTCAGCAGTAGAAGACAATACAAATACGACAACTAGGTTTTGCGAGAATATTTCAAGGGATTATGGTCAGGAGTAATTAAAGGGATATTTGACTTTTTGGATGTAAATGAGTATAGAACGTTTTTTATATGGTACTATTCATTTCTGGTCTTCAGATTCTTCGTTGCAGCAAAACAAGTAGAATTGTGTTTGGAATAAATCGTCTTAACCCATTTTCTGCTGAGCCTTTAACAATTATCTATATGTTGTAGAAAATGGAGAAAAGATACTCACATGAGGTATGGATTCTGGAAATTTGGTTTAGTTTAGAAGATTTACAGACTTTGCTGACTTTCTTCGCGGATATCATGAACAAATGATGGAGTAACATAGGATGTTAAACGCAAAAATGTAACCGCATTTTCAAAGCGATCAAAAATGGCTCGTGGATTTGCTTTGAATATGATGAGTATTTCCTTCAAATATATGATATAACAGTCAGTTACTCAATATAAAACTGTATGCAGCGCACATACACGCGAAGATGTGTTCGATAGTTCATGCGTGTTAAGCCGCTTGTAGGTTTCGTGTAATGACAACGCACAAACAGAACGGGATCGATTAGCTTTCTTTCTCCAGTCACCGCATCTTCTTTTTGTTGTCATGGATGCCAAAATTGTCCAAAACAAGATTTTCCTATTCTGTTCACAACCTTTGTCTTTTTCTGCGGGTTTCAATATTTGTCTCCGATACTTACAGCTGTAAGTGTACTTTCACAACAGCACATTTTAAGTAGAGCATTCCATGCAGCATTCGTTCATTTGCAGGATAGTTTCCGTACAAATGCCAAACATTATGTGCTGTGGCATGAAGGAGAGAGAATAATAATGGCCACCGCCAACGTAGGCTGCAGAAACTGATATTATCTTGAACGATATTTTAGTCCAATCGGTCTATTCTTCCAGTGGAATTGTTTTACTTGGTAACGATACCAGATTTTTCGAAGTATACGCTCTTTATCTTTCGCCGACCATATCTTTACTTTTGTCAGTGGATATACACCAACACATTTACTGAGAGGAGTCAGAACGGAGTTATTACTCTAAGGCGAAAACGAACCCGATATCCCGCCTGTCGAACCTACTGTTATAAGTGGCATATTTTTAGTTTTCTTAGGGCCTTCGTTATATAAATAGAGAACAATTTGTTCTCTTTCGCGAGGCCTGTTCAAGGAGTCATTATAAATAAGTGCACTTGTACAGACGTTTCATGGAATTTGTAATTGTGACTATCGAAACGTGTTCAGAAGTTAAAATTAAAAACCGTACTAGAGCAAATTTGTAAAAATGAATAGCTTTGATGTGCTTGATGGACATGTTTGTATGGGCGTGTAATGTCTGCCAAACGGCAGTATTATTTCAGCCACCAATAGTTAAATACTTGCGGCTGCTCAATTATAAAATAACTTTTGAAGAACAGTAAAAGTGATTTCCTGATACACTGCGTTAATGTATGCTCAAACTGACCTCGCTATTCTCATGGTTTTATCGTATAATTATTTAATGGGCGGTAAGCCTGTAAATGAATTGTCAAAAAGGTTTGATAGAGCTACCCGTGGGCAGCTTATACTCTAGGCCCATAAAAATGCCATATTCCAAGCCTGTATATGCGGTTTGGCTTGCGATACATAATATATATTCAGCTTTGCATCATAACTTAGAGATGTCGGAATGACCAACTGTTTATACCTGAATCTACTAAACTATCCCTTAATAACTTGCTTCATTTATTGTGGGAAACAGTATGGCATCACGCTTTCATCCACGAACGTAACTTCCTCGATGGTGAATAATGTCCTAACATATAGAGTGGTCGAATTTTGCCGTAGCTTCCTTTTGTTAGATTTTATTCATAATATTTGGGTTCTTCTCAGATGGTTTGCCTTCCATCTGGACTGTAATTACTGACCCATGAGGCAATGCTAATGTGTTTTCATCGTCAGGAGAACTTGCACTGCTGACAGATCATCAAGAGATCCAGCATCGGGAAGCAGGATATCATTTTCAGCAAAAGTTTGCCCATATCCCCGTGGTCTAATGTCATTGATGAATTTCAGGTCGCTATCAGCTTATTCTATCATGGTGATATCATCTTTCCCAGAATAGGGTGTAAGATCCTAGTTTGTGAAGGGTTATTTAACTAACTGATATATAGGTTTAAATATTTTAGAAATATATTATTGCAATAAAAGCGATTATGTTATCAAAAGTACGAAAAAAATCACGCTGCAAACCTTCCCAAATGAAATCGGTATATTTAAAATAATTAACTCCTTTTCTCTCATGATAACAAAATTGAAGTTGTCCCAAGCTAGTTATCACAGTATAAATTGTTGCTGTCGTCATTAAAGAAAGACAGATGGATGTATGGCATGGATGCAATAATCATCACACATTTTAAAAAATTATATTTAAAAATTTCAACTATAAAATATAGAATACATTTCCCAGTTCTGCATAAATAACTGATTAATGTAGACTTGCTTGTTCGTATTCTCAATTATTTTCAGAACTTATGATCGCAAGCAAAGTGAAGCTGTTTTCAAAAATAAACTTAGCATATCTGATATATTTTCAAAATATTGTGTATTAATGATTAACTAATATTGCAACCAATTAAATTATAAATATTTAGCATTTCATGATCTCGACTCATTTTTAATATGTGACCTTAAGAACCAACGGCAGCAGAAAACGGTTTTGTAACTCGGAATCAAATCAATCATATGGCTCACCGAAAGTTCACGACCGTAAGGCTACAGGAACTGTTCATAAAGGCGATGGACCAAAAATCCCTGAAACAGTTCGATTAATCTTATGAATAAAAACAAACCGGCGCCAAAGTCACGTGGAGCTGGAAGCATGGGGAGGTTAAATAACGACCACTGAGTTAAGTCCAACCTGTTATACTGGCTGTCATTTTATGGCGATCACCACCCCAACGCAACTGGCCTAATACACCCCAATGTTTCCACTATATTTGCTCATGTACTTAAGTTGTTAATCACGTCCAGCTGCCTAACGCAACGGCGACCGCGTATTGGTGGTACCCAAGCGTTGTAGAACCTGTAAATGTCGACCACCAATTACAAAAATGGCTAGGATTTCGAATTCAGATGCCAAGAAAACCTCTCACCGATGCATTACATTTCTTGTGAAATTGTCCTAATCGGCCGTTTGAGCTGCATATCTTGTCTAAGTAGCAAGAATATTTATCCGCAGCGCAGTGGTACATTAACTATCCTCGCTTGCATATCGCTGTCGAATGAGTCTGAAATTTCTCCACAATAGCACCTTTTATCGGTAATTCCGGTAGTATGGCCGGGCGAAGATTCGGCCAGGATTCATTTATCATCATCATCAAAATTATCATCAGTATAATTAACTGCAGTATTTAGCAATTTGAACTAATGTTTTGCTGCCATAGAGCTAAGCTATCTATCAAGGAGAGAATGAGGACCTAGAGTAAAAAAGTAATGCTTCAAGTCGACATTCGGCATCAAGGTGCCTGCACGTTTTGTGAACAACGTAACCTCAAGAACATCTGAGACGACATAAGTGAGTGAGACCGTTTGCAACTGTCTCTGATTCGCGTCATAAGCGGTCATTACTCGGTTGAGAACTCTGCAATGCACACAGTTAAAACAGGCAGGCTATCTGCGGGTGACTGCAGCCACGACATCAGTGTCGATTGCCAGCCATGTCCTGGAACGTTTCATTCCAAGCACCAAACGGGTCACGTCTTCAATTTAGGTCACTGGTGATAAAGATAAACTACAACATATCGAGCGGAACAGCTTCAGATTGAATATTCTAACAAAGGACAAAAGCCTAAGTCCAAAATCGCAAAGGTGAAGGCATTTTGCATTTAAAGACATACTAACAGTGATTCGACAAACTAAATAAGGGAAATGTTCGCGAACATTGACAGCACTTTTGGATAAGGAAATACACAAATACTTCAAACTTTAAAGAGGCAATCCGTTTTAAGTGACCACGAAAACAACGAATGGTTATGTAAATCAGCGACAGAAAAAAGAAGTGAAAACATGATCACACTTTGTTGGGTATGATGCCGGTCTACACTTGTGAGAATACCCCAGTATATGGACCAATTATATCAGAAGAAGCATTATACTTCGGGGAAGAATTCAACAACAATTCAAAACTTGAAAATGTTAGTAGCAGAGATTCACCAATAAACACAACCTTGTGTTTGCTAAGTTATCAAGCGGGACCAGTGACTCATCTATATGTGTTGCAAAGACATGATAGCAAAATTACCCAGAAGATATTCTTGTAACGCCGCGCAAGATATTTGTATTTGAACTGAAACTTTGTTAATTAAACTTACATCAGAGGAGAAAGATATGCAGGTAAACAGAAAGCAAGGAGCGAATAAGTTATGCTGTGTACTAAGCTGCGTGAAAAAAGGAACCGGCCTTATTCATTGGGAAATCAGTGAGTCGTCAAAAAGTGTCAATGCTTTAGCAATGGACGCAATGTGAGGGCTTGGTCAATGCAGCCACTACCCAGACGAAACCCGGCTTCCTCCTCTTCTATATGGCTTTTACGAAAGCTATTCATTCTGTGAATGATTACAGCGGTCAAAATAATAATCTTAGCTGATCAGGCTCTTTGGTTGTGTTGCAAGAATACGATAAATCTGGTCCCAGTAGACTGCACAAAATTTTAGCAGTCGACTTTTTCATAATGCAGAATGAGTCAATAATGTATATGCCTCTAGCTAAGAGTAAAGATGGTTCACTACAGAAACAATTTGTATGTGATTATCTGTGCTAAACAGACTTGTAAAAATGACCATGCATCCGGCGTTTTCTTGGCAGGCATCCGCGCGCCAAATTGAAAAAATTCCGGTACCGCTAACAATATTCATTCCATCACACATTGGAGATTTTCCAAACTGTTCTATACTATGTATATTAAGCCAACTTTGGAAGAGAGCGCTGTATACATCCGGACAAACACAGACTACAATACACCTTGCAGTTACGAAAATATCCCGAAAATATGTCGGCATATGTTCCACAATGCCTAAAATAATTATCCAACCATATTTATAAGAGGCCATTAAAATATGTGGTTTGGAATTTATGACTAACGAGCTGTGTCCGTTAGATTTTTCGTAACTTTTTCATGCATTCAAAGATACCGAGCTTTACTCTACTGTGAACGCAATGATGCATCTGACGCTGAGATTCCCAGTTTGAAATGTAAATCGCTTACTTATGTTCCCTGCCCTAAATGCTTTTTATTATGAACTTGCAATCATGCACACTTGTAAGTAGCCAAATAACTTAAGAAGCCTCAGGTCAGGATTGTTGCTTAACATTTAGAACGTAGTAAATAACATAAAGTCGCTTTTCATTCAAGAAAATTATCCAAGCATGTAATGAATTTCAATCAAGCACTGTCCATCAATTTGCCTCATTTAGAAAAATCTTGTATATTTTTGAAATAACCACGCAGACAACCATTTGCGTAATTTTGAGAGCACTCACCCTTTAGCATACACCATAAACATATGAAAGGCTGATAACCTGCACTTAATTTTGCGCTACACTCAGACGTGAAATAAGCCGGCGGGCATATTTGCATATGCTCAAAGTGTGTTAGAAATGACTCAAATACCAATACTCAACCATAAAGACTGCCTCATACATAGTCAGGGAAAGGGAGCACAGTGTTATAGTAAATAATGAACGCAAAGAAAACAAGGAACAAGAAGAAGGTAATATGCATAAAAGTGTCTGGATCAAACGCGGACTGTGAAATAGGAATATATTAAATAAATTTAAAAGTAGGACTTCGTATGCAAAGGAGTTAGAATCCACGCTAAACTACTAATACCTACTAAACGTAATCCACTGTGGCAACCCAAGACTATTGCAAATGATGCCTCAGTCGAGTAACGACGGCCAGAAATCCATATTGTCAGCACACCGTCTTCGTGATTCATCGTGCAAATTAAGTGGATGCTCTTTGTTTCTTTTTTGAGCAATGGTAAAATAACAAAGACCCAGAAGAATGTCGCGGGCAAACTAACGATTGGTCAGTAATTGTCTATGGGGTTTCTGAAATATAGACTTCCGAAGAGTCATGTTGCCAAGCTCAGGAATTGGCATAATGGCGCAATATCTGAGACGCTTTCCCTCTCCAAGACTAGATTGGCAACTCAGTGTCAAATAGTCCATATCACCTGACTACGAAGGATGTAGGCAAACAGTGAAAAATGTCCCGCTCTACTCAAAAAACAGCTTATAGGGTGCTCGGCCATCGGCCAGAAATACATCTAAAAACTGCTGTCAACTGCCACCACATGGGTTGAGGAGAGAAGCTTGTATTCAGCCAGGCTCTTGGCGTTCGTGGCTGTCAACTGTTTGCATAAAAATTCACGACGATTTCTCGAGAAATTGACTGAATTTTGACTTTATCAAAACACTATGTATTGGGACATCCTCACGGTAACCAAGACATAGATTAACGACGCAATCACCAAACTCGTACTACCTGATGTTAAACTTGAGCAAAGCCGAATCCACTAAGAGAGGTGATTTAATGCTTTACTACCGTTTCGACATAAACATCGACTGGTTAAATGACCCTGGGTTTCAAACACTAGACTGCTTATTGTGCCGCCCATAAATTTAGCTGTAACGTTATCAAACATGTCTTGGGGAGATGCAGTTCTTGAAAATGTGGAAGCGCTAGACGATCAATTAAATCTACACAAGTGATAGGGGTAAAAACGGTAAACTGTCTTCAGCCAATACTAATCCGGCGATCCCGAAAATCGTGATATCACTGTTTGCCGTGGCAGTCCTGCGGTACATAACAAGTACAAAATTCGCACTGTGAAGTAATGCGGAGATCGTAAGAATCGATCCTGTAATAATTGCTCGTGAATGCGGAACAGAATTCGTGGCTTATACTGTTTGAGTTTATGCTGCCTAACAGGATTTCGCAAAGTTATTCTATCACCTGTACCGTTGCAATCTACTGAACAAACTCCAAAAATAATTATCCTGCATTCCTTCTTCGGGCTGATTGGTCAACACATTTGCTTAACCTCACCCAGATGTAGGGTTCACAGCACGTTATCCCAACTAATCGCAGTACAGTACAGCGTAAATCTTGCTCAGGGACTCAAGCCCCGCCTGTTCCTATTCTCCAAAAATAATTATGCAAACATGCTTTGTCAAATGTCCTACCAATCGTCGATAATCTACAGATATTGCGTGCTACTATATTCAAGTATTACATAGACCTACAGGAATATCTGGATAAATCAATCACTTGGTCTATCAATCGCAGTACTCCAAAAATATCTCACCAGTAATAAGAATGACTTGACAGGGGCAGGAATACTACAGTTTGATTCCCATACTTGCGATCTCGTGCTCGTGCAAAATAAGCTTTAATTTGTTTGGCAGAACCACAAGGAACCAATGAAAGCGTGTCAGCATTTCGGAACTTTTCTTATGGCGTTCTGGAAGTTCGATGCCTCAGTCTTTCCGAAGGTCTTGGACACATACTTGTGGGATGCGCAGATTATCAGTTCCAACCGTTGCAATCCTGGCAAAGACACTAAGGTGCTAGGTACATCAAAATGCAGACGATGAGGAAAATAAAACGCTTCTTCTTTATTACCTATCCAGTCTGAATGCTAAGAATCAAAATGCACTGCAGACGCTTGTATATCTACATGGCTACCTAATAATCGTGCATTATTTCCTAAACTCTAACTACACACGCCGCCAACTTTTGAAAATCAGCCACAACGTATGTGGGGGTTATCAGTTTGATTTGACCGAGCTTACAATGGACTGAAATGTCGAGGACTATTTTCCTCCCTCTCAGTATCACATTCCTGAAACGCACTTCCCATGCAAGCAAATATTGCCCCAAATTTTCACTGTGAAAAATGATATTTGACAAGATCCTCACATATTTACAATAAATAATATAGTTTATGACCAAAAGATCATGGCATTCAAGTAGAACAAAAGCTGGAGTTCAGGCAGGCATCCTAAATCTTGTGCTTCCCTATACCTCAAGGTAACTAATGTAACTTGGGCGCATTACTCTCCGACGCTGTTTCTTTTATATTGCAATGTTTACCTTGCGCAACGTAAAGCCTTGATTAGTATTTGCTTTGATACACGTTACAAACCATCGCTTATTTATTCATGTTACTTGACAGCTGGGCGAGAAAGCTGATTGGCAACGCTCGCGTGTTTGCTGCAAATCGTACTTGGGAAGGACCCTGCTAGCGTGTTGCCAGAGCACAACAGCAAGCAGATGAAACCGCGCGTCAGAGATCATGTGTGTTGCCATGCACCGGGTAGGCGAACGAAGAATGGAGTGCCCGAACAAGACGGTGAACTGGACAAACGGAGCCGACAAGCATGGGGAGAACGTGGACTTACAGCTAAATCCTCCTGGTGATGTTTGGAGGATTTGAGCCCGACGTATACAACTCTGGTCTGCTGAGACCTCTTCTGTCTTCCTTTCTGTCGGGTTTGGCAAGACATCAAACATAGCAAGCGTAAGGGCACAGATTTACCAGCTGGCGTGAATCAACCGTTCAATTGCGGGTGCAACGTTTCAACCTACATATCTATATCTGTCTCCACAAACCGAATCGCAGCAGTGCATTCATTATTTGCTGAGTGTAACAAGTGCTTAACAGGTCGCATTCATATAAGTGGTCATGGCGTAATTCGACAATTTTTTTCGCTTAAACGGGTTAAGTTTTGCCTAACTGTTGATTAATGATGTTCTGAAAATGCTTTTATGATTTTCTATTTTTTGAGGAACCATTCGTATACTAGCTTTTGTTTAACCATTACACGAATGTAGCGTTTGTTTGCCTTGTTGGAATAAACTTGTTCATTCAGTATCTTCTGCTTTATTATATAGCAACTTGAGCAGAAAACCCTTGTTTGATTGGGATTGTGAATCCTGCGCACGGTTGAACGTCGCCGTTTATAATCTGATTGCCATTGTATGCTCATAAAGATTTTATGAGCTTAGAAAAGATTGAAACTCACGGCAAACAAAAATAATGAATTCACACGTAATCATAATAGAAAAATATGCAACCATATCAATATATCACACTTTCGATGTGCACATTTTTCATTCTGTAGTGAAACCGAAATTGCTATGGAATGATTAATAATACATTCTAGTACGGTATGCAAAAATCGAATACACTTCCCGATTGTTCGAGTCACTGAACCCGGCGCTGAGGAAGATGATCGAAGTAGAGGACTTGATTGTCATTAACACAATTCAGGCCGCTGGAAGTGTATCCCACCATCCCTTTTCACACAAAGAATGAGAACGTTAGGTTAATGAAAGAGGATAGTTGCCCTTGTAATTCCTGCTAAGGAAGAATCCACAGACTTACAATTATTTTATACAGGTTTTAACCTCAATGGTGAAGAAAATTCGGTTGTACGCAGCGTGCCGTTTTAGGCATCTTCATCTGGTTAGATTTCACTCTGAATCGACAAGAAAGCTAACGAATATGATTTCTCGTGCTGTCAACAATTTCCAATGCAAACATATCCGGATGGCCCTTATATTCGATGACACCGGATACGCTCCCGGCGGGTAACTCATTCTTGGGGTTTCTCCTTATTCATTCTCCGGTCCGTATCCTTTGGGTAATGGCATGCGATTTCGTAGGTGCGTCCTAGACTTTCATGCGAACGACATGATTATTTTTCACTATAACAGCAAACACACTTGAGAACAGCAAGTCGACATTACAAGGGATACGGCAGCATGCATTTTTAAAACAAACTTGACGAAGCTGAAAAATCCGTTTATTCGTTTTGGCGAGCAAGGATTATCCGAATAAGCAGTTTGATTGTTCCAGCGGGAATGTGTCGTTTGCGAAATTTAAATCAGTTACTTTTCTTCAGAAATTTGAAAAGCCTGGTAAGGAACGAATGACTAGCTTTCATCTTCTTACCGTGTTTTTCAAAAGCAAAGACAAGTCAACATTCTGCGCACCGAATGTATATTGTTTTAACAGTGGATGATTGCAAAGAAACTGTCAATATTCTACCACACGAATTATTTGGCTTAAAAAAAGCCTTCAAAAATAACAGTGATTTAATTGGGGATCATTTGTAATAGACCTGAATATCATCTGAAGTTATCGCGTTTTCGTTACTGAAGGACTTCAACGAATTAGTTGGTAAATGGTTAACCAATTACGCATATGGCATACGTCAAAAGTGACCAAAGAATACACCTGGCTCTGTGGTGTATTGCATTGAAATGCAACTCCAAAGGGCTTAGGGATGGACTGTTGGCAACGGCTAAAGCAATGACGAACAGAGTAGTGAAACTGGTGTTATGCAAGCACAGGACGCATTTAAAAGCTCTCATCCTGTCCAATACGGCACAATAGCTTATGCCCGTAACTGACAGCGATCCGGCTGGCAACCAATTCACTCTCGATCGTGTGAACTTGTGTGCGTACGCACGTGCCGTCTACCACCTGATTTATTGACTAACTTAGTGGACGGCTCTACTGGTTTTCATTAAACTTTACTCCAACAAATCGTTCCTCATTCTTTAGATAACAACGTTTACCCCTTAACATTTCACATAGATGTTAGTTCCGTATGGGCTTATAGAGATATATTATTTCGCGAGTTTTCTCCGAATATTAAGAGCGTCCATCCGTCCAGAAATAAGTGAGATTCAACATTGCGCGCTTCGAAAAACTTACTCAATTATTGCTGTCAAGTGAAAGTTGCATATGCAGATGTTGGGCCTGGGCTTAACATTAAGCGCCAGGTAAAGGAAAAGAGGCTTGACAAGGCAGCTAGAAACGATTACTATGCATTTGATACCCACGGTAATTTTGAACTCCACTACACTGTGTCGGATATGGCCAATCTCATATTAAAACGAAAATAATCCGTTATGTGAATGCGTGTCCATTCTGGTGGTTGGAGTTTAAAGATGAATGAATGCAGTTAAATAAGTAAATTATAAGTTCCATCATGCAAAAATCGAGTTTTGGCTTGATCTTGTCGAGCTTGATAATGCCACATTAAAGTCTGCATGTAAATGTGGTTGGTGACAAATATTGAATGACTTATAATTCATTCTAAGAATTTCAGGCACAGGGGAAGATCCGAACGATCTCAAATGTTATACGCTATGGAAAACAAGTAGCAAGTTTACTAAAGAAACATCTCGATATTTGGCCTATCGGAAAACCTATTTTTTCACCTTCTATTATACCTACTTCGTTGTAGCATCCCCTAACCTATCCAATCATGTGGTTGTCTGGATGCTGTCTTAGATTGTTAGGGTAAAGTGACCTACAGAAACAAATTTGTGGTATGGTCGAATGACCACTGAGTTTGGAAAGAACATTTGTCCAATAATATTGGAATCCAGACCAAACCAATTAACCTCAAAAGTATAGGAATCTGATTGAGACATTTCGTCCGTCGTGCTCCGTTAACGAGTGAGATTTTTCCAGTAAAATAGCTTTCTTACTCGATCAGATATGCCCGATCAGCAAGTCTGCATTTGAGTGCATATTAGACGAAACAATAGAGAGAATTCCACTGATTTTATTTCTGGGTTTTAATGGTCTTTACAGTATTTATGAGAGCAAAAGTTAAAAGTGGTAGTTTAAGTAGAAAAAATGGATGCACTTTCTTTATAGCTAAATAATTGCTCAATTTGGCTGAGCAATCGGATTTAAAAACATTGTGTTTGACCAATATTTTACTCATGTCAGACTTGCTTAGGGCGGATAAACTTACAAGTGTATTTAATCTACGATCGAGGGAGGATTATTCGGTTCCGGCCAGCCGAGCAACGGGACAATCCACTGCTAACCACAAGTGAACAAACGTATAACATTTGGAAGGGCTATCTTACGATGACTTGTTAAGCGCTCCAACTGATCCCTAACTATTTCCCTGCACTATCAAGTTCTTTTTAAACAACCATGTTCTTCTATAGTCAATATTAATGATAGAACGCCAGTGTATAAGTAAAGAGCTGTTCTGGTCACTTTGTCAATAATCCACAGGAAGGATATCCATCTTGAGTAGTCTGGATTTTAACGGGGTGATATGCCTCGACGATCAGGTGGCTTATGCTGGATAGTGCTTTTGCTGACTTCTGTGACAATCATACCAGATTGGTCAACGGTTGGCCGCCTAAAATTCGAAGCACCATTGTAGGGTGGTTGCCTACTTACTCAGTAAAATGACTCGCATAGCCAAGTTACAACACCGCGCTGCTTACTGCCATTTTTGAAAAAAAGTCTTTCGTTGAATTCTGAAACGTTCTGCTGTGTAGACCTGAGCAACCTGAACATATCTCGCAAATGTAATACGATACTGGTAGACACAGTTCCAGGACTGTAGTTTTGCTACAATTTCGGAGGCTGTGCATACAACGTCAGTCATGATTGCACAATCCAAACTAAAAGCACAACCATGTGCAGAGGATTTATAATTTTAGAACAATCAAAATTTAATTCACGAAGCATGATACGTCGTTCGAGATTCTTAGATAGATTAATTCCGGTAAGACAGCTTAAATATCATGGAATGTTGATTTGCCCAATTTTACTACCAAATCCATTGAGTTTCCTTTAGCTGAGTTTCTGTTTTTGGATAAACGGTAGCGCCGCTTGCCATGCATTTTTGCTGTTAAATCGTTCCGAAAACACGCATGGTTTAGTTTGCGCACTACAAAGTGCATCCTATTTGACATTCAATGATTACTTTTCATGTGGCCTCTTTTGTCGGTCCATTGAAAGTGGAGTGAGTGATTGCCAGTCTCGGCCAAGACTGCTAGTATTTAAGGCACCGTAGGCGGAGCTAAGCAGCTAACTTTGGGCCAGTGTCAAAGAGCAAGATTTCGACCTTAATATCTGACATCAGTTATTTCGCGTAATGTTCTCAGCCGTTTAAATACATTTTGGGGATTGGATACAGTGCATACAGTGATTATCAGGTGGTAATCTACATCACATGCATTCATTTAGCCGTTACATGAATGGCACTTTCGTCGTCGTACAAACTAACAAGCAGGCAGAACATCTACTTTAGACGCTAAGCAACTGTTACCCCGCAATCGAATTTGCTTTGGAAAACGAATCTTACAACGCCTTACAATTGCAGATGTTAGCTTGAAAGAATCCTAAATGGTACACTACAATATTTTTACATTTAGTGTTCTTTAAATTACAAACGAGCTCCGGTTCATACGACCTTTGCGACAGCTGGCCATCTATGCTCTGAGGAAGCGATTACATGTAAGCTGCAAAGCGTTTTCTCTACAGTGGGCGAAAATGGATGTCTGGGCCAGTTCCTTACAATATACTCAAACGGGAACGCGAACACCGAGATCGAACTGATACCCGACGTCCTTAAGTAAAAATGTTTGTAATGATGCTATTCAAAGGAGACTGAAATAGCAGAAGATTAACATATCGCCTCCGTCAATCGATAACACAGGTAGTACGCTGCTGAGCACGTGCTTTGGCAAAAAGTTAAGAAGTTGCTGTTTAAATTTACCCTGAACATGCCCAACCCTTATGCATTACCTTAGGTGCTGCTTAGGTATTGCGCTGTTGCAAGCAATGTAACCGCATGTTAAGCATGCGATGTGGAGCCAATATCATCATCCAACGACGCTTCAGGATCTAGCAGCTTTCTGATGACAACATGTATCGGCATAAGTTGCACGCTGGCTTCAATGTAAATCACTGCGTGAAAAATGGCTGCTCGCCTGGCTGCCAATAGTATTTGCGCGGATCTTCCAGTGAATTTTCACATGTTGCAGGGACATCGTTAAATGAGAGAACAACGTTTGGCTAGTTTCCGTATTTACCTGAATTACCCGAGTGAACTTCGTATGCCGCCTCTATACATTGGCCCTTTTGAGTTGGCTTCGGCGATGATGTGGCATTCAGCAATACCGCAGTTTTGTAGCAAAGGGATGTGTTTCGTTGTCGAGTGCAACAATTAACGAACTCTTGAGGTCAGCCGACAAATCACTGGATGTAATAGAAAGGTTCTATCTACATTCATAATAGTAACTATTTTGAGAGCCGATTGTGATCTCCAGACCGGATCACCGGCCTGGACTACCTATGCCTAATTTATGCGTTGTTATTTGTGTTCCATTAGGGGAAATCTAGGATCTGCTCTGCCAGAAGTTCCTTGGATAAAAACTATACTTTCACGACTTGTAGTGCTTGGACGGTAATATATTTATCAATACGTCACAGTTTTTAAAGTATTACATCCCAGTCCCAGAGCCTTTGAATTGCAGGAGCACGGGACAACTGTGGTTCATAAAAGGTCACTTTTAATATGCTTTGTTTCAGATCATCTAGAATGCAACGAAAATGAGTAGGCACGTGGGTGTAGGTTCAGCAGTCGTATCCGAGCATGTTTTCCAAATCTTTTGTTTCACACTTGTGAACTGATACAGTGTTATTACGAAACAAGGTGCAGATGCGAGCTCGTATGGCCGACATTACGATTTAGTGCCAGGGGATAATACGGTGCAATAGTATTAGGCATATATATATATATATATTAATGGAACCGCAGCCATTCGAGCACACTAAATACGCATCAGATGCCAAACCTATGGAACGTTATGTCTGCATTTTATTCACTTGACTAGATAAGCTCAGCAATAAGTGAACCGCAAAGTTTCTTTAAGACATCTTCCCACTTCACCAGGCGATCGCGCACGGAACACTACCCCCACCCGCAAGGTTATCAGCAATGGACTCATTCCCGATGCTCCCACACATATTTACAGATCACATAATCCGTGATTAAAATGATGCGCACAATGGTGACTCAAACATTTATTCCACCATTTATGCTATGTTTCATTACTTTTAATTGACGCCAGATGGATTATAAACCAATGGTATTGACTAGGCATTTTCGTACATTAAACTTGCTGCAACATATCTTCTTTGCTTAAACGTGGTACCCCGCTGATATATTAGACTGTAATCCAATTACTCCCCTTTGACAATGTTTCCGTAAAAAGTGCTGTTAAACGAAAGGTGAGGGATGTTTCATGTGCTGAAACCACGCATGTAAAGCTAAACGGTTTGAACATCCACCACTTACAAATATCCACGAATCACTCTGGTTCGCCATCTAAAGAGCCTCTGTTTACTTGCATCTGATCGCAACCAGCCAAATTCTTCAGCCACGTATGTTCCCCTTATCACCTTAACTTTAGATTTTGCATTCGAACTGACGCACAAACACTGGATAATTATTTTCGATGGCAATATATCGTAGACATAATTTTTCCCATACCTTAATTTCAATAAGCAGGGCCTAGGTTTATTCAATCAGAGCTGGTTGGACACAGTTGGTTACTATACCAACTAGGTTGACGAACACATAGGATGTGATGTTAACATCGGGTATAGCCAACGTACAGCGAGACGTTTAAGAGAACATCCCTGTTACGGACGGTAACATGCTACTCTGAAACTTCACCGTAAACATGGCCAGCGATCATCCACCTGCTACATACTACACTAGCCGCAGTGTTAACTGGGAAGACTTCCGTCAAACAATTTAGTCCCACAATTGGGAAGACTTCTTTCTTTACAACATAACATGCACAGACGTTCAGTACATCTATAATTAGGTAAAGCTAGCCAGCAACGTCGTTGGTACACAAAAAACGAATCAGTATAATACAACAAGCAGCTCAACGTTGGTTGAGTCAGATATCCAGCAAACCGAAGCACGCAAAACAAGCATAGGATATTTTAAAACGATTTCACAGAACCACAAAGGCATTTTGTAAACAAAAGAATAAAATTGACAGGGAGAACAAGTGAAGCTCAAGCCACATTACAAATAAGATTCAAAAAACCTTGCATGTTTCTTCAACAAGCAACAAAATCATTTGTATTGATCAAAAAAGACAAATCAAGTCAACCCAAAAATAGAAAGCATTTAGCGCATATTCTAATAATTATATGGCCCTTAAAGCTAAACTTTAAATAACAAGGTTGATCTAAAAATATATTGCCCTCCGAAATCAAAACTGAAAAAATGCAATAAAATTAGCGTGAAAATCCCCATGTAAAAGAAAGAGAACAAGTAGACCGATGGTTGATAAATTGCTTTCAGTCGTTTACCATCAAAAAAGCAAGAAAAATTAAAGGATCAAAAATAAAAAGAGTAAAATCGAACAGTTAGAACAAACAAAAAAGAAGAAAAATCGAGTGTTAATTTAACGTTACGGAGTTTGACATCATGTCGTCGACAGCAGCATCCCCCGTTTTGTCTTGCTAAGAAGGTTGTAAAGCCTGGGGCAGCATATCATACGAACATAAAAGCGTTTAAGCTAATCGAATGTAAATTGCTTCACCTGTCGAAAGTATACGGAGGCTTCGACCTTCCGATCTGTGCAGTAGAACCTTGTATACACATCTAAAGGCACGTTTAGATCCACCTAATGCTCACTGTCGACAACATGCGGCATAATGGAACCACTATTGGCCCCGTGACACCTTGATGCAATCAAAATGGACAATGTTCATTCGCGTGTTTAGCCAAGTGCCATGGCGTTCGACCGATATAGGTTGCAGCACAGGTGCACTCGAAAAGATAAAGAACTCTTGAGGTGGTTAGCATGGGCAACCTATCCCTGTTTCGTGAACAGACAAGTATTGCAGTCGAAAATACGCACTTTAACCTAGCTCCTGCAAAGATCGATTTAATTGCGCCAGAAACAAATCGGGTTAAACGCTCGTTAACTGCCTCCGCTTTAAAAGGTAGTCATGTGAATAACTATTTCTTTGCCGCCGTTAATATTGACACTTGTTTAGGCGTTTCTCCAATGTTTCTTAAAATAATTCTGTCGGGGTATCCGTTTTCTCGCAAAACAACCTGCATGAAAGTCAGCTACACATGTACAGTGTCTTCCGAGCGGATATGACGTGCACCCATAGAAAGACAGTGAAAAAATTTGCGTTTAGTTCTCAGATGGAAGTTGTGGAAATTCGTATACTGGTCAATCCAAGTTGGCTTTGTGTAGATTTGCCGCTGGATTTAGCCGTCTGGTCTCTTTGTTAACAGAATATCAACATACGACACCTGATCTTCGGTTTATTTTTATTAAGTAAAATGCAGTGCCGCATACAGCCGTTCAAAACGGTTTGGCATTTTATCTACGTAAATGTGCTCATCCATCTCAACGAACATATCGTTCATGTGCCGGTAGTAGGGAATAATGTGTTCGTCAACCTAGTTGGTATAGTAAACAACTGTGTCCAACCAGCTCTGATTGAATAAACCTAGGCCCTGCTTATTGAAATTAAGGTATGGGAAAAATTATGTCTACGATATATTGCCATGGAAAATAATTATCCAGTGTTTGTGCGTCAGTTCGAATGCAAAATCTAAAGTTAAGGTGATAAGGGGAACATACGTGGCTGAAGAATTTGGCTGGTTGCGATCAGATGCAAGTAAACAGAGGCTCTTTAGATGGCGAACCAGAGTGATTCGTGGATATTTGTAAGTGGTGGATGTTCAAACCGTTTAGCTTTACATGCGTGGTTTCAGCACATGAAACATCCCTCACCTTTCGTTTAACAGCACTTTTTACGGAAACATTGTCAAAGGGGAGTAATTGGATTACAGTCTAATATATCAGCGGGGTACCACGTTTAAGCAAAGAAGATATGTTGCAGCAAGTTTAATGTACGAAAATGCCTAGTCAATACCATTGGTTTATAATCCATCTGGCGTCAATTAAAAGTAATGAAACATAGCACAAATGGTGGAATAAATGTTTGAGTCACCATTGTGCGCATCATTTTAATCACGGATTATGTGATCTGTAAATATGTGTGGGAGCATCGGGAATGAGTCCATTGCTGATAACCTTGCGGGTGGGGGTAGTGTTCCGTGCGCGATCGCCTGGTGAAGTGGGAAGATGTCTTAAAGAAACTTTGCGGTTCACTTATTGCTGAGCTTATCTAGTCAAGTGAATAAAATGCAGACATAACGTTCCATAGGTTTAGCATCTGATGCGTATTTAGTGTGCTCGAATGGCTGCGGTTCCATTAATATATATATATATATATATATATATATATATATATATATATGCCTAATACTATTGCACCGCATTATCCCCTGGCACTAAATCGTAATGTCGGCCATACGAGCTCGCATCTGCACCTTGTTTCGTAATAACACTGTATCAGTTCACAAGTGTGAAACAAAAGATTTGGAAAACATGCTCGGATACGACTGCTGAACCTACACCCACGTGCCTACTCATTTTCGTTGCATTCTAGATGATCTGAAACAAAGCATATTAAAAGTGACCTTTTATGAACCACAGTTGTCCCGTGCTCCTGCAATTCAAAGGCTCTGGGACTGGGATGTAATACTTTAAAAACTGTGACGTATTGATAAATATATTACCGTCCAAGCACTACAAGTCGTGAAAGTATAGTTTTTATCCAAGGAACTTCTGGCAGAGCAGATCCTAGATTTCCCCTAATGGAACACAAATAACAACGCATAAATTAGGCATAGGTAGTCCAGGCCGGTGATCCGGTCTGGAGATCACAATCGGCTCTCAAAATAGTTACTATTATGAATGTAGATAGAACCTTTTTATTACATCCAGTGATTTGTCGGCTGACCTCAAGAGTTCGTTAATTGTTGCACTCGACAACGAAACACATCCCTTTGCTACAAAACTGCGGTATTGCTGAATGCCACATCATCGCCGAAGCCAACTCAAAAGGGCCAATGTATAGAGGCGGCATACGAAGTTCACTCGGGTAATTCAGGTAAATACGGAAACTAGCCAAACGTTGTTCTCTCATTTAACGATGTCCCTGCAACATGTGAAAATTCACTGGAAGATCCGCGCAAATACTATTGGCAGCCAGGCGAGCAGCCATTTTTCACGCAGTGATTTACATTGAAGCCAGCGTGCAACTTATGCCGATACATGTTGTCATCAGAAAGCTGCTAGATCCTGAAGCGTCGTTGGATGATGATATTGGCTCCACATCGCATGCTTAACATGCGGTTACATTGCTTACAACAGCGCAATACCTAAGCAGCACCTAAGGTAATGCATAAGGGTTGGGCATGTTCAGGGTAAATTTAAACAGCAACTTCTTAACTTTTTGCCAAAACACGTGCTCAGCAGCGTACTACCTGTGTTATCGATTGACGGAGGCGATATGTTAATCTTCTGCTATTTCAGTCTCCTTTGAATAGCATCATTACAAACAATTTACTTAAGGACGTCGGGTATCAGTTCGATCTCGGTGTTCGCGTTCCCGTTTGAGTATATTGTAAGGAACTGGCCCAGACATCCATTTTCGCCCACTGTAGAGAAAACGCTTTGCAGCTTACATGTAATCGCTTCCTCAGAGCATAGATGGCCAGCTGTCGCAAAGGTCGTATGAACCGGAGCTCGTTTGTAATTTAAAGAACACTAAATGTAAAAATATTGTAGTGTACCATTTAGGATTCTTTCAAGCTAACATCTGCAATTGTAAGGCGTTGTAAGATTCGTTTTCCAAAGCAAATTCGATTGCGGGGTAACAGTTGCTTAGCGTCTAAAGTAGATGTTCTGCCTGCTTGTTAGTTTGTACGACGACGAAAGTGCCATTCATGTAACGGCTAAATGAATGCATGTGATGTAGATTACCACCTGATAATCACTGTATGCACTGTATCCAATCCCCAAAATGTATTTAAACGGCTGAGAACATTACGCGAAATAACTGATGTCAGATATTAAGGTCGAAATCTTGCTCTTTGACACTGGCCCAAAGTTAGCTGCTTAGCTCCGCCTACGGTGCCTTAAATACTAGCAGTCTTGGCCGAGACTGGCAATCACTCACTCCACTTTCATTAGTACTGTACGTCCTTGGCGCAGCTAAACAATTACTTCTTCCCACGGGTATAAAATGGCTGCTGTTGCACAGCAAGTTGAATGTACAGTTATTTGTAATGGCAAATAGTTCTGGAAATATCACGACAGGTTTTGTATCTCCAATGGTTCCACTGCTGGCAGACATCTTCTTGGATACGTTAGAGAAAACAGAAATGCAGGCAGATGTAAGCACATTATTCCCTACTACCGGCACATGAACGATATGTTCGTTGAGATGGATGAGCACATTTACGTAGATAAAATGCCAAACCGTTTTGAACGGCTGTATGCGGCACTGCATTTTACTTAATAAAAATAAACCGAAGATCAGGTGTCGTATGTTGATATTCTGTTAACAAAGAGACCAGACGGCTAAATCCAGCGGCAAATCTACACAAAGCCAACTTGGATTGACCAGTATACGAATTTCCACAACTTCCATCTGAGAACTAAACGCAAATTTTTTCACTGTCTTTCTATGGGTGCACGTCATATCCGCTCGGAAGACACTGTACATGTGTAGCTGACTTTCATGCAGGTTGTTTTGCGAGAAAACGGATACCCCGACAGAATTATTTTAAGAAACATTGGAGAAACGCCTAAACAAGTGTCAATATTAACGGCGGCAAAGAAATAGTTATTCACATGACTACCTTTTAAAGCGGAGGCAGTTAACGAGCGCTTAACCCGATTTGTTTCTGGCGCAATTAAATCGATCTTTGCAGGAGCTAGGTTAAAGTGTGTATTTTCGACTGCAATACTTGTCTGTTCACGAAACAGGGATAGGTTGCCCATGCTAACCACCTCAAGAGTTCTTTATCTTTTCGAGTGCACCTGTGCTGCAACCTATATCGGTCGAACGCCATGGCACTTGGCTAAACACGCGAATGAACATTGTCCATTTTGGTTGCATCAAGGTGTCACGGGGCCAATAGTGGTTCCATTCTGCCGCATGTGGTCGACAGTGAGCATTAGGTGGATCTAAACGTGCCTTTAGATGTGTATACAAGGTTCTACTGCACAGATCGGAAGGTCGAAGCCTCCGTATACTTTCGACAGGTGAAGCAATTTACATTCGATTAGCTTAAACGCTTTTATGTTCGTATGATATGCTGCCCCAGGCTTTACAACCTTCTTAGCAAGACAAAACGGGGGATGCTGCTGTCGACGACATGATGTCAAACTCCGTAACATTAAGTTAAAACTTTTCGATGTTTCGTCCATGTTTGTTGTAATAATTATTCGATTTTCCTTTACTATTATGGCCTTTTATTATATCTTGTTACATTTGAAGCATTGATAATTATTACTTATCTAGCGGTCTTCCTTCTTTCCCGTTTTTGTTCTGTGTTTTCGTTTCAATTTTGGATATTATTTGCATTGCTTTCTGCCAAGAAACTTGCGGTGCCTGATATTTTGTTGCACTATATTTACGTTTTAATTTACTCTGTTTTCCTAGTGTTATTCGGATTAACATGTCTCTTCATTTATCAGCTTGCGCCAGAATACCTAGCTAGAACAATGTAATAACAATTACAAGCTACGCAATAATACTGCTAAACTAGCCGGATTTTTCCTTTAATTGTTGAAATTATTTTGGGGGGAAATGCATCCACCGGTTGGGGCTGATAGACTTCCAAATTTTTATTTACTAACGATCGTACCACATTCTGGTAGCTGCATTTCAAGGTCTACATACTGGACTCCAAAGACTCAAATTATGCCATATTGATTCCATGTGTAAGCAGTCAGAATACCTTTGACCCGGTGCCCTAAAGTACTTTCACTCATTCAGATAGATATCTTTAAATCCGGGACAGATTAATGGATTGTCCATCATCATATATAAACGGTCAAGCTGCAGCGATCTGGTTAGGCGACTGTTGCTCTTCTCTGCGTCCAATTACAAGCGGAAATAAACGAAGATTCGCGCTGGGTAGAGTTATTTATTTTCTTTGTGTCAATGATGGCAGTTCGATTAACAAACATAGCGTGCCTACAACTACCGAAAAGTTGAGTTTCCAAAGGTTTTGCCACTTATTCAAGAAAACATTCTTTTGTCAAATATTGTCACAGCTTTTTCAATGGACGATAAATATGCCCATTGTTAATATATTATCATTAGTATCTTTATTGGTATCTCCATGTGGTAGATTGTTTCCATCAGAGGTAATAACAACCTGGAGAATAAATGTGTCACTTGTGCCGTGCACATTTGACCGACCACATATTTTGCGCTCGATACCTCATGGACTGCTCGGACAAGTGCTGGAAATTTGGCACAAGGATGCTGGCTATCGGCCGCGTGAGATTACCAACCAATGGTAACTTTCAGACGAATGAATCGTTAAGGTGGTGTTGTGTGATTTGGTTAAGACATTTTATTCTAGGTTGACCAGCTACAGTCAGACCTACTGTTGCTGACCTCCAGCACTGACCCTCTTATCCCTGACTGCCTTTCGTACACATAATAATGACAACCTACTAGTGAGCATGCCTGTCCCGCATTGACGTATACATCTAGCCATGTGCTTACATTCAAGGTGTCCCATTGACTTATGTCCCATGATCATTGAGATTGTCACTGGTAGTGCGTGCATGTATCCTCTCAGAAAGCGAAGGAATGAAAACGCGTTTGCACTTGAACTAACAACACGTTATTTTGACTTTTTAACAAGTTAACTTATTATCAATATGCGTGCAGTTATCTGCAAAAAGGGATAGACAACGTATCGTTCAGTACCTGCTGTTTAGCAGAAACCCGCCGGCATGTTTCGAGATCTGTAATTATGCCGCAATCTCCCAGACAGATCTGTTGTTATTTTCTCATGGCACTTGTTTGATTATTACACTTCTTCAAATATCTGTCAAGTTGATGTGTGAATTAATCTTCGCCAACTGAATGAGGCCGCCCTGATCGGTTATTTCCCAATGAACTGCCGGACGTGCGCTGTCAACTTGGCTGACTATTCATAGGCTTATTATTTACGCGGAATTAAAAGTGGCCGTTTGAGGTTTAGGCCTGCGCGCCCACAAATGTTGCGTTGACTGGGTGAAAAGACGTATAACCAATTGGACGGTCTACTACGTTACAGAATAATACGGACAATGTGGTGCTTGCTGATGACTTGAACGCCTAAGCTGGAAGGTTGCCCAATGAACTTCATCTTGGCAGCGAATACGATGTAGGTGCTTGCAAGAATAATACTGTGAATATGCTAGTCTCTTTCTTCCAAGCACTAATTTCCAACACTGCACTTGCAGTATAGTGACATGGCGCCAAGCATATTCAAACAAAACCATGTACCGAAATCGATCACGTCGCGATCATTACCGCCAGAGAATTTGCATCAAAAAGAGTTGCTTGATCTGGAGCCCGAAAATGAGCTCTGACCACGGTGTTGTTTGTGCCGACTTGCTGGTGTTTTCGGCGGAAGTCCGCAAAGGCAAATTGAGAGCATAGTTACTAGCCTAAATCTAAAGCCAGATTTCATGAATATGCATCAATGTACAATGGCAGCCGAGCTGAATAAGTGCCCACTGCACCCAGAGAATGGCCACTTGTCGCGTATCTACCAGCGGTTGTTTGTTGCGGACATATTTACAAGAGGTAAATCAATTTATCTACCTGGATATGAACAACTTAAGCAGCTCCTTGAAATGTTTTTGCCCGCTACCGCATAATTGCTAGAAGCAAACACAACGAGACTCCCAACCAACTCTGAAAATAACTGTGCCAGCCTGAAAAGAGACGGCGATGTCTGGTGGTCTGATCATGCCTCGGAGATTAGGACCGCTGCTGCCGCTGGTAACCATCATTGCTTATTCCGTCTGATATAAAATCGGGCAATAGGCGACCTGATGTTATTAAAATCTGAATTAAGTAGACTAAACATTCAATATACAGTTTGTCAATGCGCTTGGAGATTTGGGCCGAACATTTTAAGAAGCAGTTTAATCAGCGAGATTTACCAGATCCTTTATTGTTCATATATCGTCCTTCTCCCTGGACCGTCCCCTAGGATCCCCTATCATGTAGACTCGGAATTCAAACCTTTGCCGTTTAATGAGACCGCCAATGCAGATGGATTTGTATCCAAACCTCATTTAAATTCATGACATCTGCCCTTACAAATTCTTGGCATATGTGGAAGCAGAAAAATGTCCCAACAGAGTAGATCTGCTTAGTTATAGTCCTAATGTTCAAGCGCAGCTGCCGTTCAAAGTGCGGCATTTGTAAAGGAATAAGCTTTCCTCCATTGCCCCTAGGTTACTTGCCTCTTTTCGTTTACATACTGACTGGCAAAAGTTAATCTGAAGGAGATAATCAGGTTTCGTCGAGGTCGGGGTTGTATTGTCTACATATTCACCCTTAGCCAAATTTTAGGACATTGCCGTGTTTATTGGCGGCCCACGGTAGTCGTGTTCCTCGACATCAAAGCTGCCTTTGAGTCAAATGGTTCGATGTATTTTTTGAGGATGTCTGCTCAAGAAAGATGTGCCGATAAACCAAATAAAAATTATTAATGTGTAGTACGTGCGTAGCTCTAGCAGAGTTAGGGCTTATTGCAATGTGTCTGCACCCTACAATATTTCCATATCGTGGGGAAAAAGTTAACCCGCTGTCATCTGTCATCTATGACTTCACTATTAGCGAATTCCTGAAAAGGATAATCACTGGAAGAGACCGGAAAGTTGTAGAACTGTTCTTAGTTGATAAACCACTTTAAATGGTGTATGTCGATTGCATTGTCCTTCTCTGTTATACCTTCCGACGCTAAAATCCACATTGGACAGAAAAACGCTGGCTGCCTGTCGTTTTGCGCTTTACTCTGTTCCCTTGAAAGACGAAGTCCTTCTCCAACTTTGTCTTGACCCTTGGTGGCCATCAGTTAGAAGTTGTCCAGAAGTTGATGTACAGGCAAACCTGTCTAACGTGACCACTCAAGGGAAAAAATAATGGTGGTCGCCATGGACAGGTAGTCACTACAACTACTTTCATGCAGTTGAACGCTACTAATTAGACAAAAAGTTGGGGATGTTTTTAACTGGTCGCCATAGGCGGTTGGACTGTATATCTACAGCTATATTAGCGCCCGTGGAATTACAGTTGAATTCACATAAAGTATAGAGTTGCTTTTGCCAATCTCCGCCACCTTAACATTGGTGTGAGATCACTCTCGCCCTGATGGATGAAGTTTACAATGCGGCCGTCTCTACAACCGTCCAGTAAATAATCGGAACCTGGCCCACCAGTTTGACTGAAAAGAGAGACTAATATTATTTGATTATTGCTGCCTTCACAGCTTAAACAATGTCTGATGTGAACAGCGAGTGAGCAATCGGCGTGCAAGACGTGTGAGAAGGCGTTTTATGAAAAGGGATAAAGTAGAATATCAAATACATGTGTCAGGAGGACCTGTTAGGGCTGTGGCACTTGGAGAGGAAACATTTCGTCGACATTCCACTCGGCTTTACTGCCTGATGACGGCCTAGTGACATGCTTCGACTGTGTTTCACAAAATAGTGGTATATTTGGTTGGGGATTTTAGCATCTGATACACATTGGTTGTTCTCCTTCTACATGCAGATAACGTAAGCTGTACATTGTAAGAGTGCGTAAAGAAGACGGGACAAAACTCTCACCTACATCGCCACCAATCCTTGTGCTTCATCGAGAGGGGTGAGGTGATTCTTCTCTCAGAGTTGCCACGCTTGGATAGCCCACATCATTTGCGATCTCAAGTACGCACCTAGTATTTTGGGAAAGACTGAAGAGTCAAATGTGCCAAACGCTCCAAGAAGAGGGTTGACGGGCGGAATGGCTTTCTTTCATAAAATTTCAGTCTGCCTCAAAACCAAGGTCATGCTGCACGAACGCGTCGTGACTGCACTCAGAATAATCTAGCGCTCAAATGGTAACGTTCCGCCAGTCTGTAGCGGAACGATTCAAATTCAATAATAGCTACAAATATGATAAATTTCTTTTGTATATTTGTTTCTTGTTATACTTGTTTAATGTTATGCTACGCAATTCTTACCATTTTAATGGTTCCTTATGTAAATAAATAATAGAAACCACTTTCATTTACGAACGCAAATATGCGCTCTGTCGGGATGGATTAAGAATTGTAAAAGCTGACTCATTTTATTGATGTACGCTTGTGAGCATGATAAACCACATGCAAATGGCTACAACCCAAGCCAACAATAGGAAATAACGGAAGAAATGGGAAATACACCCTTATATTTGAAATTTCGGTTCCATTACCCGTACTTGAACCTGCATAACGAAAACTACACAAGCCCTTGGGCAACCTTTCATATCCTGTGTCTGAAGATAATATCTGTGAAACACAACTATGTAGTTTTCGCGCTGATTTGGTGCGGAGCCCCTCGAACCATGGCGAAATAAAGTATCTATTTATTTATTTTATTAACTTAGGCTTTTGGCACATGGCCGATTTCAGAAGAAGACAAGTTGCTCCGGTGCCAAAAAGTTATGTTTCCCTATGTGGTCAATTCGGCTTCCGCGACAACAGCATCTACCACCTTTGGGAGCACAGGAAAATGAACCACTAGGTGAGAGTTACTAGGATCAGTGCAGCTGTAGCTTTTAAAAATTGTGGTAATAATCTACCAATCCACATGATCAGGACTTGTTGCACATCTAAGTATTTTTGTGGGAATCCCGAAAACTGCTGTTTTCCTTCAGTATTAACATATGCATTGCATTTGGCAAATGTTAGCAGCTTTCGGAACACGGTTGCCTTGCAGTAAAACCCTTTATTTTGTCTTAAAAGCCAAATGGAGGATGAATTGCAAATTTTGGACTCGGTAACATCGGTATGCTGTGTGACAATTCTATGCTTCATGTTCTATCTCGGGGTCTACTGTAACAGCTTCCTCAAACTCATGCCTGGCTTTCTTTTGTGATGTTTGGGTTGATGTCGTGCTATACGAATACTGTTGACATACCTGTGAAATAATATTATTTTGGTCATGAATTCTTTTGGATAAGCGTTGCTCATAGATTGCAATGTGTTCACTGTTAGGAGCAGTATAAAGGGGTATGGAGAGCCCGAAGTCTTTACCGGCTCTTGGCATAAAATCATGCCTTATAGACATATATTACATCGCTCCACTATGCCACGAATTTCCGAATTGTGCTGCTAACAAATAATGCTTTTATTGCAGGACATATCAGCCTGATTTCTGATAGCATTAAGTGCGATTTGCAGAAGAATTTAACTAACACACTTCAGTCGATTACGTGAGAACCGTTATTTTCGAACTTGCAATTTCATGCCTGGGCGTATCCTGTTTGGTCGTGATAGTGCTCGGTTTCATGATTCACTGGAGTTTGCTTGGCTAATCTGCATGGCAAACTTAGTCAAATTTGAGAAAAACTGCTATAACCAATTTAAATTATTTTTCTTGTTTTTCGAGAAATCTGAGATTCCACCGACTCAAGCTGGCTGAGATGTACAGTAATTTGAAGTGCCTCCGAAATGTGATTTTCGTGCTATCTGCCAAGGACGGAATGCCCGAGCAGGATTTCTCCTCTCTGCTCACAGTGTTCGAGTTGAAATCCCCAGTTGAGCGTGTATTCATTGCTGAAGTAGCTCACTTGACTCATTACAAATGGCCAAAAAGACATGTCTGGACACATTGTAGACCATCTTGAATCCATCTTCTGTCCGAATCTGATTCCCAGTGGTAATGAGATGCTTGAGGAAAGCGCTGGGGACAATTTTCTTTGTGTTATGTTGCAGGACACTGTTCCGCTATCCTCTTAGACAGACGCCTGTTCGTAGGCCCGAGATAACTTGCACCACAGAGGCAGGTGAATTGCTATAACGCGTCTGTTAGAAAGCACTGATGATCAGCTCCCAAATTATGTCCCATGTTTTCACTTGCTGTATTTGTCGTTACAGCTTGTAAAATATTAGTGCGTTTACAGCCTATGATGCTTATACTGCGGTGAGTCTACTCTTGTAAACCTACATTTGTAGACAAATTTTTACTTATTTAAAAAAATCACCAAAAACATCCAACAGGAATTGTCAAGATTTAGTTTTTTACTCGCTAAATACATTGCTTGGTCAAGCAGTGGTACTGCTGAACCTCATTCGCATATTTGCAATCTAGGGAGATATTAATTAAGGTATTGCTTTCATTCATCTTTTAAGCAGCTGAGTTTTGGTCACTTTTTATAGAACGTAGGGGTCAACCGAAATTAACGCATAAAGGATACGAGTGCTTAAATCGAATGCCTTCACGCGCGCACCAGTATTCCAGGCGCACATACGTGCCATCATCTGCTGAAGGTAAGTTTTAAGAGTAATATGTGAAGGCACCCTTTCAAGCTGACAAAGCCTTCCATTCGTTGGGAACGTTGTAGGTATGTCTTTCCATACGTGTTTGCCCTCTCTGAATCAACCATCCATATTTCTATCTTAGTGGAACTCAAAGGCCTAGATGAACGCGCATTCATTTTGCTGCAACATCTCATAAGACTCAGAGCTCATCAGCATACACGAATGTCTTGGAGAGATTTCCTTACCGCTCAACTCATGTTATGAGGTACATCATTGTCAGTTCTTGTTCCTGTGCAACAGGTGGTGAGATGGTTCAATGTACCCACCCAAGTTGTTTATTTTCCTGATGTATTTACATATTTCGTAGCCTAACCTCAGTAAGTTCAGTAGTGTGAACTCATATTTAATAGCAGTATCTTCTTATTTTGCGACATTCATCAGGAGCATCCCACGGCAGCTGATGAGCATTAGCCTAGTTACTCACAGTAAACCATTATTCAGTTATTTCCTTTAAAGTGCGATCCGCATTTGATAAAGCAAAACTAAGCAAAGCAAGGCGCACTTAATCCTGGATCCTTGAAGAACTTGCTCCTGAGGACATCGAATCAAAACGTCAAAGATAGTCAATATGCTTTTAAACAACAGAATGAAAAGGAAGGCAATTTGAAATTGCATAATTTCAAGTTATCTACTTACTTGCAAACATATATATATATATATATATATATATATAAACATTACGGACATGTGTTGGTCCGTGTTTAACCATCTGATGTTCGTCTATTCCGTTAAGCTAAAACAAAGATTGTAGGCATGGTCATAAACAGGGATACGTTGGTAGGCAAAACCGTGTGTGTGGTCACGAATATTCACACTCTTCATCAAGGAAGTTGCGCGTGCCATCGAGTCGCATTTCTTGCATTTTGCAGATGAACTCTTTATATGCCGATCTGTCCGTTTTCAGGTAAAGTACAGTCTTCTGTAAAGAAATGGAGACCATGTTTTGAATGGTCAGAAAGCATTCCAATCCGTTTTACTCTAGCAAGTACATAGTTGTACATATAAGTCACGAGCCTACTAAAGCACATGTTGAAAAGTACCTCCTAATAGCATGATCATTGGGTGGTGATTTAAAACAACCTCAACTCAACTGTTGAGAGGATTACTTGAGGGCATGCAAAACAGCGAATCAACATGTTAGTCTCATACGGAGGGCGTTCGGGCGGTTTAACTACTCCATCTGCCGACAAATGTTAACTGCATATGTTAGGTATAAGTCTCGAGAATCCAATTCCAACTATTTTCTTTCTCTACGTCTCTGACGTCAGCTAAATTTAGTTCCAAATTATTCGGTGGAAGCACGTAGTTCTGCTGCGACACTAATGAGTCTAACCTTAAAACCTAATCATCTAACAAGAAGAAAATCCATCACATTTTCACTCAGACCGCGTATTAGTATTTTTGAAAAGCACAGAAATCTTCTGAGTGAAATCAACACACACACCCAGGGAGTAAGTTTTTGGGCGTCCTGTGTTCTCGCAGTTTGTGAAGCTTTCAGCGTTGGACTTCGAACGCCGAATGCTCGTTATGAAACCTGACACCAGGACCGTAGCTGGAGCGGGTGAAAATTGGACCTTGCCCGCACGAAAACGCTGCACCGTACGATGAGGTTCGAGTTTGTTTGATTACGTCAAGTGGAGATAGCTTACTCCGGACTCTGACCAATTAGAAAACTGCCAACACAGATACCCACTTAATTAACTGGTCACGACGAGCGACACATAGTACAACGTTTAATGACACATTTGTGCGTCTTTTTCAAACATTTATTGTGTGGATGGATTGCAGCGCACAACCTCATTGTGGACCGCGATCCTCATTGAAGTGAAACTTGGTCATTCGATAACTGGAGCCGCAAATGAGGCATTTGGATTTCGGACTTTGCTCGCTCGAATACGGTGCACACATGCATTTCACATTGGACAAGTGAGATTGAGAGACAGTTCGGTATCTTTGATAAGTTGAAAATGATAGCTTTAAGGTAGAATTTTAGAAGCTTCTACTTAGATGAATCTAAATAAGTAAGGCAATTAAGTGTCATCCGGGTGGGAATACGGGTACAAAATGAGAACTCAAAATGGAGGATAGCGTTAACATCAAGCTCTTTGTCATCAGTAATATTGTCGAGCATGGAGACGAAATCTGACAAGGAGAGCTATTTGTAACCTCAAACTGCTTGAGTACTGGAATTTCCTCACAGCGGCAATGATACACAAATTTTGACCTACATAGTAGAAATTTTTCTAATCTTTACATCACAATGTGTGTCAATAAATAAATAAATAAACGTTTTATTCCTTGACGGTGTGAGGTACAGTAAGCCGAGTTCTCTGATCAATTTGTACAACTTGATCGCTTAATATGGTTAATTTTTCGTGTTATCAACAGCGGGTCTCAACTGGGTTTTTTGAAGTGCTTAGCAGTTTGAAAGTATTAGATAAATGAAGAAACTGGAAACAATGCCAAACGTAGATTTAACAAATATTTCTCATAATGTAATATTGCCATCCATGGAACTGTCCACAGGGGACTGGCTTCAACTCAAGTTATCGCCGCGATGGGTATTACCTCCACTTATGTGCTCCAAACGACTCTGTGCTGGTGTGGCCATCACCTGAGTAACAAGTGTTTCTTTTGTCACAGGGGCTGTTTTATGCATACATTATGGGCGATGAAACCTCAACTCGTTCCGTCATGCGAATCAGAGAGCGGACCAATGCCATTATGCTTTGCATGGGTACAATTTTTATTAGTTTGAAAACCGTAATCCATAAACTCAAGAGATCTGCCAAGTAACGAATACAATGAAATAAGCTGAAAATAAAGTATGAGGAAGTAGAAAAGCACGATAATATATAACCATCGTTTGCCGATAGGCCAATAAAAGTTGGATGCAAAATCTTGGCGATTGAGGGAGATGGTGAAGACATTTCGGCTTGAAACACGTATGCTTCTCGGAACCAGCGCATCGAAGGAGAAAACAGTATTGGATAGACGGAATAATAGGGGTAAGGTCGTTTAAAGCTACATGCTAAAGATTCAACTATATTTAGGTATATAATAATAATAATAAGTTAAAGCAAATATGAACAGATCAAATCAGGTAAATGGTTTTCTACCGAGTTCTTATTAAGCTTTCATATGTACCTTCATTTGGGCGCATTTCAAATATAAATAACAAGTGCGTTCAAAGCAAACCCTTAAACATTTCATAGGAATCAACAATGACAGAATATGTGATTTCTAGGCCTCATTTACTCGATGCATATTTAATTAAATCTGCTCTTAATATTTTATTATATATATTTTTTCAGAATATTTTATAGTTATTTTCAATTATCTGATTAAATACATTTTGATAGTATACAGTTGGAGGAAAGACGGCCCCTCTTTTTCATCCTTGTTACAATGGGCACCAAAGCGGCAGTGCTTGTTTGATCAAAAATATATTAACATTTTCTTCTGCGATTTTCATCACGTTTGTCGAAATGTAAGCGTTAGATATTTACATCATTCTAACTAAATTGAGACTTCTCAATTATTGATATTTGTCCAAAATTTGCCGGTAGTAATCTCCTCGCTTCTCTCTCTTCGCTTCTAGACATTGCTGGTACCAAATCCAAAAGAGCTTTTGTTCGGATTTAAAACCTCGGTGTATGTAAACAGGGCCCCACATAACCTTAGGAAAAGCCAAATAGAACATGTTGCTATCAGCCTACTTTATTTGTTTATCTGATGTAACTTGCGCAAAACTACGAATCCTTCAGGATGAAAGAATAGATTCATCTAATTCATGGTGTGCATTTTGCTTCGCAAGCGGTATCGAAATTGCAATGTATGTATGCTACCTTGTCGTTGACTCTTTGATGGACCCACAATATAAAATCATGTAAACATCGGCGTTATGTAAGTATCGGTTAAAGAATCTCCTTGTCAAAATGAACAAGCCACTTGCGGAATGTATACATATGGGGCAAATAGCCTCTATGAAAATAGATGTTCAATATTCATTTATTTATTTACTTACGTTTTATGGGTTAACGAACAATATTTTACTAAGCCCCTCGGCCTTCTTGTAAGGCTAATAAAAAGGTAACTAAAAGTATGTCGTACTATCCTTCTCCAAAGTTAAAATTATCGATATGTATGTTGTGATCCGGCGCGCGTTTTCACAGCATCAACAAGTTAAGTTTAATAAACCCTAGGTTTATTCCCGGATTAGAATGGCGAAATAATGTTATCCAACATAATGCTCGTGGCAAGTTACAACGTCTAACTGACCTTTATATACGGCTAGCGCTTGTGCAGATAAGACCTATTCGGAGAGAGAATTCCATGCGAAGCATAGTCAAATAGAAAGGAAATTGCTACCGCACTCCAAACGTGTGTACTCTCGTGCCGGTTGCAAGAAATGAACTCTTGTATGTGTCTTATGACTGAGTGAAAGTATGAAGCGACACACTTTGGTGTGAATCGTGCCAGCACATCTATGGAATTATCAGTTTGCCTTGTAATTTGCAATACTTTTACCGAATTCTTCCAAACGCGTTAAACCTGCTCGTATGAGAAAATTTGAATTTAAATAAAATACTCGGAAGGTCGTTGCCCACTCTGCTCCAGCGCATTGTGATCGCGTTTTATCCATGTACGCCATGCTTAAATCCATATATGAATTAGGGGTGATTATGCACTAAGTATTTGTCGGAGAATATAGTGGGGGCTAATTTGGAGGCATATTCCTAGTTCCACTTTTATCATTTGATTGAGTGTTACACGTTACGATACTGTTCATTGGCACAATCTTGATATCAGCCCTTGGAAAACCAACGTAAACAGTTATTTTTAATGTCTGCCATTTACATAACATTTTAATTTGATAGAAAGATTTACAGACAGAAGGAGGGTGTCTCAACATATTCATCTACAGGACCGTTACTAGCTGTATTTTTCATTAGTATGTTGAAAAATCTCTATCCGCGTGTGATTATTAGAAACTTACTCGAATACGGACGGAATGTGGACGACATATTAGGCAGTGCAGCTAGTCACTTATGCATGGAGATATAATGACTCGCTTCAAGTTAACAGAAAATAACATACATTTTACCCTGGAGTCTGAATGCGACAAATCAATATTGTGCTTTAAAGGTTTTTACAAGCCGAAATTTGGATGAGTCGATATAACGCATTGTCCATAGAAAGACAACGTGAAATGGGGAATATATGCTTTTTGCCAGTTTCGTTCGGCCCAGAGAGAAACGAAAGATTGATCGACGTCTAAGCAAAGGAGAAAGAAATATATATATATATATATAGTGGTGACACCCCCCTTGAATAGTTAACTATTATGCGAAGCATAAGCCAGAGAAACGAATATCCGGAGAAGTTCGTTCGGAGAAATGTGGACCCTTGAGAAACGAAGGCAAAATTGTTTTCAGTGGAAAAAAGCCGTCTAATCCTCATTACCTTTCAAAGGGGGTGGGATAGCAGAATCTACATCTATAAAGCTTTCGGTGTCCATCAGTCAAACCTACTATGCGACAAGCTTAAGGCGAAAACCCAGTTAAAATATGCTGACTCAGAATCTTAAGGACAGGATACCAGGGTGAAATACTTCATTCTGTGTAATCATTCTCTTGTTCACTTCGAACAAGTTATATGGGAAGGACTAACAGGAGAGCCAGGTAGCATTGCTCAGCTTAGCTCTATAATCGGGGTGAATAAAGCAGTAACAAGCGCAGTATCTACGAATCAACAGGTCAAAGCACACTAATCGTTCCAACCAAAATATACTGCGTACCCACATATCACACAGGAGCCGTTAGTTGTGTCCTGCTGTCTGCGACCGAAGCGATCGCCGTTTGCCTCCATAACACTGATCTGCATAAGAAAATTTTCCCTACCCGACCCTGGCCCACTCTAACAATGAAAAATGGTGTGGAAATTACCACACACACACACAACATTGACCGCTCTTGGACCCTAGCTTGTTCACCCGGACCGTTTTAATATCTAGGCTTGCAACTTTATCTGTTAGGTACGTTTATTCCCGTAATTTGTGGCGCATTCGTCTGTCGATGAAACACTGAAATAGGGCTTATCCGCATATAATTTTTCAAATATATATATTTTATACACATATGTATGAGCATTTCAGCAACAGCGAATTTCGTCGACTATTGCGAAAACCAGACTGATTTGCTATAACAAGCGTTTCATATAGTTGAAGCTTTGTCGATCAGTAATATGGAGCTGCAACTTATCTCCGATTTAGAAGACGAATTTGCAATTTAGACCCTCTCAACATTAACGAAATAGCTTTTGAGACATTTTGCAATACATCTGGTTAAAATGAACCCATGTCCCACCACGTTTCACTTTTAAAAACAGCAAACCAAATGTTTATATAACTGCTTGAAGCAAACAGCAATGTCGTTGCAATTTTGCTTTGGACTATTGCATGTATCTTAAATTACTGGCAAAAGCACACTTTGCAGTTAGGTCATTTCTTTGTATGACGGAATCTAAGTCTTATTTGAGAGACATAATTGTTATGCTTACTCTGAAATGGAGAATATGCTAACAGAAACTTAGCTAACGGAATGGAATTTCGGAATCCATACGGCTGCATGTTGACCAGTAAAATTACATGCATAAATGATTTGATTGCAAAACTCACTATTCATCACACTAAACTTAAATTGGATGTCAAAAACACCTTACTGTTAAATGAGCAGGACAATGCTCAAACTGTTACCATGTCATATGTAACTACTCTACCTCGACGCAATGCCATGAGAATAAAATCCATGTGTATATTTGACCCAGTGTTAGGCATGGATGTGAGCAGTAACAAGCATTTTTGTCATGGAAAATATGAAAATTGTCAGTGCACTCAATGAAGGTTAATAGAAAAATTGAAATTTCATATGTGCGCATGAATGCGAGGGGTTCATGTTGGGAAGTAGCGAAATATTTTAACTAGTGGCCAACATTCTTGTCATCGATATACCTAGTTTACATCTTCCATTTACATTCTGCGAAGTTTATGTTATAATTCTTATACAATACCAGGTTTTTCTAGCTTATTGCATCTTTTGAGCTGTTATGTACCGCATTCCACTAACTCCCAAATTCCTTAAAGCGGAATTCCATCTTATTCTTGAAAAAATGTCGAAATTAAGGTTGTTGAATGTTGACTTTTACACGTAATTTTTGTTTAGAACACACAATCACTTTCGTGACCTAGTACATTTTGCGTTAAACGTAGATTACCCTGATCACAGGGACCTTATTTAAAGTGTAATTTTTCTAATATTTCAATCTTCAAATATTGCAATTTATTAACTGTATTGGCTTTAGCTGGATCTATCTATTTCTGGCAATAATTAAATCTTACTAAAAATATTCCGTTATAT
This sequence comes from Dicrocoelium dendriticum, assembly GCA_944474145.2. NCBI lineage: Eukaryota > Metazoa > Platyhelminthes > Trematoda > Plagiorchiida > Dicrocoeliidae > Dicrocoelium > Dicrocoelium dendriticum. The sequence goes on from OX104069.1 coordinate 102,572,295, forward strand.
ATTTGCATATTTGAACTATAATTTAATCTTAGACCACCTGTGTTAAGTGAAAAGCTTCAACCCGGTACACATGTTGTAGATTTAATAATTCTTTTATTTTTGTGAATTTTTCAATCAGGCTAATAAATTACCATCCGGAACGAAATTATTTCTTTACTAAATTGTTTGCTGTTAATCCAGTTGTTTCTCATGAGTTAGACAACAGTTTGCAACCTTAACTGATTATGTCTGCACGAGACCATCCAGGCGATTAATTTTGGAGGAAAATTTATGGACTCTTAAGGGGAATAGTCCGATTGCTGCGAGAAAAATGCTTGGTGCATCGAAGACCATATAGTACAGACATGCATTACGTGTTACTTTTAAGCCGCTATTTGTGGATGAGAAGATAGTGAGTTTTACCAGTTTGCTTCTTCCACAACTTGATGGAAGACAATGAGCCTGCAATCGGAAAAATATATTTCACCGTTCCAGCAGCTGCTTCAGTGCAGTGGACACTGAACGACACTGGAGTTCAATAAAATCTCAGCAATAATGTTTGATGGATAGATTCCTAGCTTTATCCCTAAGTCGCAGATATTGCAGTGGCAAAAATGTGTGATATACTTATTACTTTTATGATAGGAACGCCGATTCGCCATGTTCTAGTGTAGGCGCAGTAAGAGCAAACAATCAACTGGACATTCACACAGTTTTTCTAGGTGTTTCCGAACAAAGTCGGCAGTTCTAACCCGTTATGAACGACAAGATTGCCAAAATAAATCTGTTTATCGCGTTCCTTTGTATGTCCTCATTAAGGTGATTCCGTTTTATTTTATCAGAAGGAATTGATTTTAGATTTATCAACCTGAAGGTAAGTAGCACACGGAGTGTATTTATATCAGACACAAATATATATACAATAAAATAATTTTAATTTCGCATATGTTAGGTATGGCTGTAAATGAAATCAGCAAAAGACCAAAATTATCCCCTTGATTTTGATTCTGCGTTCAGTTTTACTTGGAACCATCTACTATTTTACTTGCATAGAAAATAAGATATGGATCGTTGTTAGCTTAAGAAAGATGTACCAAGAATGGTCCATGGGTATGTGAGGATTTATGGGAGGTTACCTAGTAGGTGGCCATCGATAAGATGAGTGTCCATCCAACAACCTCAGGGCTAGCTGCATATGCATGATTAATGAAGCAAGTAATTAGGTCAGCATGTCACACTCTATCATTCTCACATAAGGCCAAGTAGTTGGAGAGCTTTTCTGTCCTGTTGGATTGATTTGAGCCTAAAGAAGTTGCGGTTGGCCGTTGAGGTGTGCACTTAGTCCTGACATATATTTTAGAGTCGCTTCTGATGAGAAAAAGGAAACTTATATGCAACTTTAGTGTGCATCTTGAGCAACATGAGAAGTAACCAACATATACCAATCAATCGGTGGTTATTTATGTACGGAGCTAAAGAATGCACCTAAAGATTACATGACCATGCAGGTGATTCTTGCATCGTTATATGATCATCCATGATTTGCACTAGTATAGAGCTAGTCAAAATCTGAATTATGCACTGATGTTTGGATCGCAGTAGATATTCTCGAATGCAGTACGTAGAAGCGAACGAAGGATGTAAGTTAATTACAGCTACCACTACAATGGAAACGCATTTCTCTGAATTATCCGCTGAAGTTATATAGGATTGATTGTTATTAGTATCATGCGAAGCGAGTTCATATAGTATGCTCTCCATAACAGCGTTTCTCGCGACAGTTGTTGATAGCATGTGCACATAATTCTTACTAAATGATTACATCAAGCGTGGCATGTGCTCATAGGTTGCTCAAACGCATGGGTAACGTCGCATCTTGCGGGTATAAACAAACAAGGCATTGCTGCAGCATGCAACGATAAATCGCGCCTTGCTAAATTTACAAGCTTATATACGAATTCGTTTGTATTTATAACATTTTAAACTAAGGCGTGCAATCCTGCTTGACTTTATCCAAACATTGTGCATGAAATGCCAAGCCAATGGGTTGTCACAAACTGCCGAGAAGCTGCGCCAGCCTGCAAGCTGGGCGGTTGTTTCCATAGGGAGTATCTCCGTTGGTTCATCCAACAGGCGGAAAACTAATCACCTCTATTGCTTATGAGTAGAGGGAGTTTTGTCAGTATTTTGTTAGTCGCATTCAGCAGACAATCCAGGTAAGTCAACTGCCTATCCGGAAAGACACATTTCCGGCAAAAAAGCTCTGTTAAGATCATTATTTGCTACAAAACGGATCCCACGTACTGTCCCTACATGTGAATGTAATACACGAACCAATAAAGTTATGTTAGTTTCTACGGAACTAGCACCCATGGTGAACGAGAGATGTGGCTTTAGTTTTTGTCTTATTGTTTAAGAAACGCATTCATGTTGCAGAAAACGATATAGGTTAAACGCAGGCAATTTAAATTTTGCACTTAACACTTATAGTAGTGGTGGCATAACGCAAAACATGGGTTATTGGTATGGAAGGGGTACCTATTATTTTGAGACTGAGCAACCGTAAATCCTCTAATAAACATACACGTTACCGTTTAACTTATCATTGCACAGCATTGCATGCGTCACATTTTCTCCGTTATAATATTGCAGACATGTACTCTCTAACCTTTGAATCAACCCGACGTAGAGAGTTTCTAGTGTCACACTTGTGTGAATAAATTACATAAGCATGTCAGGAGTTCAAAACTAGCTGATTGTATGTTGGCTCTGCTGTGCTGCACTAAACAACGTCTGTCGTACTCCTGAGCTAAATCAATACAGAGGCATATTTCGCGACCAACAAACCGAAGCAAACCTATTCTCAAACCCTGGGTTAGAATTCGTAAGGCACTATTTAATTTGAGCCGTGCCAAATTTCATGAAAATTAAACACAAGACTTTTATGGCCTATGGAGTTGTCAATGCTTATTAAATGTTACGATAACGATGTCAACTAATAAGCTGCATTTTATAGGATGACATTACCCCCTCCCAAAACGAGCTCAGTTGTTCTTAACCCCTACGTTAACACGGTATCATTCATGGCGTTTTATCTGGAAACGATTTCAGAAAAATCTTATGTCCAGCTTTATCTTGGTAGAAGACTTATGAACAACTAAGTCAGTGCAATCTTCTTTACGTGATTTGTAGCTAGGTAAGCGTGAATATATCCGGCGAATTATGTACCAATACCAACTACGACGTCAACTTCACCATTCAGTTCACTTTCTCTCTCCGACCCGATAGAGGTGCATTGTGTAACGCTAAACAGTATCTTCTATTACGGCAGCTATTCACGGTTTTTACAAAAGATCTGGCGAGAGTGTTGAACACAGCCTTTTTCATTTATTGCGGATTATGTCGTTATTTAGCAAGAAATGAAAATAGTAGATGAGAGCACTGCTTGGTGAAATCTACAGGTTTTATTGCAGTCAGCTCAGAAATTCCATGCGTTTAACGCTGTCATATCTAAATTACTAATGAGTAGATGAATGAGGATATGATTACATTTTCTTCTTTGCAATTCGATTCCAAGCTACAAAGAAAGCCAATCACCCAGAAAACACCAGACTATCATTTCATACTTTAGGACTAATTAGCGATGCGCAATCCCTCAGCCCCCTGTTAGACATCAAATCCATGACGGGCAATCGCTTACAAACTAGCCATCAGCTTAAGCCAACGAGCAATGAGGGACGCTAGCCGACCACCACAAATTGAATTCTTACTGCAGTATAGCCCGAACCATCCTCTACCGCTATGCAGGTTACTGCCCGTGCGATTTGAATTATACCCGAATCTGCCCACTCATTAGTATTTAACAAACCTTAGTCCTACCAATTTTTAAAAGGCGTTGTGGATTCACGACACTGGCAGGTATAGTCTTGACCATGCCATCCAAGTAATCTCTGCATGTGCAGTAATCTGCATGGCCGGCATGTAGCCTTAATCTCTACAATGCTGTATTGTAACCCAACGGCGCGGTCCCGACATTTCGTAGAAATCGGGAGACTCTCGGATTATTTTTAGCCCATGTGCGAATGGTGATATTTGCGCTGTAGGAAGCCTCGGTACAACATACCACCGTATGCTTTTGACCTGTTTATCCGGCTTGTAATATAAATGAAATGAACGGATTGCAACGTAAATTGATTAGACGAAACGACCAAGTAACCTAGGAATACTTAATGGGAACACACATTTCACAGCATATTGCCCATGCAAATGACATCATGGTATCTGCGCATAAAGCTTTTATGCTCACTCGAGGTTCAAAAATTAGCAAAGTATCCAGCTAAACATTTTGTCTAATGTGGATTAGATTTGGTTACTAATATCCCAGCTTTTTTCGCATTTGCTTACTTTGTTAACTTTCTGCGTTCATTGGAAGTATTTCGTGAAAATTGAGCTACAATTCAGTTTCATTTCCGATTCTGAAATTTCCTACCAGGAATACTTGTATTTCATCGTTTGGTTTCGGCGATCTTGCTATCGCCACTTTCTTCG
>OX104069.1:102577321-102780350 GCA_944474145.2 Dicrocoelium dendriticum
TTTTTTTATTATTTATTTTTTTATTTTAGTTTTTTTAAAAAGGGAGGGGTGTTTGTTATGGTGATAATGGGTGTGGGTATAAATGATGATGAGGGAATTGGGGTTGATGTGGTGTGAATATAGAGGTTAGATATGATGAAGTTGGTTAGGAGGAAGGAGTAAGAGGTGTAAATGATATGAGGGGGGTGAGGAATGTTATGGAGTATTTATATATAAGATTGGTGATGTTTAGGGTGGTTGTTGGGGAATAGTATTTATGATAATTTGAGGTTAGGAGGATTGGGGGTTGTTGTATAGTAAGAGGTGGGTTTGGGGGGGGGGGGGGGTAGGAGGATTGTGGGTTATGAGGGGAAGTGTGGGTGGGGGTAAAGTTGGTTAAAGATGAGTTGGGATTTATATTTTTATGGTGTGAGGATAATAAATTAAGAGAGGGATGATTTATTAGATAATGGAGGAGATTTGTGATTTATTTTATGTTGTGGTGGGGAGATATGTATTTTGATAAGATAAGTTTAGGATATATGGGTATGTGATTAAATAATGATTGTAGTTGTTAATTTGTAGTTATAAGGTTGAATTGAGGATTATTTTGGATTTGTAATGAGTTGAATGTTAGTTTTGGATTTTATGTGATGGTGATTTTATATAATGAGTATTTTTATGTGTTTTGGGATTTGTATGAAAGGGTGGTAGATAATATATGAGGATAAATTGATTGATTGGGATATGGGTGGAGGAGTGGGTGGGTTTTGAGGGTTGAATGAGGTGGATTTAGTTGTGGTGAGGTGTTATTGGTTATTGTTGTGGGTGTTAGGGGTTTTTTGATGGGAGGTATGGAAAGGTGGGGGGTGAGGGGTGTTTTTTGTAGTGTGATTAGGGGGTGTTGGTGGAGGATGTGGGAAGGTGTATGTGGGTTAGGGATAGGGAGGTGTTTGGGTTGGGGTTGGTTTGGGTGATATATTTGATTGTTGGGTGGGGGTGGGGGATATGGTTGTGGAGTGTTTTTGTTTTTGTGTGATTGGGTATTAGAGGTAGAGGGGATTAGTGAGGGGGAGTATGGTGTATGTTTGAATGGGGAGTGTGGTGGTGGGGGTGATTTGGGAGGGGATTGGGGGGGTGGGTAGATGGAGAGTGGTGGGGTGGGATAGTGAATAGGGAGGGGGGGGATGGTGGAATGATGAGGGGGGATGGGGAGTGTATAGGTGGGGTTTGGGGTATGTGGTGAGGATTGGAGGGGGGGGTTTTGGTGTGGGGGGGGATGGTTGGTAGGGGGAAGGTGGAGGGGAATTGGAGGGTATAGTTGGTGTTTGTGGGGAAAAGTATGGAATGAGAGGGTAGGAGGGTATTAGGTTTTGGGGTAAGAGGTGGGGGGGGGGGGGTAGGTGGGTGGTGTTGTTGGGTATGGGGGGGGGGGGTGGAGATGGGATAGGTATAGTGGTGGTTGAGGAGTGGGTGTAGGTGGGTTGGGAATAGGGTTTTGGGGTGGGGAGGATAAGGTGGGGTGGTGTGGGGAAGGGGATTTGAGAAGGTAAGAGAGGGGAAAGTTAGGGGGATGGGGAGTGGGGGGAGGGGGTTGTGGGAGGGTAATGGGGAATAAGGTGTGAGGGTGGAAAAGGAGAAGATAGAGAAGTTATGGATGGTGGTTGTATGAGTTGTAGGATAGGGGTGGGTTTGATGGGTAATGTTTTTAATGGTGTGTTTTTGAATTTTTGTTAGATTAGATGATAGATTAGGATGTAGATGGGATTATTATAAAGGTATGAATTTTAAGATGTAAGGGGAAGTGGTATTTTAGGTTTGATGATTTATTGGAATTTATAAGGGTGTGTAATTGTAAGAGAGATTATTTTATGATGGTTTAGGAATTTTGATGGAGTGATTTTTGATAGTGGTTTTATAAGGAAATTGTGTTGGATGGTGGGATGGTATAGGAGGGATGTGGTAGGAGGTGTGTGGTTGTGTGGGATGGTTGGGGGGTTTTGAATATTAGAGGGTGGGTGGATGGGAAAGTAGTGTAGTTTTGGGTTTTATGTGGTATTGTTATGTGTTATGGTGGGAGTGTGGATTAAGTTTTGGTTTGGGATTAGGAGTTTATAGATTTAGGATGTGTGTTAGGGGGGTAAGGGGTGGGGGTGGTTTGAGAGTAATTTGGTATAAGTTGTGTTTGGTTGAGGTAGTAGGATTGAGTTATTGTGTTTGTTATTATTTTTATAGGTTGGAATATGATTAATTAGAATTAGGAGGTAGGGTTGGTTATGTATATGGAAATTGTGGATTGTGGATGTGTGTAATGAGATTAGTTGATTAAATAGAGTGTTGTGGGATGATGTGATGGTTAGGGGGGTTGTAGTTTAATGTTGTTTAATATGTATAAGGAAAATAGGTGTGTATGTTTATTGTTTTTGATATGATATTATTAATATGGTTATTAGAATGATTTATTTTTTGGGTTTTGTGATTGTTATGATGTTTGTTTTATGGTATAATTTTGTGGTTGAGAATGTATGTTTGGTATTGTTGTAATAGTAAATGTTGGGGTTATGATATGGGGAATGGTTATTAAGGGTGGTTGATATAGTTAGTGAGGGGATTGATTGAGTATTTTATAGGTTTAATATGAGGGGAGAGTTGTTAATAATGAGGTAGGTATGTCAGGTGATAGCATTGATTAAAAGTGGTCTTTTTGTCTGCCTTACTGTATTAAGTTTATAGCTAATTCGTAGCAATTTTTCTGAATCTGACTTAAGTTTAGCTTGACTGGATCTACGTTTTTGGGGCTCACAGGTAACAAAATGCACTTGATCCTAAAGCAGACGAAATATTGCCTGAGGATCATACGGAATCTGTTTCTTGTAATACAAATGAAGAGCCGGAAACTATCTAGTGGTTTTATGTGCTTGACGTTGGAAGTATGAATCTAGTTGAATGACATAAACCGGGATGGTTAATTCTTGAAGTAAACACTGTTTACATGGACACTGTTAAATGGATTCTTCATCCTTAGTCGGCTTTCATATGTCTGTTCTATCAACTTTGCTACCTTATTTCATCAATTTTATGTCCTGATGAAACGCTCACTTTGTTCTTCGCTAAGGTCAAGATTTTCCATCTAAGAGATATGGAGAAAAGGTAACGTTTATCGCATGTAATAATTATCCTTCATTATTGCGTACTTTCTTATAACCTATGAAGCGCCAAACAATAGAAACAAATCCGTTCCAAACACGCTTCAAAACTGTTCCCTCAAGTTGTAAATCTTGCTTCCACCTAAGTTGTCGAAATTGGTGAACATGTAATTTGCCAACCTTCAAATTGCCATACGCATTTCCCTGAGAAATCTAGAAGTGTCTTTGGAAGCAGCATCATATGTATCTATTATTTAATCAAACTGCTTTAACAAAGAAATTTATGTGCAACTGTGAGCAGATTTTTCATTGTCTACCAATTTCTACTGGGTGATTTTCGCAGCGCCTCTACCTATTTTGCTCCTCGTAACATGAATAGTGTTCCTTCGGTGGTGTTGTATAGACATGTTAAATCATAAACACATTAAGCAAGCATATCACAAATTTTATAAAATCCCTCCAGCGTTCAGTTGTTATCTCGGTTGTCTAATTACCAGAAGAACTTCATCAACCTGGTTAGACTGGGCAATGCATTTTCCTTCGAAGAAGGTTCGTGGAAGTGCCTATTCACTCGATAGATGGGCTATTATGTTAGTATTCCGGTTAGAATAGTTATTTTCTTTTATAATTGATGCTAACAGTTCAGATGAGCGTATCAGCAAACGGAGGTCCCGTATGCAATCTTTATTTTTTCCCGTGAAATTTGCTGAGGAGTTCAGGATGTTCCATCATTTTCACTGCTTTTTCCAACACCTTTATTCAAGCAAGGAGAATTGCCACGAAATTCGTAGGTATTGGGTAAGGATTTCTAACCTCTGTCTAGATCAGGATACGTAATATTCGCACATGCACCGAAGCGTTTATTATGTACACCGCAGAAACAACATTCATACTGATATCTACACAACATGGACATAGTAAAACTATACCCATAAGTGCAGCACTTTCGGAGAAACTCAACACATATTTTGCAAAATTATGAGGAGCCTAGATTTTTATAGCTATTTGAGATTTACAACAAATGATTTAAAGTATGCTTGAGTCAAAAATGAAGTGAAATTTAATGTTTGCGATATTTACTCATAAAATATTGTAGATTACACGGAAATGCTCAAACAGATAGGTCGAATTAGAATCATATATATAAGAAAGTATAGGAGAAATTTGTTCGTTAATATTCCAGATATTAAAAGTTAATAACTAATTAGCTATTAACAATAAAAGCTTATTATTTGAAAAAGCCGCTTTCATGTTTGAAACAAGTCGTAAAATTTATTAAGGTTTATTGAAAGTTTCTCTGCTTTAGCCTATAAAGCTTTAGTTTATATAGCAATCTATAAACTTAATCTATAATACCTTATCAGGTCTTTAAATTCGTCATCAAATGTTTTCTGCATTATCATCTTTATGCCGTCTACGTAAGATAAGTCAACGTATAAGAACAGAGTGGAGATGGATTTGATTTTACTGATTCCAATGTTGACAAGTCTTAGTTACTAAACCGCATGATTTAAAAATGTGTCTGAATGTTGCTCAACTGTCGCAATGTTACTTTCAGCAAAATGGCACCCGGTGTTTCAGTGATATTTCAGCTGACATGTCAGATGAACTAATACACGTACTTCTCTACATCAATGTGCGATTTCTTCCCGTAGATACCTGAGTGAGTTCTGTGAGTGCCTTCAAATTGCGATCTTTTAATTTGAAATAGCATGCCTTGTTTATGCTGCCTTTTGAATCCCTTGGCTTTCGTAGGTGAAAGTTCTGAAGCTACACTCATAAAATTACATATAAGCTACGTTGTTTTGTTGTAGGTTTGAGTATTATATAATGTCCCAATGTCACTCCGTGTATTTGTACATTTCAGGGCAATACAACAAGGCTCAGTAAGTGCTTTTCAGATCGACTGGTTATAACAGCTACACGAATATTTATGGCTAGATTACATCCAACATCACATATGTAAGAGGAAAATCTGAACCCATTTATTATTGGTTGAAGAGTATATGTGAGTTTCAAGAGGTTACCAATTGCGACACTTAATGATATGATTTGTTTTCATATAATAGTAAGAACAACGCGGCAATGGAGCACAATATTTATTGGAGCGATCACAAGCTATACCACACCACACGCAGGCGTAATTAATGAGTTAAATTTCCGTACCACGAAGCAGCATCTTTGCTGCCTTTCACTGGAGACAGGCCCATGCCCTTTCATGACCCCGTAATGCAGCAAATCCTAATGATGGATGTTTGTGATTAGTGTATAGTTCGTATAAAGTAGAATCACGATTAAAATTCACACACAATAATGTGCCTCCACGAGGATTCGATCCCGGTCCAACGAATTTCCGCTCCGTTGCTCTACCACGGAGCTCCCGAGGGCTGACGATTAGGTGCACATTTTTTAATGCATGAATTCTGCTTGGTGCGCGACGTATTGCTAATTAGCTCACAGTATATGTCCTGGTTTTGTAGATTGGCTCACTCACCCGTCACTTCCCAGTGGACCGAAGTATCTGTCCTTCGGATGTTCAAATGGATATGGTAGATTAAGTATGGATGTTTGCGAGTAGTGTAAAGTTCGTCGCGCATCAAGCAGAGGTCATGTATTAAAAATTGTGCACCTTATCGTCAGCCCTCGGTAGCTCAGTGTTAGAGCAGCGCACCGGAAATTCGTTGGACGGTGTTCGATTTCCCGTCGAGGCCTATTATTGTGTGTGAATTTTAATCGTAACTCCTACTTTCTACGAAATCATAATAACTTCAACCCTGTAACTCCGCTTTTACGCGTCCCATTCGGTCCGGCCCGGAGTAGTTCAATTTCTAGTAATTTGATTTAACGTGGATGCATCAAACAGCCTGGGGTTGGTCCAAGAGGCTGCAATAACAGCGCATTCGTCTCATTTGCTGAATTCTCGTCGAATATCTTATCTGTTCTGTCTGGCACAGACACAATACCAAACGCCGTTATTGCACGGTTCCGTCGGGGCAGCCTGGCTCCTTCTGCCCTCCTTCATTGCGCCTGCTCTGGTATTCTTTCACTCTCTTTTTCGTGGTCCGGGCGAGCACTGCCTTCCGCTTCCTAACACCTTCCCTATTCTCGACATTGCTTCTTTGCGCGCGCTACGTCTGAAGCAGTGCGGTATTCCTACAAAGTTGTGACGCTCCCTTGTTAATGTGCAATTTCCCGCAATGCAGACGGAATATTTCCCGGGGACGTTTACAATTTTTCTTTAAATTCCGTGCTCCTGGCTCTCCCTGATCCGGACGAATTTGAATTAGCATGCGGATTGCTCGACGATGAATGGTCACCAAATTTGTTCCAAATCGTTGGGAAGTGCGTTAGATTAAAACCTTTTCTATTTATAGTTATATATTTTTGAAATCATGAATTTCACCTCCTTGTTATATATTGGATGCCTGCTGTTTTATTATAAAAGGACACTGTTATTAAGACTGTGACGTTGATATTTTTTGATTCTGTACATAAAACAATGCTATATAGGTATATATGTACATCTAAACGGGGGCAAATCCAGGTTTATCACAGGTTTATCCAAGTATATCTCTCTCTCTGTATGTCAACGTCGTGGAATATCCACATCGATTTTTCGTGAAGCATCTCTGGACAGGCTCAGGAGCATGCTGCTCAGATTTCCGCAGATTAAACTGTACCAAAGAACGGTTAATGTATAGTAAGTGTATTAAGTATACATTCGAAGAAGAGTTGCTGCGAGGAGATTTATTTTGGATATTTTCACTCAGGCATTTTCGGTTACGAGAAAACAACAACAATATAAGCTATCTATCAGTATTCATCAATATGCTATTTGGTTAATATCTGTAGTATTCATATTACAAACTTATGCCGGCCAACACAGCGACATGCGAGCAAGTGTGCATCTGAGTGGAGAGGCCTCGGATGAATTCGCAGTTATCTGTGTTGTGAAGCAAGGCTATGTCTTAGCTCCTGCCCTGTTTTATATATATATATATGTATATATATATATTAATGAAAAGATTTCTTGTGCTTTTGCTGCTTTTGTTAATCGCTCTGCTGCCATGCGGGTAAGGACTTAAAACCAAAAGACTCGGGGTGAGCTCTCCTAACTCAAGCATCATCCTCGGCCTGGGCACCTGGAAAGATCTACGCCCACACAGAACATTGACCCCCAAACGTTCCCAATCCATTTGTTGACTACCCGTTTTCCCCATTTTTGTTGTTGTTAAATAATTGTTGTGGCACTGTCAGTTGCACATTGTTCATGTGTTGAATATGGTAATATCTAGTATATAGAAGAGTTTAGGATTGGAGCATATAGTACCCGTTTAATGTCCCACTTTATGGAATTTCCAAAAACGGTCGGGTAATTGTCTACCACAGAAAAGGGGAGGCCGTAGGCAACTGCGTAAATGTTTTTGATATTGCTGAAATGGAAGGTAAGCTATCTGTTTTGAAAATCGATTAGCGTTTTGTTGAATAGGAGTTATGACAAGTTACGTAAATTCCGGTGAATATACAAGAAGTTCACCTTAAATTTTACTCACTCGTAAATATCAATGTCAATACAATTGCATATCTCACTAAAATGCGCAAGCAAATGTTTGTACCCGTGTGTGCAGTAGGCAGGTGTTCTCAAATGGGAACTTCGTATCTCCACACATTTATCAATCTACAGCAATAAACTAAGAAATAGCTAGTCGATCCGCGTGCCGAATATCGTCCCATACGCTGTAAAATTATCTTCATCAAAATGACTCATTTGTAACCTTCCACGGATTATTCTCTTTAAGCTTGCAAAACTAGCTAAAGTCGGGATGTCTTAGTAATTGATATATGTAAATATAGAAAACATTATTGAACAGACACACACACGATTACGTCCAGAAAGGTCGGGAACATTATGGAACCACGATTGACAACACCAGTGACTGTGTCGTCGCTGCTTCATAATGTAAAAGAATTTTACGTTTGAAACTGCCTCACGAAATAAGGTTAACTCAGGTACATAAATTAAAATGTAAACGTGAGCTTCGTACATTGTTTGAAGTCCCAAACTGTCCGAGGTCAGAGAATAATAAATCTGCCTCAACGTGGAAAAGTATTAAATGCTGCTTGTATACCACAAGCTCGACAACAGATATAACCTTAGAAACCTTATCTTAAATACTGCCTCATAAAAGCATGCTGACGCAATATGACCAGGACCATGCAGGGACATATGTGAGGGTGCACAAACCCAACAACAAACATGTCGAGCTGCAGCTGAGGAATGTCAAGCCATTCAAATCATTGTGTTCAATATAATGCGGAATTCCTACGGGAGACTGCCTGTGGTGTATGCAATTCAGGACTAAAATATTTGGCTGAAACGCGATCTTTCTTCTCCAAGTCAATCAAAATATTTCGAGCCTGATCTGTCTGACTTACAACCTACAACCAAAATCTGCATTTATCTACATCCTACGACTAACTTATTATTAACATTTCTTTAAAACGTGCACTCATTTTTGGTACCATCTGGAAAGTGGCCACAGTAGAAAACTGAGCCGCAAGCAGCAAAAATAGGATATATTTTACAACCAGTTGGAATGCCAATGAAACTTATTTCCCTCTTCAGTTGTCAACGGCAGATCGTCCTTTCAGCTCACGTGTTTTCTGCACTCACATCTTCTACTTTTAAACGACACCCGGACGGTGCACTACAAAAGTTGCAGTATGTATCATGACTAGCGTTCATCGAATAAGGACAAAATGCAAATAAATACTGTGCTCTCCATCCCCTTCGGAATCCTAGTCAATCGTCACGGTCTGTTGCCAATAATGAACCGAGGCTAAACATAGCCCGCAAGATGGCGGATGCAGGTTCCCAGAAGAAAAGAAAATGCAATTATAAAAAGTAAAAACGAAAAACAATGAGTTAACCGAGCAAAATTTATTCCGTCCCTGCCCTCGACTTATCCAAAAAGAGTATGGATTGATGCGCTTTTGCCTTATAAAAGTATATACGGATCATGTATGCTCAATGCTGCAATGTGCAAAGATGACGTATTGTTACAAATTACAGCTTCTTTGAGGGATTCATAGATGTTTTCTAGTTGTTAATTATCGGAGATGTCTAGAACTGGCGCAGGATTCAGGGGGATGCCGAATAGCTTTTACTTCCATGTAACTTTTGGATGCTATCTGAGTGGTCAAATCGAATTCTCTTGCAATTCACCTAGACAAATCAATGGTTTCTTTATGCGACATCATCATACGTTTACCTACATCTAGAAACGCAAGTGCTGCAGCGATCATCCATCGAACGGGACCTTGGTGTTTTGTTCAGGATAATTTGGGTTGTTCAAATTAATCTAAAAGTTCATGGAGTGCTATTAGCTAGCATGTTGGTTTGTTACGACGGTATTTCGGACAAATAGACACTGCTGTTTTCAGACAGATGCTGATTGCCTCATAGTACGACCCACACAACCTGCACGGTACGTAGGTCATACAACGAGACGCCTATCTCATAGGTTTGCGAACGTATCCGGAAGTAGATTTACAAAGGCAAAGTGAAATCCATAACAGCTCTATCTTGTCTCACCTAATGGAATGCGGTCAAGCAGGGACGAAACACGAATTCAGAGTCCTCTATACTGTCCCTGAATGTTTATTGCGCGGATTTCGGAAGCACCTCGTGTCTATTGCGGAAACTATCTAGTTCGGCAACCTCAAGTCAGAGTTGTGTGTAAAAAACCGTTTAAACGTCCTTTAATGCTGACGTAGCCCACAATTCTGTTGTGATTTTCCCCTGTAGATAATTTACAACCCTCGAGGACCCCGTGATTTATTGACATTTGTCCTGTTGGAACTAATCATTCTGATCAATACACAGCCAACCCTGCAGATTTCGCGCTTTGTCGTCATCATGCGCGCTTTGATTCTGATGAGAATTACCAAAACGAATTAGTTACTCAGAATCTATATCCCTTGGTTCATTCTGATAAATTGTGTGTTTAATATATTTTGCCTTATTATTGTGTAAGCTCACTCTTGCTTGCAGAGAATCAGCCATGGAGAAGGTTACATTGTTCTGGTTAAGTAGTTAGAAATGTGTTAGACACGATCCAGTGGTGCTGAGTAGCCTATATTCCAGTGAATATCAATTATCCGATTGTGACTTTGACATCTTATAAAGCTCCAGTGGTGTCACACTCATTAAGTAAATAGTGAATAGTACAATGGTTTGCAATTCGGAACTAAGTGCAATTCAGAGCTAACCTTGTCTGCCTAATATAGTCGTTGGGGAAGTAGCTGGAAGCTGCAATCTTGGATTGTGTTCTAGACAATCGAAGAGGCGTTCACTGTAGAATGGTCACTGTAGAACATGATTCCTCTCGTTTTCACTTACGATATCTTTCATAGAATTTCTTCTATTTAATTTTTCTCAACAACACTTTTCTTTGATGTCGTGGTCAATTTCATGCAAAATAACAATCGCTATTCCTCGGGACTTCCAAATAGACGATGCCATCAACATGTTAACTTTGGTCATCTTTGGTTAAAGAAATGATGCACGCCTTCATTGCTTTAATTGTACTTTCGTTCTGGCTAAAGCTGCTGGACCTGAAAAGAATCCATAGCGTAGAAAGGTGCAGGAAAATTATCAGCAACGCCTAAAGCAGTTCCAAACATTGCTTTCACATCTCATACTGCATACGCTTCTGCTAATGAGTAAGAATACTTGGCAGCCGTCGAGAAAAAGGCTATGATTTGCGTAAATATTTCGTCACAGTAATTTCTATTCGCTCAAGAGATGTGCCCACCACATTTTCTCAAATCATGGTGTGACTACTTTGATGGAGAATATGACGAAGTTAATTATCTGGTATATAATGAGTTGTTATTCGATAATGTTACATGAAAATGGCAACTGTTAACTCAAGAATTTCTTTAGTGATAGTTTGGTGTGGTCAGTGGCCTGTGCTAATGTTCAGTATTCGATCTGCTACGCTTAAATTCTGACACCTAACATTCAATGTTTGCATATTAAAGAATATTGTTATGTACATAATTCAGCTTATATAGGCGGATTTCAGATGGTTACAAGATATAAAATGAAACGATTTGATCACTACAAGGCGCCCCACTTTATCCACATCCACAACCTTGTATAACTCCGTTTAATTTAAAGATATGATGAAATCTAAAAGAGATGTGTCAAATAGGTATTTGTATGAAATGAATAAGAAAAAAGGCTTTTAACGTTAACTTTGACATTACCAGCTATTTGATTTCAGTGTCAAGCACAAAAAGTTTCGTTCACCGTAGGCAGCCTAATTTCGGCATGAGGTTCACTAATAATGGGTGGGTACAGTCGGAATCTTGTTGGCCATCGGCATACGATGGAGGACAGAAATTTTTGTCAAAAATAGACTATCAACAATATATAACAAATTAATGAAACATTCCCTTACCTCGTAGGTGGTCGCTTTCTGATGTATGTGGTGTATCATGGAATAAGTTTATTCGCTGTAAAATACATAATAAAATTAAAGCATTTAGCGATTAATTCCGGGCTCGGCATATTTTCCAAGTTATACAAGCGCAGACCAGTTACCGACGAAGAAAATCCATCCTAAAGGCAATCGATTCTCGGTAGCGAGTCAGTTAACCAAGTTGTCATTCCATTATTTGCAGAAGATATATTGCAAACATATGGGTACTTAGCGTTATACTGAAAAAGAAATAGTAGGCCATGATATTGGGTTTCGGACGTTCATTAATCGACATCAATTTGTTCCACGCTTGCATTTCACATCAAGCGCTTTCTACTTCCATCAAGCTTTAATAATCGAACGCTTATCGCCAACTAAATATTTTTGAACTTTGACTTCGTTAAAAACCGCAGGCCTAGGACAAATTTCGTCTACGAATAATTGATTATGTCCCGCAAGTCGCGACCACAAATTTGCGCTACAGGCATATCCATAATTCGACACACAAACCCAGTGACTTATTGCATGGTCCCCAAAGGTTAGTCCTTGTAGGATTTGGTCAATATAATTCAGTATTCCTTTTGGTGCTGTCTACGCTTTGGAGGTGACGACGTCCCCCCAGTGTCCGTCGCTCATCTCCTTTCTACTCCCAGACCCAAGGCGAACTTCCGTATAGCATCCGCTCTGCTGTGTGCGATAAACAACAGCCACATTCTTTTCAATGAAGCTTTCTAAATTCCCGATCTGGGGTTTCAAGCCGATTTTGGAGAAGAGGTGAAATTAGATGCGTAAATACTGATGGTCGATAACTTGTTTTGTGTCCTCATAGACAAACCAACCGGTACATGGAACCAGACATTCCATGAACACTGGATCGAATATTCATGAAAAAGTGCTCATGAATGAAAGGTTAATAGGGCATACGTATTTAGGTAGTAGTGATAAAGCAACATTGCTCTTTATGTACAACTGCCATGTAGATAGTGTAGGAAGGATACCCAAGCGACGCAGGACAAAACAGGTTACAGCAATTCCGATAAGTAACTTAAAATGCTAGCTAGAATTTCTTAGCGAAGAACACAGGGTATATTGCTTGGGAAAAATTCAACGGCGTTTTTCACAGCATATTTGCTGATGCAACATCAACCCAAGCTAACAGTTCGAGCAACATATTTGACTCTATGGAGCGTAGAGATGAAAATATATGCTTTCGCGAAAGGCCGCATGAAATGCTCAAAAAACGGACTCGCACTCCAAAACCTAAACGGCCATACGTTGCCAATGGTAACCATTGTATTTAAGCTGAGCGCCAGAAAGAATTTGCCAATCCACAAGCAACAACATTATAGTATACACCTAAGCAGGTATGTGGCGTAGTCAGGTGAGTAGTCCTTAAAAGGTATTAAAGGAATCAATCTGAGGGTTTGTGTGCTTGGCCGGTGAAAGTACGAATCGCTTCAATGACATAAACCGGGATGGGTAATTCGTGAAGTAAACACTGTTTACATAGGTACTGCTAAAAGGGTTCTTCATCGGTAGTTCGCTCTCATGTTTCTGTTCCTTCGGCTTGCTACCTTATTTCATTTCTTTTATGTCCTGATGAAACGCTCGCCTTGTTCTTCGCTGAGGTCAAGATTTTCCGTCTAAGAGACTATGGAGAAATTGTAACCTTTAGCTCATGTTAAAACATACTGCGTCGAAGTCATTAAGATATCAGCTAATTATTCCTCACCATTGCATAATTTCTTTTAACATGTGAAGCGCCCAACAACAGAAACAAATCCGTTCAAAACAAGCTTCAAAACCGTTCCCACACGTTGTAATACTTGCTCCCACCTAAGTTGTTGAAATTGCTGACCATGCAATTTGCCATCTTTCCAATTGCCATACGCATTTCCTGGAGAAATCTGCGAGTGTATTTGAAAGCAGCACCAACAAACGTTTTCTGCATTATCATCTTTATGCCGTCTACGTAAGATAAGTCAACGTATAAGAACAGAGTGGAGATGGATTTGATTTTACTGATTCCAATGTTGACAAGTCTTAGTTACTAAACCGCATGATTTAAAAATGTGTCTGAATGTTGCTCAACTGTCGCAATGTTACTTTCAGCAAAATGGCACCCGGTGTTTCAGTGATATTTCAGCTGACATGTCAGATGAACTAATACACGTACTTCTCTACATCAATGTGCGATTTCTTCCCGTAGATACCTGAGTGAGTTCTGTGAGTGCCTTCAAATTGCTATCTTTTAATTTGAAATAGCATGCCTTGTTTATGCTGCCTTTTGAATCCCTTGGCTTTCGTAGGTGAAAGTTCTGAAGCTACACTCATAAAATTACATATAAGCTACGTTGTTTTGTTGTAGGTTTGAGTATTATATAATGTCCCAATGTCACTCCGTGTATTTGTACATTTCAGGGCAATACAACAAGGCTCAGTAAGTGCTTTTCAGATCGACTGGTTATAACAGCTACACGAATATTTATGGCTAGATTACATCCAACATCACATATGTAAGAGGAAAATCTGAACCCATTTATTATTGGTTGAAGAGTATATGTGAGTTTCAAGAGGTTACCAATTGCGACACTTAATGATATGATTTGTTTTCATATAATAGTAAGAACAACGCGGCAATGGAGCACAATATTTATTGGAGCGATCACAAGCTATACCACACCACACGCAGGCGTAATCCCATGTGGCCAAATAAAGTGAACTATGGCTTATTGCAGATTAATAATCACTATGACGCCCGTTGGATGGTCGAGTTGTTACCGAAAAACGCTTATAAAATATGGATCATTTTACTATTAAATCTAGTATGTACCGCTTTTATTGATTAAGTAATGCTCCCGTGTGATTCACAGCACCAATCAGTGGCACTCTAATGGAACAAGCGAGTGGAATGATTAGGCATAAAACTCATACAACATTGCAACTTTGTGCTGCAATTTGCATTCGTGCAGCATCCTTGCAGCACCTATCACAGAAATCGCTGCCTTTCGTTACGCCGTCAGCTTATTCATATGAATATTCGAATCGAGCTGTTAATAAGGAAGTTCGTGGATAACAAGAATTAGAGAATATCGTACATTTTCATTGTCAATTGCAAGGAATAAATAATATTAACTAGTTCGAACACTGTTTGTGTGTGTGACTTTAGTGGGAACGCCTTTATCCTGCTTTCTACGTACGGTACCGATAGGTTGTACGCATATATATGCCTATATTTATTATCTTCCGAAGGCACTTTCCGATACTGCTTTTATCTCGAGTTTTACTGAGGGCATCTTGTCGTCTGTTACTCCGGTAATTCAGTACAAATTTGTTTGCAATCAATATCCTTTTCTTGCTCAGCTCCGCAGACCTTTAGCACTCATTCAAGTAAATAATGGAAGAAAAGCCTTTTTTCTCATATACTTTCGCTTGCAATTACTGTGTCTAATTATTATGAGGATCGCGCTATACAAACCGATAGTTATTCAGTCATCCTCTGTCAATTTTTCTTGTTGTCAGTGCTGCTGGGTTTTGGTACCATTATTGCTTATCTTTAAACATAACCAACAAAGTCCTTCAGGAAATTAAAGCACATGGCTTTATCCCTCTCCCAGAGTCAGTTCACTCGGATAACTCATCTGTGATATTAGTAACTTTGTTTTGTATGCGTACTGGCGACAAAAGCCGTGCTGCTCGGAAGATTTGTTGTTGCATTCAACAAATACATGGTGGCAGATTTCATGAAATTGACATTAAAGTAAGGTAAAGATACTATGCTGCAATTTCGATATTCAATCCTGCTTGCGCCATGCGAATCTGTTTCTGCTTCCAGAAGCGCTGCAATATAAGGCACAGGGATGATAGTTATCTTGCCGCTTATCTCAGTGCGTCAGTGCGAATATTAGCGACACAAGCGGAGCTGTGGAGGCTCGGAGATGTTAGCTCCTGCAACGGGATTTAAAGGTAAAACAGATGTAGGTGAATTCTAGCGGTGGGATAACAAAAGCCGAAAGATATGGTGATGGATAAATCGACGAAATGCGAGGGCAAACTGCGTTCGCTGCTTCCCTATCCGTTCATGTTGGACTATTGGCCATCCGAGGCGGAGGAAAATTATACCTCACAATTAGAAGACCAACGATATGATATTTTCAGTTGCTTTTGCATAGCAGTGAGGCTTTATGTCTAGTTTGCTGCCATTTGACTTTGTATTGGCTGAGTATTGAGCTTCAATGGTTACGTCAGCTACGCGCCTGCCCCGATTATCTGGCATACGAGATGATATATGCGCTTTTTGCAATGTCTACCTCCGTAATTATAGTTTCATCCAGCTCTATATGAAAAGCCGTTTTAGGCCATTACGTGCGCTTGGCTCTGACGCATCTGCCATCAGTCATATAAATTTGCTAACTACTTCCATTTACGCAACATCCTGGCAAGGAACGGTCAGGTGGTGGCAAAGACAATTTTGGGGCGCACCATGCTAATTTTCTCATTTTGGAATTACGAATATCAAATGAAGTGAAAATAACGCGTTCGTGATATTTGCAGTACAAATGTTGGGTTACAATCAACACATCAATAAAATGTTGCTCCTTGGTACAAACAAGATGGCTTGTATCACCTTCTTAACCGAGTGGGAAAATAGCATCACGGTAAATTGGAACACCGGTACCGATTCCTGGTAGATCGGCTTTCAATTGTTCTCCAATCTTAGCAAAACTGTCCAAACAACGTGGTTTTAAATCACGCATTATATAGAAGCAAGTGTAATTATTTAGATTTCGTATTGGAGCAAATCGCTCGGTGGCCGTCTATTTCGAGTGTAGAGATCCGTGTGCGCAACATCAATTTTACAAGGAAGAAGTGTATGGTGTTTAACTGCCCGAGTCTACAACTTCGAGCCTGCATCGTTTACGGTCTCATATTAGTTCGATTATTTCGCTCTCAGTCACAGAGTGCATAAATCTTGTAATGATTAACTTCTTAAGATTTTAGGTTTCGCTTTGAAGTTCATCAGAATAAACAATGAGTTACAATGAGCTAGGTAGTCAGAAAAATTACCACGCATTGCATCTGGTAACTTCAGGGACATTTTTGCATACAGCAGTCACGGCGTTTTTGCCGGACCACTAGCTATTTGAGCTGCCATGTCGCGTGAAGATTGCTCCTGGCACAGCTATGTAATTATTCCATATTACTTGTATCCGCATTAGTGATTGTTGTAACAGAAGGCATTTCAATGGTGCCACGAAGGCAGAATTTTACAGCGATTTCTGCACATGGGACGGATGTCCTGAGGAAATTGATTTCCATAATTTACCTTTGAGCTGTATATCCAGAATGATGTTTCTGTGTTGGCCCAGTCTTTTATACGATTTAGTCAGTCAAGTCCCTCGGACCTTGATAGATTGCACTTGCTAATGGTTTCTGATGTTCTTTTGCACGAGTGCTACTTAGCTATTAGAGACCCAGTCTTCCCTCGCTGGATATTGACCCACAGTTGGCGAAGCGGATGCTGGGGAATTTGCTGATTTGGGTTCAATTGGGACACATTGTGAACCATTGCTCTTCATAGGGTCCACTTATTTGTTGGCGGATTCTACCAAGTACTAACGTAATCCTATCGTAATCCGATGGTCGGCTTCTGATATTAACCAATCGCAATATTAATCTATAACGAGAATGTACTTGAAGCACAGGTTGGGTGAACAGGCAGTATGCAACCAAACCACAATATAACTGAAACTATATGTTAAAGTGCTAACAGGCCAAGTTGTTTTTTTATCGATTACATTAACCATGCCAACGGGAAACCTTCTCCTAAAGGTTAACGTTTAACCTCCTTCACTGATCCGTTAATTAACTATGTAATTTGAGCGAATCAGTCGATTTCAGACAATTATTTTACCTTTAAATATGATTGTAATGGGCTGAAGGGAATCACCAAAAGCAATCGTTCACCTGTGGTCTCGTGTTCTTTTGACTAAATGGGAATTTGCAAGTCGCTTACACTATCATATCCTCCCCCAGTGGTGAAGGAGCTCAATCAGTTCCTGAGGTTTTCCACGAAGCTTGCTGAAGGCAAAACCAGTGTTCAGTTTTTCGATTAGTGTGTTGAGCGTAATGAGTATCCCGTTAGATTTCGAAAGCAGCTACGTCGTAATCGGATTTATTCGAATAGCAAGACGTTTAGACGACATGCGTTTAACCAACGTGATACGGTGCAGTCCAAGATGGCGGAATTCGAAATAACGGAGGATTTAGCCGCAGAGGAAAAGCAGATGTTCTTGGATTATGTCCAGTCTATTACCAGCAATCGTGTACATCGGAGACCTTTGGCTTTAGAAAAAAATCTGATTCAGTTAAAACCGCAAGCTGTGTTTCCAAACAAGCCAGAAAGGTACCTACACAACCTTTCTAGCGTGAAATTGGATACAACGTTATTTAATTTTCCATCGCTTGGTTTGAAATCTTTTGCACTTAGAAGTAGAGACGACCAACTTGATTACGAGTTGCAATTTGAAACCTATATGACCGAACGAAATGGTTAACACCTACGTCTAATATGGGTCTCGAACGCTTTAAGTGCTTCTTGGTACATTGTTAAAGTCGGTTAAACGCAATGAAGTTATTTTGTGTAAACCGGACAAGGGTGCCGATATTGTGTTATTATACAGAAAAGACTACATTGAATAATCACAACCATTCTGAGCGATAAGACGAAGTTTTCCTGCGACACGAAGGAAACTGAACAAACGGAACAGATTGAGAGACAGATCACTCAAAGCCTACAACAGATTAGGTCAAGGGGTACATAACCGTTGCGTTGTATGACAGTCTTTGACCTTGTGGCACAAATGTTCCGAGACTTTACGGCTAGCCAAAAAGCCATAAGGACGACTTCCCAATTCATGCTATTTTGTCAATGGTTAACTCCCCCTACCACCCAGTTGCCCAATGGTTTTAAGTATTCTTGAGCCGGTAGGTCAAAAGCTTTGACTTAGAGTCTGAACGACAGTCTTCAGTTTGTCGAGAGCATCAAGGAAGCCAAAATTAATGAGAAAGTGATGTTTTCCTTTGATGTTGTCTCGCTTTTGACTAACGTCCCGTTGATCGAAACCATCGATTACATTTGCGAGCAGCTTATGAAGTTGACAATTAAGATTTTTATACCTGAGCTTGAATTGAAAAACTTATTTCTGCGGTGCAAATGGAATGTGCAACTTCTATTTAATGGTAAATTTTACCGTCAAAAGGATAGCGTAGCCATGGGATCCCCCTCGGTCCATTGTTCGCCGATATATTCATTGCCAAATTAGAGCGAACGAACTTTCTAACTAAGATAAAACCTTTTGATTACTACCACGGTTATTTGGATAATATATTTATAGTGGCGGATAAACGCATAAAGCTTGGTGTGGTTCTCGATCGGTTTAACCGGGGTCACGCAGCATTGCAATTTACCTACGAGGCAGAAACTTGCAATCGCCTTCCATAGCTAGATATCTGGTTCCCTAAGAGTCCAGAAGGCTCCATCCAGCGGAAAGTCTACAGAAAAGTTACGTGGATTGTTCAGTATACGAATATTCACAGTTTCATCCCGCTGAGATATAAGCAAAACTTAATCCACTGCCTTACCACAAGAACACGTAGAATTTGCTCACAGGACTACCTGGATGAGGAACTAGCCTTTATAAAGAATACGCTGCGCGAAAATGGCTACCCTGATAGATTTGTTTCAATCATTTTAAAGAAAAGCCTAAGCCGGTACCAGTTTTAACCGCCGCAAAGTAAGAGTTATTCTTAAGAATTCCTTTTACGTTGGATAACGCTCTCGAGAGCCTAATTAAACTCTTTCAGCGGTAGTCAAGTCGACATTCCCGGCAGCCAGATTAAAGTGTACATTTTCTACTGAACCGGTTGTTTGTTCACGCAATAAGGATACGCTGCCATTGCTGACCTCATCTATGGTTATTTATCAGTTCTTGTGCGTTTGTGACGCTACTTCTATTAGTCGAAAGGCACGGCACATGCCCAAACGCGTAAAGCAGCACTACCCGCACTGGTTGCGTCAAGGAGGAACTGGGACCATTAGCAGTACCGTTTTGGCCCATAATCTCGACACGGGGCACCAAGTCTATCTAAAGCGTGCCTTCAGGTTAATTTACCGGGTCCCCCAGCATCAATTGAGGTTTGCGCTGCTGTGCGCTCGCGACAGCTGAATCAATTTGCATTCGGTAGTTTCAACATTCATTATGCTCGCAAAAGAAGTTGCTCCATTCCTTACAGCTTCCCAGGCTAGCTAGAACGAACCATGCTGAGGTCGATTGCCACAAATCAAGCTCGATAACATGCAATGGACCTGTCAGTTCAAAGGTCAACTTTTAGCCTCCTTCACGGATCCGTTAATTACCTATGTAGTTTGAGCCAATGAGTCGATTTCAGATCATTATTTTACCCTTAAATTTGATTGTGATGGTCTGAAGAGAATCATCGTAAACAATCGTTCACCTCTGGCCTCGTGTTTTTTTGACTCTAAATGGGAATTTTCAAGTTGCATTTTATTTTCTCGATCGCCTAAATTATCATTGGCGTAGCATCGTCGCCTGGCCCAGTGCGGTTGCCGACGTTCTGTCCTTTTCCTTCTGTTTGTTTGCGCAACATTTTCACATGATCGTTGTAGTAGTACAGGTCACGCAAGAGCAGACTAGCGGACCGTGTGGCTGCGTTTTATGTGCGCTAGGTTAGGACGATGTAACCAACGAATTTACAAATGATTGAAGAAGACATTTGGTTTTCTAGCAATCCAGACTGAATTCCAGATAAACTGCAGCCTGTTGAATAGTCTGGACAGCTGAAGCAAATGGCATTGGAAAAGTTCGATTCCCAGTTAACCCAAATATTTCAAGGATGCTTTTCCAGAGTGTGCAACTTTCTATAGGCACTTGATACTGAGTACATTCACAAGTGGGTTTCATCAACATTTCCGTCATTCTAGCTGACGCGTATCCAGGTTTTGATGAAAGAATTAAATGAAGTAGGTGTCCAGCTTGTGGGGTCGAATTTATGTAGGCAAACTAGCGCCATCTTGGTCAGACCACTCGTTCGGAAAACTCATAGAACAATTTAAGGAACACAGACCAACAAGATTATGTGAAACCATCCCTCTTTGGCAGAAGCACTTGCCGGTTCAGCAATCAGCGACCACGGCGTTTTTCGGTCTCACCTATATACGAAGGTTGATGAACAAGGTGCAGTTTAAATTTGTGCATGTTTTTATTGGGTGATTGTACAAAAAATAAATAGTTGGACGTTGGAATATGGCTCAGGGAAACAAAACGGCATTTTTGCCGTTTACTAGAATAAAGCTGAGCATATGTTTAACAACACTTCTTTTATCTTCCAATTCCGCTCTGTTCATGATTTTATTTCAGCACCAGCGCTTACACCTGATTGCTTTTCGTTGTTTATCCACTATATCCATCAGTTCACCCGGCTTATCCCATAGGTCATGACTGCTTGATTCCCGTTGTATGACCAACTCCTTCGATCCGTCCGTGCAAAATCTGACCCATCCGTCAAAACCACCTGTTGCCCGTTCATTCAAGCTCTAGCACATATATTATCGATGACAAATTCCCTCCTTGAGGTCGGCCTTAGACTTAATGCATCATATCACTTAATGCGCCATACTATGAACACGTCTTAGGGAGGTATATGAAATGGGATTCCGGCTGCAGTCTTGGCGTATTAACTTATTCATACTGTCGAAATTACCTTGTTTTGAACCTTTTTTCATGCCCAGTAAAAATTCGGTTGTTTCCTTAATGAGCCCGTGTCGTTAAGGCATCTACTTGATGGATTTTATATACAATTGAAATGTACTATAGCAGTCGTATTGTTCGGCACCGGTCTAACTCAATAGATGTATTATTTGCTTAAATTCTGCGAATATGCCGCTTACAATTCTATGTAGGCTAAAGCATGGAGGTGCGGCGTAATAAGTTGCATCGACACAACACTAGTGTAGGTGGAACGTTCCGGAAAAGTAAGCGTTTGTGAAGTATATCTAAAATAAAAAATTTGTAATTAGAAGGCATATCGGTAAAGCACATATTATTTTTGGGATAATGAGAAATGGAATCGTTGTAAAAGCCTAAGGTGATTGGAAAAGTAGAAGTATTAAAAATAGGAAGGCTGATTGAAAATGAATGCAAATAGTTCTGCCTTACATGGTTTCGGCTTTCGCCATATAGTGGGAATGTGTATGTTCTCATTGATATTATAAGAAACGCTAACGACATACAATTTTCCGACTCACATCTGTTATGCACACACGGAAATCGCTATCAACTTTCCCCAATGTGCTTGAGGTATGTTCCCTAATTTAAGTGGCACCCGAAAAGGAAGAAGAAGAGAGGCCTTCCATTGCAGTGACCAAATTCCCTGGTGCACAAACTTAGTGATGAATTGTGACAGCGTACTGCATTACTGGATTTCTGGTTAGCACATGACACTATCTTTTTCATCACGGCGACATCAGTAGTTAGAGCATTCTGCTTGACATCTATTTCCCTTTGTCCCTGGGATCTGTTTGATTATATTCAGCAACATGTTTCAGTCGACTATTTGTGGCTTGGTGTGCAAACTACCTGTCTTTTCCACAAATACCACTAAGTATTCTTATTTTCAGCGGTAACTTTATTGATGTTATCTGCTTCTTCTTTACCACGTTCACTGTCACATTCATCGCAGAACAAATTATCTACATTACCGACTATATGTTAAATATCAACGTGCCTTTGAGCACTTAAATATCGTATAACGCCGTCATCTAATGCCTCAGTCGCTTCCAGCAAGATTTTAGTTAGGCCCTCAGAGATACATAAGATGCGGAAAATTTCGCCTTCATCATGCTAAGGGAACTGGATCAAACTACGAAGCCAAATCTAAGGACGTCGTACGAAAACTAATATAGAGTCTACGACCAAATGAACCTAGACTTAACGCAGTCTAGACAAAAGAATAAAATGAATTATTCATTACCCGTGGTATAATAAAAAAAATAAATACAGTACATGAGTTAGGAATAGGTTTTGCAACTGGAATGCAAGATGGCTGCAAGTGTAAAGTGTGCGGCAGGGTGCAGGAATGTAAGATTTCCCACTAACATTCAGCTAGAGAGAATACGCAGGTTAGAGCAGAATATCAAACTAAATTTGTAAACCGCGATCCCATAAAGAAGCAAAAGGACCCAGCGTTGAATCCGTTGTAGAGCGACGCGTGGTATTGTTTAGTCTCTCATGAAAAATGTAAGCAAAACGATTCGATTTAATATAGCAAAACGGGCACAAAAAATAACCGAATTTCGTAATGCGTTATACTTTGAAGTAGTGAAGCGTTTACGTCAAATTCGACCACCGTTCTGATCATATAATTTGTCATCATAACAGCACGCGGAAGACTGGGATGAATAGTTAGACGATGGATGGTAAAACAGATTTACTAAAATTAATGCCTGCGCTTAGCTATTTGTATGGCTAAAGCGTGAGACAAAATATGCATTTACGGTAACAGCAACAATAAACAGTAGACTCACCGCGGTTTTCAACTTTGCACATATTTTATCTAAGATGTGCAACAGCCTAGTAATTTGGGTTAATCCATGATATAATGCAGATGCATCAGTGTCGGTCTTTAAGTTAAGCGTACACTGAAGTGAAGGGGTCGGGGTACGATGAAGAATTTACGCCTGGGGATATATGGAGAGAGGAAGGTTTCTAGCGGCATTCCAACCACCAGTATTGTGTGGCCAACACTAATCGGCATCATGTCAGCAAGATGTTGACACGGAGTTAAAGATGTCTCCGCATGAGTGGTTGGGATCTTGCGGGACGTGATGCATCAGTTAAGATCAACCACAGGTGATGATACAGTTCACTGAAAATTTTAGGTTCTTTCGTTAAACTAGTAACTGGGGTGATATAGACCGCTAAAATCATTTATTGTCCTTAGTTGTAGATTTTCATAGGCGGCGAACTCATGTTTCTGCAGACGATACCACTCCTGGATGACATATTCTGTAGCCTCACTGTATCGTTGAGCAAAAGAGAAAAATTGGTATATAAGCAAACAAAGCGAATCCACATTAGACAAAACTGTTGTCTAGGTGCATGTACTATTTCCGCGCCTACACTGAGCATACGAACTCTCTTTTTGCGGATAACACGATGTCTGTTGCGCGGCAATACTGCTGTGAAATATATGTTCCTATTTGATATTACTAGGTTACCTGGACTTTTAGTCTAATCAATGTATGTTGCATTCAGTTCATCAGATTTAGGTTATAAGCCGCATAAACAAGTCAACAGCGTACGCTGGTACGCACGACCGAGGCTTCCTGCCGTACATAAACCAGCTGTCGCACATGGGATAAATAAATTGCGAAAGTCGCCCGGTTTCTACGAAATTTTAAACCGCTCACTTAGATTATAATTCAACATTGTGATGACTAAGCCTACGTGCCGGTCATGCAGGTTACTGCGTCTGCAGAGAACAGCGGTTTGCTAGCACTGTCAAGACTTCACCTGTCAGTGTCGTGAATCCACAGAGCATTTTAAAAATTGGTAGGACTAAGATTTTTGAGCATAATGAGTGGGCCGATACGATTAGGATTCAAATTGCACAGGCCGTAATCTTCATGGTGATAGAGGATGGCTCGGGCTATATCGTTGTAAGATTTCAAATCGCGATGCTGGGCTACCGTTCCTCATATCTCATTGGCTTAAGCTGGTGACTGGATTTTAATTCTACCCGTCATGGATTATATGCCAACACGGACAAAGACAGTGCGCATCATTACTGAGTCCTAAACCATGAAATGATAGTCAGGCGTTTTCCCTACGTTTGGCTTTCTTGCAAATCGGAATCGAACTGCTAAGAAGCAAAAGGAATCATATCCTAACCGTATACTCATTAGCAAGTTAAATATAAGTAAGTCCAGATAAGACGAATTTTTCCCTATGCCATACAACTCCACCTACTACCGTACGTTTGATAAGAGACTTTCGATTTTGCTCAGCCTCCGTAGATCAGCCGCGCAGGTCAGGTTAAGGTTGGAGCGCTCTAATTTGCCGACCCACCAATGGCATGTAAGTCTACTGTATTTACTCAGCCACGCATGTCTGGGGGTGTGAATTCGACGTGAGGACGAATGGTGGTGCATGTGTCCTTGAAATATGTTAATTACCCTCGGCGCTTTTGACACCGATCAGTTCACATTGGATCGATGCCGACGTTTTTGGCTGGTGGTTTGCAACATCTCGACAGCAGTGCATAATGCACTGGCTACCGTGTTCAAATGTTGGTGGCGCATCGACAGTTGCTTAATGTTATCCCAGCAAATGATAAAATGGTTAGTGACAACGCTGTTGTAGACTGAATGTTACCTTCACATAAACCACCTTAGCAAAATAAGATTCCCTAACAATTAGACGGTGAAAAAATGAGATACTAATTCTGCGTGAATGAGTCCGGAAAAGCTGTCGTTGACAGACTACTCCCGTCACAGTCTTGATAGCAATTGCAGGAACCAAGTGGGATGCACGCTGTCTAATTTGTTTAACAGTGACCGTGGCGGTGTAACATGAAAGGCTGACAGCGTCACTCGGTCTCTCAGGGAAACGTAGGTGCAAATCAAACGAAATGATGGTTATATGCTGCCGTGTATGCCAATTAAGAGACTACTCGCTGCACGTGTTTGTGGAGAATGACTGCGGAGTTTTGTCTGCTCCCGTGTGGCGTAGTAGTTGCTGGAAATGCTCCCCTGTGACAGAAACCACCTGCGCAGGATGTACAGTTTCTTGGTCTTCTTGCGCTACAATCACTTCCAGAAGATATGCTCTTGATAGCTAGCTCTAAGGGGAATGTTTGATTCTGGTTTATGGACGATTTCCCGGTAGTACTTCTGGAGACTAATGATCGTCTGCCGCAGGCGACGCGGAACGGCGTGGAGTGTTTTGTTGTCTATGGATACCAACACTTTGTTGTCAGTAAATTCGGTAGACAGTTCGGCGGCCGAATGTCTATTCAATAACACGCTTCACATCATACATCAGTGCGATACTTTCCTTTTAGATGTGACTATAAAGACGTTCGGACTCCGTTATCGTTCGGCTGCGGAAATCAATGGGCTTTCCGTTTTGCATTGGCACCGCACCGATGCCGAACCGGCTACTGTCACACTGGATAACAAGGAAAGTAATGGATCATGGTACGCTAGGATGGGGACGCTTGTGATCAGCTGTTTAACTTTTTGGAAAGCTTTCTCTTGCTTTACGGTCCACTGCCAACCTTCGCCTGTATGTGTCAGTTTCTGCATAGTATTCAGTACTTCAGCTAGTTCGAGTAAAAAGCGGCTGAGATAGTTCACCCTCCCGTTCAGTTTGCTCATAGCCCTCATATAGCTGTCGATGTGGCATCTCTTTTATGGCTCTGACTTTCTTTGGATCTGTCTTCAGCCACCCTTTTTGAATTTAAAACGTATCCGTAAAAACCACTTCGATTTACGCAACTCAAGCTTCTCACGTTTCAGTATACTTGTCCTGATTGCGGTCATGCTCTTCTCCGGTAATTCCGAAAACTAGCACGTCTTCTGTTATACACATAATGCTCTTGGTAGGTCGTCTAGTGTTTGCATAATGCTGTTCCAAAATATTTCACCGGATACTTTCAACCCAATGTTAGTTGCAACCATTGGCAGCGTCCAAATGGCGTTCCATACGTTTTTAAATAGCTAGACTCTTCGACAAGCTTAATGTGCTCGAAAGCTGAAGCGAGGTCAAATTTTGTGAATAACTTGGCCTTGAGCAATACCGGTTTGACGTCATCTGGCTTTGGCATCGTGAAATCTTCTCTTCTGAACGCGGAGCTTAGCATCATAGGATCGATGCACAAGCTTAAAACACTTGACTGCTTAGTGACTACCGCAACCTGACTGACATAACCTATTGATTCATTAACCTTGGCTAACACCCAAACAGATCAAGCGCTGCAACTCGTCTAAGAACGTCTCACGCAAAACGATAGGTACTTTCCTACCTGGCAATACTACTGGTCTCACCTATTCGTTTTACATCAGGTGAGCTTCGTCCTGAAATTTTACCACGACATCGGCAAACACACTAAGATAAATGTCTACCACCTGTGTTATTGTCACACGAATAAACAGAACGGTCATGAATATAAGAGACGAAACCCAAAGTCTCATTGGAATCAAGAACAAGCATGGGCACAACATCTGCATATACAAGGAAGAATTCGAGCAAATGTTATGATCCATCCTTTGCCGTAACACGGCCCTTTCGCTGTAAAATTGAGCCATTCCACCTCCTGAGACCGATATGTGTTGTGGCTTATTCTGCATCCGGACAGTATTTGCGGGGTGGTATGTGTAACGTACACTTCTTCGATGACAACCGTCTTTGCCTGACCCAAATTTACTACCCCAACTTCCCCATTCCCCTCCCCAGGTTTAGCTCGTATTTGCTGTTACGTACTGCCTTTCCTCGAACACTCCAATTTCCACGCCTTAGTTGCCCTTCTTCATGGTGTCCATCCCATGTGTATCCACCCCAACAGCCCTGCAGTGTCCCTTTGCTTTATGGCCATGCTTGTTCTTGTCCCACCGCAGTTTTACACTCGTGCTAAGCTCATGAGTCCAGCCCATACCATGATTCACCGCTGTGTGCGATTGTTCTATCACACACGGCTCGTCTGAACTTGTCCTCATCCTAGGAGAGACTATGTCGCAATGAGTCTAGGCCTTACCGTGGTGCGATGGTTTATGTGCCTCAGTGATCCATTGACCTATACTGGATGGTGCATTTTTGCGTCTTCATTGTCACTCATACCAGACTGGTCAATGGTTAGAGGCCAGACAAACACAGCTTCCTGGTCCTCCAGCTTAAGGGTTGGAATGAGGGTGGCACCTTATTCTTAAAAACGGACACCTTATAGCCCAACGCCAAACCCGCTGTGTCGCGGTCAGGTTTTTGAACCAAAGGCTTTGGTTGAGAACACTTATCATTCTCCTGTCTAGGCCTGGCAACCTGACAGTATCCTGCCAAAGAAAACAAGGAATCACTCTTCAAACCAATACCTAACGCTCTGGCCTCCGCAGAGGATAATCAACGGTGCCCCATCTGCTGCATCGAGCAGGGTGGATAGAGGTTTGGATGCTACTGCTCAAGCCATTCCGTCTACTTATTTCCCCTCTTAGGCTTTTCCCCTTATGGTTCCGTTCCAACTTCACTTTTATCCCCCCAGTTTTCAACCCCCCGATTCTTGGCCCTTCCCAACATGCTTTGCTAGGCGTTTATCTTGTAGATTCAACTCACATGCTAACGCGGAGCGCCACTCCGTTACGTGGATGACACCTTTGTTTGCAAAAAACGGGATAAGAAAGACGAGTTTCTAAACCGTTTGAACACTATTGCGGAGACCAGACATTTCACTATGGAATTGGAATCTGGAAGTGGAACATTGCCATTTCTTGACTGCTTAGTTCACAGGAATGTGGGTAGTCCAAGAACAAAGATATATCGTAAGCTGACGGAGACAGATGGTTTAGTCTACTATAGTTCAGGTCGCGCAAAGCATATGTATTCTGGCATCGTCTCACCACTGTTTCACAGAGCCCTGACTATGTGCACAGAGGAAGAAGATAGGAAGGCCGCGCGGAAAGAAGCAATGAACTAATTGCTTGGTAGTGGATATCGGAGGCGGATATCCGTTGCAGCGGATTTTTAATCCGCAACCACGGTGTACTAAAGAGTAGATTGGGACAGTAGATATTAATTATAAAGATAGAAATTCAGAGGCCATCCAGAGGGTCTGTAATAAAGAAAACGTAAGCTTAATTTTCCAGAAAGGCCAAACGCTCCGCTCTACACTAATGCGCTTGAAAGACCCACTTCTCGCAGATAGGAAAACCAATTGCGTCTAAAAAATTAATTGAAAGGACCGCTGCGCACATATGTACATCGGCCAAACCGCGAGAGAGCTAAGCACAAGGATAGCGGAACAAAAGAGAGGCATAAAACGGTCACTGATTTCATCGGCAGTCCTTCTCCACAAACACGTGCAGCGAGTAGTCTCTTAATTGGCATACACGGCAGCATATAACCATCATTTCGTTTGATTTGCACCTACGTTTCCCTGAGAGACCGAGTGACGCTGTCAGCCTTTCATGTTACACCGCCACGGTCACTGTTAAACAAATTAGACAGCGTGCATCCCACTTGGTTCCTGCAATTGCTATCAAGACTGTGACGGGAGTAGTCTGTCAACGACAGCTTTTCCGGACTCATTCACGCAGAATTAGTATCTCATTTTTTCACCGTCCAATTGTTAGGAATTCTAATTTTGCTAAGATGGTTTATGTGAAGGTAACATTCAGTCTACAACAGCGTTGTCACTAACCATTTTATCATTTGCTGGGATAACATTAAGCAACTGTCGATGCGCCACCAACATTTGAACACGGTAGCCAGTGCATTATGCACTGCTGTCGAGATGTTGCAAACCACCAGCCAAAAACGTCGGCATCGATCCAATGTGAACTGATCGGTGTCAAAAGCGCCGAGGGTAATTAACATATTTCAAGGACACATGCACCACCATTCGTCCTCACGTCGAATTCACACCCCCAGACATGCGTGGCTGAGTAAATACAGTAGACTTACATGCCATTGGTGGGTCGGCAAATTAGAGCGCTCCAATCTTAACCTGACCTGCGCGGCTGATCTACGGAGGCTAAGCAAAATCGTAAGTCTCCTAATTAACGTACTGTAACTTTCTATAATTTAAATATGACAGCTTTAATCCCATGGATATTTTGAGCTGACTACTCGTAAGCCCAGTTTATATCCCCTTGCAGTTCTTTGCTGTCACCCGATCTCTTCACTTCATGCCAAATCATAATATACTCCGCAATAAATGACAAAGAATGTGGTCAACATTTCGAAAGATCTTTCGAAAAATCTGTGATTAGCTTCCATAATAGGAGATTAAGATAATCCTTCCACCATGCAACTGTTTCGCGTCAGACAGGCTATGAACTGATTTATAAAACTGAGCTTGTAGTTATTATTTATACAAATATAGCTGAATATATTCACGGCTTAGGTAGCTACAAAACACGTAAAGAATATTTCGCTGACCTAGTTGCGCATAAGCCTTCCAGAGATAAAGCTACCCACCGTATTTATCTGAAATCTTTCCAGATTTAACGACCATGAATGATACCATGTTAACGTATAATTTACAAGCAAATGAGCACGTTTTGTGCAGTTATATCCTAATGTAAAATGAAGCTTATAAGTTGACATTGCTACCGTGGCACTTAATAAGTTTTGAAAACACCAAGGGCTAAAAAAATTCTTGTGCTTTTTTCCATGAAAGTTGCGAATGATTCAGTTAATAAAATACTTGTTTAAATTGGAACCCAGTTATTGTGAGTAGTTTAAGTTCCATTTATTTGTTGGAAAATATACATTTTATTATACGAACATCATGATACAGACCAGGATTATGACAGAAGTTGTTTAGTGTAGCGCAGTAAATCCAACATTCTGTCAGCACCTTTTGACCTCCAGACGTGCTTATGAAATCTATCCACAAAAGGATGACACTAGAAGCTCTTGAACCCCAGCTGATGCAAAGGTTAGACAGCAAATGTCAGCAATATTAAAATCGAAACAAAGGACCATCCAATGGTGCACAATGATCAGTTACAAGGTAACGTGTACGCTTATAAGGTAATTTGCGGTTGCTCGGTCTCAAAATATTAGTTACCTCGACCAAATCAATAGCACATGTTTTGCGATATGCGTTGAATAATAGAACTGTTGTTAGCAAAATTAAAATAGGTTTATTTAACGTATACCGATTTCTACCAATTTGGTGTTTATCTTCATCATAAGAACAGGAACTAAAGCCACATCTGTCATTCACTATGAGTGTCAGTTTATCGAAATGTTGAGCTGTTCATTGACACCCATAGGTATTACAGCCACATGTAG
Source organism: Dicrocoelium dendriticum (assembly GCA_944474145.2). NCBI lineage: Eukaryota > Metazoa > Platyhelminthes > Trematoda > Plagiorchiida > Dicrocoeliidae > Dicrocoelium > Dicrocoelium dendriticum. The sequence goes on from OX104069.1 coordinate 102,608,024, forward strand.
AGACTGTGCCTGAGATTCGCTTTGTAGCAAAGAATCATGGTAAAAGAGATTTTCCAGTCTTGCTTTTAAAAAGAGACAAAACGCTTAGTCAAACAGTGCGCACTCTTTTGTCAACAAATGTAGTTGTCGCCGAAAACTCCCACGCATGTATTTAGAACTGTGACAAACCAACGTAGATCAACGTGTTCACCGGAAGTGAATAACATTAAACTAGGACGCAGTCACATATATATGTTTGTGAAAACACCACGGATCTAACCTAAACAAGTTAATTTGTTGGTTCTTGCCAAGTGATCATCAATGCTGAGTTAATTTGCCTCTCGCTGACGTTCGGCAGCGCACCCTAATGCATCTTCCAAAGTATGGGGTCCGAAAAGTAAGTTAACACAACCCAAGTGGATGTGCTCTGTGTGAACACGTGAGCAGCAGCTCATTCGCTGGATGCGCTTACCCGAACATGGTTCTCTCTGAAGTCGAAGGAATTGCATTAAAATTAAGTTGAGAGTGATTCTTACAATCGAATCCTAAATACTGGGTACTGAGAATAGACAGAGAGAAAATAACAACTTATGTTGTTTCATCGTAGGTGGATCCTGCACATGCTTAGGATCATGTCACTGATTCCTTCGTGCTTGTATCATATTGCAGCTGCCCTAAATCTTATCCGTTTGCGACGCGCTCCCCATACTTGTATTCCGCAAACTGGGCGTCAATGAATGTTTTAAATGCCGAAACCGATTTCGCCTCGGCTAGCACCTTCGGCAGATATTGTTAATATTTCCCCAATCCATGCTCAAATAGTAGATGGTGCGCTAAATGCTTTAAATCCAGTACCACTAATTTGTTCCGTTGCCGGCGTATGCTGTTGGTTAGCGATCGTGTAGCAGCGGTTTCAACACAGGGAATTGTCCCAGCTGCAGTATCCGGTGGGTCACAATGAGATCAACTCTTAGCAGATGATGTGAGGGTATAAAGCCCTAATCTCTTACGTCCGTCTTCTTACGACCTACTCCATAATCCAGCGATGATCAGAGTAGCTACATGCTAGACCCCTTATAGTATCTCCCCCTCACCTATTCTGATGGGGCAATAGGCCGGTGAGCCATATTCAAGTACCGCTCTTAGTATGGAAGAGAAAAACGAGTGGCGACACTAATTGTAGGAGCAGCGTCCAAGTGCCCAAAGCAGGCGTAGTCCGTTTGCTTACAGTCTGTTCCTGTTGTCGATAGACTTAGGACTAAAGCCTGAGAGTAAGTCTAAATCCTTTACGGAACCGGTGGGATGCAGCGAATTGTCGGCCAGTGTGTATGCGCGCAAATTACTACTCGACTTCAGCCTTATAAAGAAAGACTTGGCCGTGTTGACCGGTTGGCCAATTTCTGCAGGTCGAGGACCTGTTGAAAATATGACATTCTCTTCCAAATCTTCAGCTCCTTCGTAAATAACACGCAAGGTGACCGTAGAAGTAGAGGCACTTTGTTGATGTGGATCAGAAATAAACTGGGCCCCAATACTGTGTCTTGGGTATGACGCTAGTGGACGGGCACCGATGGGTTAGGTGGTCATCAATCTAAACCCGCCATCTATGCCCAATAAGGTATTCACTGATTCACTAGTGCAGTGCGCCAGCAACACCATACATCCTCAGCTTCTAGAGCAGGACGTCATTCTTCACTTTTTCGAAAGCTTTACTGAAAGTAACGTAGAGAACATCCTCTGCTTTTCCCAGGTTCAACGCTTACAACCATTACTGCCGCGTCAACGACAGGTTGTTGATGCACGGTCGTCCTTTCAAGAAGCCATGCAATGTAGGAGTTAGGAGATCTTTCAACTCGACCACTTGGAGAAGACCCTTGTTTACTATCTTCTCCAGCACTTTTTTCAAAACAGTGGTGAGACAAATCAGCCGGTAACTGTCCACATTTAGAGGTCACCACCTTTTGGAATAGGTTTGGCTACCGAGCATATCCAGTCGATCGGTAATGCACTTTCGGACAGCGTTCCGTTGAACAGATACGTCACGGCAGGCGAGACGATAGCTGTGAAGCACTTGAAAATTAACGGGTGAAGTCCATCGCGTCTGGCGGGTTTTTGGCAATCAGGACTGGCGATTAGACTGCTTACATCTACAGCGCAAGCAAAACCCATGAGTTCCTTAGAGGCTGCACACCTTGAGCTCAGCATTGGCGTATTCCCAATTTAAATACTGAAGCAAAGTGATCCGCCATTGCGGATGCACTTTTATTGCTGGAGGTCAGTGCCCTCTAACACAGGTACGTCACTTGAGGAACTCAGGCTTTGCTTCCCCTAAGCAAAAATCTGCTTGGGGCTCGTCTTCGATGAGGTTACAAGCTTTTCTTCGAGCTGCTGACGCTTTTAGGTCGTTTCATAGATCCCATTGCATTTTTACTTCTCATAAATTTCGGCACAGCCAGAGACGACCAATTTATTTCACAATTCGCGTCGCCGTCGATCCAATTAACTATACGCTCTGTCGAACCAATGTGGTTTCGCTGGTCCAGTATTCCTATATTTGAGTGGTACGAAACGAGCGCACAACAGTTGCACACTAGCTTTTATAACAGAACAAAAAGGTACAGTAGATGGATCCTGCGGAAGCACCCAGTCTACTTCACTGGCAGTTGGATTTATAACCTTAAATTTGTCTTCCCATAACTGTAGAACGGCCCCGGCAGATGCATATAGGGCAGTGGCAGCTCTAGAATGAATAATACCGTCAAGTGGACATTAACTGCCAGAGGCTCCAGGAACTGGATTTCATGTACAGGTTGCTCGCAACTCGTTCGTATTTGGTCCATGCCCGGTGTGGCGGAATGCGGTGTAACGCGCTTCCGTTGGCAGACATGTTTGGGGTCCAAAAGACGATGAACACCTTTGGGTTAGACACACTTGCTGAGATGGCCAGGTGCCGACCTCAGTTGCGAAAAAGACCTGAAGCGTAACGAGATCCGATGTTATAGCTTTCCTCAATAACACCTAGTATCAAACAAGTCGGCGCTGCATGTCGGGACGAATTTTGTCCAAGTTATTAAATATTAATATAGTTGCATTTGCATGTAAGTTCAACAGCCTTCACTTTTTCCAACATAAATGAGCAACTGTGCAAACTAAGTGTACAGCGATGAACTACACCTCATTCCTAGGTTATGAAAGCCTAGTTCTGTGGATAAGGAAAGCTCAGGGGTCCGTCGTGCTAGTTCACACGACAAAGGGGTGTACGTGTTGAAAAATTTGGGAACACATGCTTTATAATGACACACGGCTTCCTGTTGGCCGACGGTGTCTGGCCAATGAGGAAGGTACTCTTCAGTGCGTGTGTGTCACTTAACCCGTTGAAAAGCACCAACTTGAAAATGCTTGTGAACCAAGTTAAAAATGGATGGAAATTGGGTATTACCCACCCGAAAACACTGCACAGCCACGACGCGTTTTGATGTAATTTCATCTCATCAGGTGGAGGCAGCAGGATTTGAAACCACGACCATTGGAATAGCAGCCCACACTAATACCCCTTTGGCTACCCGGCCACCACGGGCAACGCCTTTTGTCACGACGGTAAATGACTAATTGTAGGGTCAAGTTTGGATTACACGTTGTGTGATTGGATTGCGACACGCCAACTCAATTTCCTGGACGGTGATTCACATTGAAATGAACCTTAGTCACTGCGATCGCTGGGACCGTATTCAAAGTAGATGGAAACTGGGTATTGCCTACCAGAAAACACTGCACAGCCACGACGCGTTTCGATGTAATATCATCTCATCAGGTGGAGACAGCAGGATTTGAACCCACGACCATAGGAATAGCAGCACACACTACTACCTACCCACTGGCTACCGGGACACGATGGGAAACGCTTACGAATCCAGTTGAAAAGGTGTACGAAAAAATTTGCTTCCTCTATTAAGTAACTTGGCTCGGAAATGGTATAGTACTAAAAACAGAAACATGGTATTCAGTGAAGATGTCAAACACATTGTTTGGGATACTGGATGATAACATCTTTCGTAATGGTCATCTTTCTGGTAAACGTGGTCACTGTATAATTCCTCTGGATGAACCACTCCTTCGGAAACTTTCTGATCTGGTGTGGATTAAAATTTTATCTACCAAACAACTCTCTTAGTATGATGTAATTACAGGACCCCATCATCTCTACTCACCTTAACCGATAACTTTGTAGACAGATTTTCTCTTATTTCGGAGCTCTCCTTCACTAATAAAATAATAGCTGGAGATTTTATTATGCCTGAAATCCCATGATCTCTTAATAGTGAACCACAACAAACAATAATTTTTGTCTGCATATGGTTGACTAGGATGCATATAACACGTCAAATAGTCTACCCGTTTTCCTAACAAAATTGATCTAATTTTACTATGGGATTTTCGAAGGAGTCCACATATATCGGTGGCAAATTACCGGGTAGTGACCATAACATATTTGGTTTTTCTTTCCAAATTCTTTCAAAAGCGATAGTTTCAATGATCATATACCGCATGTCTTTTACTGCGAATTAGCCAATATTCTCAGATCTCTTGAGATCTTCAAATTGGGATTCATTTTCATTAGCGCAAAATATACAACTTACTCGCGATGAGTTCTACTAAGTTATTTAGATTTTTGTTGTATTTGAGGATTCAGAAGTTACTAAGGTGTTGAAAATTATTGCCGTAGCTGCAGATATTTCGAAAAATAGTCATACTCGTACTCACCACGCCCTAAGAGTATCACGCCAATTCTAGCCCAGCACGGATTTCCGGACGTCCCCTGGATTTTACTAAATATATTTACAATTTTATGCTTGATTGCGAGTAACCTGGTTACTGGAAACAGGAACATTATTTACCAAGACAAAAAAGAGGATATATGCAAGACTTAAAAATTTACCGCCTTAACCACCACACATCCATTATCTCCATAATCATGGAGAGGTTAACTAAAGAACGCAAAACAGAATACTTGCGTGTCATGGGTTTTATCAGTAAACATCAGCATCGTGTTTTTTGAAAGGTAGGTCATGCACAACCTGTCAATTAGATTATCTTTATTATATGACAAGAGCAAGAAAGGCCGTGTCCCACACAAGTTGTTGTTGCGGAAGCTTATGTACTATGGTATCACAAATTCAATTCTAGAGTGCTTGTCTTTCTATCCCGAGGGTAAAATGCAAGTACCCAACACTGGTAACTATGAATCTGAATCCACCTCAATCTTTAATGGATTGATTCAAGGTAGCGTACTAGACCCGCTATTATTATGTAAGCCACTTTAACCATCTCTTATAGAAATTATGTTCGAGAAGCCAATACTCTTTGCTGATAATGTTCAAATTGCGTATTGTTCCGCCTCTGGGCAAAGTAGTCCTAATTTAGCCTTTATTCAGTTTGACTTATCCGCATTAAAACATTAGGAGATTCATGGTACTTGAATTTCGCCAATAACAAGTGTAATATATTGTACAACTGTAACCCTTCTCACAACTTCCTAACGTTGAATGACATCCCTACTCCTATGTATGACGTAGTGCGAAAACGTGGTCTAAAATATTCTACGCTAATTAATATTTTAGTACAACTTTTGTTCTTGCATGCTTCGGCCAGAAAACTTTCACTACATAAACCGGACTCCTCTCTTAAGGGAGTCCAGGATTCAAACCTTTGAAGTATATGTATGTTAAGCCGAAGCTTGAGTACCCTACGATAGTTAAGGAAATCTGCAAAAGTGGACATCAGCGCACTAGCAAGCATTCAACCATTATTCACAAACAGATTTTTGAACATGCTTAATACCATGACATAACTTGAGCATTGCAATGTTCTAAAACTGGAGCTGCAATGGGTATGCAGAATCAAACTTAAGCTGTTCCTTTTATACCGCATGGTATCTGGATTAAGCTGTACTGCTCAGTCACAACTCGAGTTTTAAATAATTGCTTAGCGAACGTTGCCTTCAGATGTTAACGTTCCTGTTGATTCATTTGCGTGTTCTTCTTCGTATCCTCGGATTGGTCCGGCGCGAGGCTCGTAATGGTAAAACCTTCGGTGCAGATTGTATGACAAGGTTAATTTTATCTTTCAATCCATTCCATGCGTCATTCGCTGAACTACGCGTCTGTAGGTCCCAGGCAACAGTTGCTGCTAAGTTGTGTACATAATCGTAGTCCGAAATCTTTTCACTGCGTCGTCCATTCTTTACCAACAATACAGTCATAACACACATAACCAAATATTAGGACTGAATGGTCGCCATCATCATCATCATCGTACACGTTAGCTAAAGTGGGGAACACCTCAGCTAGTGTGCCGCAATACGTAGAAGAAAAAATGAAAAAATAATGCAACTGGTGCAAGATGGCTGAGCTACCGGTAACGAATGGGCATCGTTCCGGTAAGCTAACACCCGGCTGCTGTGCATCAACAAAATATTATGCAAAATAAAATGAGGCTAACTAATGAGATCGTGGTTGGAGGGGAGGCTAAGAGGGATGGAGTGGGACAAACAAACCTACAGCACGAACGTCAATGATGTCGGCTCCTTGCCATATCAACAAGTGTGTCCAACCAAACGCTTCCGTCGTCTTTCGGACCCCAACCAAGGAGCCGAGACGCTCCAACCGATGCCAGCTCAGAAGTGAGGGCCTTCACTCCTCTGGACCCAGTCATCGATTGGCCACCCCTCCTCTTCTTTCATCCACATGTCCGGCGCGCAAACAACACACGTCGCGGAAGTCGGTGGGCTGGCATGCGTAACACGTGGCCGAGCCATCGGAGCCAGATGCGTGAAATAACGGTGCTGAGCGGTTCAGTTCTTTTGCTGCGCCATAAACTAGGCGTCGAACAAGCGCGTTGCTCACGCGTCGTTCCCACCAGATGTGAGCTAAGTTAAAAAGTCACCGTTGGTCGAACGTAACTAGCCTCTTCAGGTCCGCTGCTTTAAGCGACCAGGTATCACAACCGTACAGTATGGTCGTACGTACTGCCGCATTGTACACTCTACCCTTCAAGGCAAGAGTGATGTCGCGCCGGCGCCACAAGTGACGAAGGTTAGCAAAAGCGCCCCGAGCTTTTGCTATGCGATTTGTGATTTCATCTTCAATCCCACGGACGCTGATAAAACTTCCCTGGTAGTTAAATTTTCGAACGACTTCTAACTGATCCTCACCAAGGGTCAGCGTAGCAGGCGGTCGAGACCAATCTTGGAGAAACGCTTTGCACTTCGAGGGTGCGAAGTAAAGCCCGAAGTGACGGACAGCTAGTGCTAATCTGTCCATTGCCCCTTTTCACGTTTGCGAGTTGTCACAGATCAGGGCAACATCATCAGCATACTCTAAGTTAAGAAGTCGTTCTCCTGGGAGTAGCTCCACACTATCTAAACCATGTCTTGTGAACGCGATTTCTATGACTTCTTCAACAGTGAATTTGAAGAGGAAAGGTGACAGCGGGCATCCTTGTCTCACGCCGCTGGAAATATTAAAGGGCGACGACAACTTGCCGTAAGCCCTCACTCTGCCCGAGCTACGCGCATATAATGCTCGGATAATATTTACATATTTCTCAGGTACACCATTCCTGAGTAGACAGTCCCAAAGTGCATGTCTGTCCACCGAATCTAATGCCTCTTTGATATCGAGGAACACGACTACAGTAGGCCGCAATTATATGTGACGGTGCTCCAACAACTGACGCAAGATGAAGATGTGGTCAATGCAGCCACGACCTCGACGAAATCCAGCTTGCTCTTCACGAATCTGGCTTTCACGAGTGCCAATCAGTCTTTAAAGGATGACAGAGGCAAGCAACTTGAAGGCGATGGAGATCAGACTGAAACCTACATGGTTGCGGCATTCCGATCGCGAGCCTCCTTTTGAAAATTGGGACTATGATGGAGCGGCTCCAATCGGTTGTGACAGTTTCCTGCTCCCACAGTCTCAATAGTAACTCGTGTAAATCATCCACAAGAGCAGGTCCCCCGAATTTGAAGAGAGCTGGAGGAAGGACATCACGTCTCGCAGCTTTTTCAATTTCAACAGTTTGATCTCACGTTCGACATCTGAGCGAGAGGGTGGATTCACATTAACAGCCCACGGAACGGGGCGAACATTGGTCAGCGAGAAATCTAATAATTCCGACCGAATAAATTGCCTTTCAAAGTGCTCAGCTAAACGTTCCAAGCGTTTTGATAAGTTGTGAATAGCCTGTCCACTCTCGTCACGTATAGCTTCACTAGCACCAAGTATCCTGCTGCCCGTTTCCCGTATAAGACAGAATAACTCACGATGGTTACCAAAGGCAGCGGACATTTCCATCTATGTTGCCCGATGAGACCACCAGGATTCGCGGTATCTCTTCAGGCTAGCACGAAGTTTCGCCCGGAACCCTTTGCGAGTTTCATTGTGCTCGCTTCCTGCCGGAATATGCCGGCGAGCAACTATAAGTTCCGGAGAATGTGAAGAGACCCAATGATCATGTTGGCGATTAGACATATAACATGAGGATTTTCTTGCGGCTATTTAGGCCTGGTGAATATGAGACCAGTGAGCTTCAATTGCATCCGGTAAGCGTTTATCCAACTCGGATGACCGCGTAATTTGATATGTTTTAAGAACATTTGGCTTCACCAGTATGTCGGTATCAATACACTTACAAAATCGCCGCGGGCGTCCGCCAAAGCGCATCCGGAGGTCAGCACATACAAATGCATGATCGTTGTCAACACCTGTGCTCCAAATCAAGCCACAGTTCTGGACGCAGCCTCCACAGCGGGAACTGATAACAAGGTGATGGATTTGCGTCCAACGCTGGTTTGAGGCTGATGGGAGTCGAGTCACCCTCCGCCGGGTGCTGTGTCGGAAATTAATGCTCTCAAGAAATACGCGAGCATCCTCACACAAATGAAGTAACCGCTCACCGTTATCATTACGGGAGCCTATATCATGTTGGCCGCCCAGATGCAGCTCATCTGTGGATAATTTTCCAACTTGAGCGTTCAGATCCCCAGCCAGCACTACAGTGTCCGAGCTTCTTCTGTGGCGAATGAGTTCGTTCAGTTGGTGATGGAAGTCGTCTTTTACCGAGTCATCGCTACCGTTTCTCGGTGCATAGGCAACGATAACGATTAGACACCTGTTAGTCACATGCGGCTTCGAAGTTTTGAACGAGCCAGCCAATCGGACCGCACAAATCCGGCTACTGATTGAAATCCAATCAACCAGAGCAGCTTCAGCCCGTAGACTCAGGGCAATACCAACATCGGCTTGGCCGGTGCTCGAAGCTGCGTCGTCACCGGATAGGTGCAATGAGAACGTTCTGCTAGTGTCACCTGAAGGGAACGGCAGAGTGAGTACAGAGCTCGAGTCTTGCATCCGGGTCTCCGATAAGCAGCAGATATCGATGGAGAGGATATCTGAAATTCTGGCAAGTGCTGTCTGTTGACCGATCTGAAGCAATGTGCGAACATTGAGGCATGCCAGTCTGAAGGAATATCGATGGCTCCAAATGGAAGCCGATGAACTGGAATGGGCCGCTAGCTAGGACATGAGCCTGTTGACAGTGCAGGAATGACGCTCTGCGTTTACCTGTGAGCTGAAACTAAAAGACAAGCGGCTATTGGAGCGAGGTGGGAGAGGGCCGCGAATTGGGGGGTTGAAAACAGGCGGATAAAAGTGAAGCTGGAACGGTATGGTAAGGGTGCAAAGCGCAAGAGAGGGAATAAGAAGACGGGAAGGCTTGAGTAGTAGCATCAAAACCCCTATCCACCCTGCCCGGTGCAGCAGACAGGGCATAGTTGATTATCCTCTGCGGTGACCAGAGTATCAGAAATCTGTTTGAAGAGAAATTCATTGTATTGCTTGGGCAGAATACCTTAAGGCTGCCAGGCCTAGACAGGAGAACGATTAGGGTTCTCAACCAAAGCCTTTGGTTCAAAAACCTGTCCGCAAGGCAGCGGGTTTCGCATTGAGCTACAAGGATTCTGTTTTAAGGAATAAAGAGCCACCCTCATTGTAACCCCCAACCTGGAGGGCCAGGAGACTTAGATTGTCTGGCATCTATCCATTGACCAATCTGGTATGAGTGGCTCTGAAAGTGCAAAATCACCACCCAGTATAGCTCAACGGATCACTGAGGCACACAAACCATCGCACCACGATAAGGTCCAGCCTCGTTGCGACGAATGGTCGCCAGGGCCCAGTGGATGATCGTATGCTACTGACTTAACAAACAAGTCATCATTAGTCAGGATTAAGTCCAGGATTGATGGCTTGTTTGAAATGCCGTGTCTGGTTGGTCGATGCACATGGTTATACAAAACTGATGTATCCATGAATTCAAGGAGCTCCTATTTAAATGATGGCCCATTAGCAAACAATGATTCTGTTGAAGAAACATTAACCTCGCCGATTATAAAATAGTGGGAGCAGGTTTGTGAAACAGCATAGCGGATGCCGTTTAATGTTATCGCTGTCTGCTGATGAGTTTGGAGGTATATAAAAAACTGCTAAGTGGCAAGCATCAGTTGTCTTCTTTGAAGCAACATCTCGACCTGATAGGTGCAGTCGACAAAATAGTGCGTCGGGAATAACAAGGGAAATTTCTGTAAGGGCCTCAGCTTTTAAGTAATCCTGATGGTAGAGAGCAACACCGCCACCGATAGATGGATGCTCATTTCCAATGACTGACATCTCACTGAGTTTAATCTCTAGATCACGTGTGTCGTTTGAGAGCCATTACAGTAACTGCTATGAGGTCCCAGGTTGTTGTTTCACGTAGATGGCGGAGTTCCAACAGGTTAGAATACAGCAGCAACACTGTACTTGTTGACGCATTGGGAGCACGCTACGCTGTGAGTGACCAGCACAAATAGTGCCGGTCTGCTGAACATTTTTGGAACGGCTGTTTGCACGGTTGTCTGATTTGAGATAGATAAAACTGAGGCTAGCTCACCTGTATCCTACGTGTGCACCAAGTAAAGGAATGACTTTAACCGTAATTCTGGTGGCCCTAGTTTCCTGTTGTCATGTCATTCTTGAATTGCTACTGATACCATTTCGGGTGCAGCCTAATTAACTTTCAAAATTCGCGGCCCACTACATTTTTACTTTGTGGAGGTAAGTATACGGGTGACGTCAATACACACGATATTCTGCATGTCGTTGAGCTCTGCAATTCACCTTCATTCTTCTATGTCATGCCTTTCTTGTTCACGGTCATCGTCATGTTTCAATTCTGGCAAACCATGAACCAGTGCCACGTTCTTCATCTCAATTTGACGTGAGGAATTAGGGTTAGATTTTCGCTACTATATTTCTGCCCATGGCCCTTTCAGGAAAAATATGGGTACTGACAGTAGAGTTCACTAGAATATAGCTTGCTAAGAGAACATCTTCTAGGTCGCGCGTGTTTCCAAACGTTACTCGTTGTAACCGTGGTACCCCTACGTGTGAAAATGATGGTTTCCGAGAAAGGCGTGTAAGACTAGTTTGGAGAGCAACCAGTCCGAGTGCGCAAGTTAATTAACCCAGCGGTTTTGGTCCTCAACTTGTCCACATCTTGGCGTTTCGCTAGCGGGTTCTGGGAAGTGTGAACACATCCTTGCATCGTCTTTTGGTTGCATAGTAATTGTTTGTTCCACAGTTCCTTGTGAGCTTAGGTTTGTCGAGTAGGAGAGTCTGGTTTGTCTTCCGTAGATGATAGACCAAGGCTGCAGCAAGATTTTTTAACTGCAACGCCGTTAGTTTCACTATATGTATGAGTCAATTGTTGTTGCCCAGGTACTGACGGAAGTGATCGTGAAATTCGTCATAACTGCATCCTTTAGAGCATTCATGAGACTTGGGAGACGGTTCAACTGGTCTGTTTCCACTGTTGTTTTTCACTAACGTTGTTTGCCTTTCGCTGGACTGTGTAACGTTGTTGCTAGAGAGCTGTTGGTTTTAATTCGTCGGGAATTCGGGCTACGTAATGCATTAACCTATGAAACAAGTTCTGATATTTTCTATCCCAATACCACAACGTAACAGTCAATGTTTCACACCTTATCGTAAGCGTTTGAATTATCTTCATTATCGGACTATCTGAACGTAAGTCACAGTACCACAACCTATCTGTCGATACACTGTTAGCTCCGTTACATGTACTGTTAACGTTTATGTCCTCGTAGAAATTGGCACAGAACCAACACGTGATTTTCGAGCGGGTATCAATTCCCCGCTTGTCTGAGCTGCGATTGACCTTGGGTTTGTTGCTCACTGGATTCCCGGTTGACAAACTTCTCCGGCCCATGAATCAATGGTCGGTTTGCACTTTTAAGTGGCGCTGGTCACGCAGTTTGGGCTGCCTAAGTTGTGTGCTCCCGTCAGGGGGTTTGGTGCTGTTGCGGCACTAGACGCACGAGAAGCCAAAATCACAGTATTTTTTTGCAGTGAAATGCACGTAAAAATATGGTAGTAACGTGAGATGATAAAAGTCGGTACCTATGGTATACAGTGGTGCACAGTACTACGTTATATGTCGTCTGACTACCTTCAAGAAGCTCTGTCGAATTTTATCCCAAGGTACTGATGAAACACAACTAATCAAAATTACTCAGGTTGGCCTTAGTGAATGGACTTCCAAAGACTTCGTTTGTGGTGTACTAGCGTGTCGTTGGACCTACTTCAATAAATAGACACCGTTGGATAGAGCTTGTTGATAGGAAGCGATTGAGTACACTTCCGAATTGATGGCACAAGACTACGAGGGGATAAGTCCAAGTTAACACAGAGTAAAGGATTGCACGAATAATATGCACGCGCTGATAAGGTCACCTAAGCAAAGATTCGCTTAGGGGCGGTCCGCGGCGATTGCAAGTTGTTCTACAAAATGTTGGCGCTTATTCCCTCTTGCACGGTTACAGAGGTTCCACTGACTTTATAGTCTTCGTAGTCATTGGCAGAACCAGACAGGAGGAATTTCCTCCACAGTCTGTGCCGCCAACGAGCCAGATTTCCGTACTCCTAATCCAACCACTGATGCTTAATCGGTTCAACCTTCCGACATTTCAAGCGCACAAATTGAGATCACAGTGATGTCGATCACTTTTTCATTAATCTGTAACGGTTTTTCGTAGATGCAGCTTATGACAGAGATCAATCTACTTGGGTCGAGGCTCGAGCTACACTGTCAAAGTCCGTTTTCCAGTAGTCGTGAGCTGATTCCAGCCGACGTGAATGCGGCAAGAGTAATTTTATATCAGCTATGAGCACTGAGTGGTCGCCGATATCCAGGGGCTCCAGGATCCGAACGTCACGCACTCGTTGTTCTTAGCTCGTTAACATCAGGTGTAAACAGGACGGGAGTGAGCGTGGTGTTGTGCGTGTTGGCAGACATATGTGTTGCGATGCACCTGTTTCAAGTATCAAATCCACGAACTTTGCCTCAATCTCACAATGTCTATTCATCAAATGCACATCAGGCTATAGAGTTGGAGGAAAGTGAATACCGCCCATAAGTAGAAAGTGTGGAGGACTCATTTGGGTTCGAAAATGGGGCAGCCAATCCAAACACTTATTTGGGGGGGGCCTACGATAGACTGCGTTTACAAGTAGTTATCTGCGCCTGAGGAGGATGGAGCACCAATGTAGCTCACACAAACCACCGTCAATTCGGTAGTTGCTCACAAGTCTCCCAAGCAGGGAAGACCGGATGTAGCGAAAGAAACCATTGCGGACATTCGTTAGCATATCGTATCGGAAGCACGAGTAACTGTAGGGTTCAAGTTCCTGTGTGTATAACTGAATGCTGCCATGTCTCTGCTAGTCCCAATACGTCTAGCCGCTCAGACGCATCGCAACAGCAAAGCTCATGACGCTTGTACATAAAACTGCAAAGATTTGTGAAGGCTACTCGCAAGCCGCAGCAAGAGCTGCCGGGTGTGCATGAAGTGTGCGCAACCTGTTTAACAAATTCGCAGATTCTTAGAAACCACCCAAGGATTTACAATTCAGAGATTCGTCTCCCCTCACCAGTACGTCTTTTCAGCTCAGTGATAACAGACTTGAGCCTTATGCGGTCTACTGGGTCCAGGTCTGGGCGAACCTAGATCTACAAATATTTCAGTCTACTTAGGCAGGACAAGATCCGTCATGGACTGGCTTCGTCAACAAAAGTGATGCTCATAGGTCGATTTTGTTGATCATCTTGCTTCCCAAGACGGGTAATTTGCCTCGCTTCTACCGAGTCCTCACCAGCTTCGAGGAGTGTTATAATTGGATTCTTTGAAATTTCGACATCTTGGTCGTAGCGCATTTGAGATGATGGATCACTGGACTCCAGCGCGTAGAAGATCATGAGGTTATAACGCCTCGGGTCGGACGAGGTTGACCTTACAGGGCGATGTATATTACCAGCCTCACGTGGTTTGGCTAACTGTTGACTTACAAAAGTTAAACGCCCGACCTCAGTTCATAATTTCGTTATTTTTTCACTGGTCTTCAGCATTTAGGCTTTCATCTGCTGGAATGTCAGTGTTTGTTGGATAAAACAAAGCTAAACATTTTATGCCAGGTGTAACTGAGCTTCTCACAACGGTTGGAATTTGTGCCAGTGAGATTGCGCGGGTAGAGGAGGAAGACTGAGCTGAAACCTGTACGTTCTTCGGGTTAGTTTGTTGAGCCAAACACACGGAACTGTTCGCAATGGAATGATGAAGCCTACACGTCAGCTATACTCTTCCTGAAGGTACCTTGTTTCTTCAATTTTCGCATAAACTTTGAATGGAATGGTGTTGGTTTTCAAGGAAACGATGAAAATGCTCAGCTGATAAACCAACACATGAAATGTAGTATTTAACTTGACACAAAACACACGTGAAGACATTTACACAGTAAATGAATATTTTGGAACATGTACCACAGGTTGATCGTTTCGCCATTGTGAATATTCCAAAATCATGATGACGAACAATTGCTGGAGAAAATGGCGATAGAAAGATTGCCAAAACCAGGCAGTGAAAACCCAAGTATTTATGATTGAAAAGAGAAGCAAAAATGTGACTGACTTCTATCTGAATTTCCATGAAATATTTTTGATGAACGAAGAAATCTAACACAAAGTTATCTTGTCGACACGGTCAAAAATAACCGACTGGAGGCCTCTATCTGTAGTCTAATAGACCTTCCCATAGCGCGAAATTTGCAGCCATCAATCACGCAGTATGTCAGTATGCTGCTGCCCTCTATTCGATAGGCATAACAAACTGTGCCTTGAATATGCGCAGATGAACCAAAAAGAGCATTATGATAAGACCTTCGTTGTCTCTAAAACCTTTGGACAACATTAGGAACAAGCTCTAGAAATGTCGACACACTTCTACCGCAACTTTCACTTTACCTTATTGGGGCGGGTGCTGTTCGATAAGGGTATGGGACAAAAGGCACGACCAATGTCATCTACATTGAAGGATCACGCAGCTCTGTAAATTTATCTGGTTAAATACCACATGTGCTCCACCTGGAACATGTTGCAGTACAACGTTATCAAGGGCAACTTTCTAAGCATAAAAAATCAGAGTACTGATAACCCCGACTAGGGCTGAATCTTTTGCAGTGTGAATATCTTGATTACCTTCTCGGTGTGCTCGTGCAATTTGTAGTCTCTTGTTTTAGGCAGACGGAAAACGTATCCAAAAATTAAGCAACATCAGGGCTACCTTCGTCGTGGATTCGGCAAAAATAACACGATTCTCTGTCGAAATTTTTGACACGTATCTCTGACCAAATGCAGAACAGGCTATACAAGGGTAGCTGCCCCGGCAGAAGCGTTACCACATCGCACTCAGAAATGTACGACGAAGGACGACGAGAGTCAAAGGCCTTTCCACGTTCCTTATACACTCAAAAATCGACGAGGTTGTCTACTGATGTTATATTAGATGTTAAAACTCCCGACCGCACTTATCACCATCCCTTGCAACTCTGCTGAAACACATTTGATGCGCCATTTGTTTGGGTTAATAACGTACTAGAGCTGACTGAATTGTCGACGAATCCTTTTCTCTTCCTACTAGCACAACACCTGTAATTAGCATCCTCACAATTATCCCTATTCAAAAAATCACTTGACGCTCCACTGACAGATTTACAATAATTGGTATGGATTATGACCATTAGAAAATGGTAGAAAAAGCAGTGGACAGCATGGTATCCCTGTTACCATTCAGGCATAAATACTCACAACATTCCTAGAGCAAACCTATTCGTGCATCATGTATCTCTCGCGTTCATTTATCAATAGTTCCAACCATTTGCTTTACTGTCTAAACTTCCTGCCTACTTGTCAACCATTTGCTTGTAAATCCGTTACAATTCATTGCTCGATCGCTAAGCCAACCTGCCTATAATCTGCTCTGCGGCTTCTTTATTGCAAAAGAGGCTTGATGTGGTCCAGCAGCTCGATAAGCATACCTCAGATAGTAAGTTACTTCTTCATCCTCCCAATGAACGTGCCGTCGTCTAAATTGTGTGATATTCCATGCTGCTTGTCCTGAAATATCTGGTGCAGTGCTAATTTACTCGCTCGCACAAATTACTTTTCACTTTTACAATGCAAATAAACAGGGAATGAGATTATTGAATGGAAACTGGTGGCGTTGGTTGAGAGAAATTCAAGACACACGGATAGTGTCAAATTTTATTTTGGTCGTAGGTTGCGAACACCTATCGCCCAACAGAAGTTCAACCGGCTATTAATCTCTATTAATAGATATTATGACAGTTAATTGCGCTTTAAGATCTAGAGTAGGTTACAAAGAGGAATTTATAAAACGAGTCATTTGTACCAGAATAAGGAATACTGTAGGGAAGATTTAAAGTTGTGTTGCTCCATCGTATTTATTTTGGTCAGCTGCGCGCAATCACCTTGCTGATCCTGCGCGGTGGCTGCTAATAACACTTGCACAATTTTTTATCCGAGTACAGTACGCTCCTATAGCTGTTAATCGCGAAGTGAACGCAAAGAAATCTCTTGACTTCCGACACCGATTTCGCCCCAAATATTGTCTTCGGCAACTTATTCCAAAGTATCACAACTCTACGCTCGAATCATAGAGGGTGAGCAATAAGCTTCAAATCCGCTACAAGTAGTTTGTACCGGTGTCCGCGTGTGCTGCTTAGTGCAAGAAGTGCAGCGGTTTGAAAATAAGGAAGTGGCCCAAGTGCAATATCCGGTGCATCATACTGAGATTAACTCGAAGCCGATGATAGGGCAGGGTACACAGCTCGTCTCCTGCGTCGGTCTTTGTACGACATAACTCGTAAACTTGGGATGAGCCGAGTAGCTACATGCTGAACATGTTCTACTCTGCACCTGACATATTAGGATGGAATAATAGCCAGGTGAGGCATACGCAAGCATCAGTGCAATCATGCGAGAGAACAGGCGAGTAGCAATCACTTCATACCTAGTGCAATAGCTGCGGAAGCGACCAAAGAAAGCGTAGTCTGTTTCCGTGCACCCCGTTCGTGATGTCGACGGACTTTAGCTCACAGAGTGCGGGTACCTATATTTTCTTTACTGAGCTTTTATAGTACAGAGGTTGGCACTAGTATTGTGTTCGGGGTACGCCGCTAGTGAAGGTGTACCATTCTGTTAGGTGGTCATCCAAGTGAACCCTTCATCTTCTAGTGAGAAAGCCAGTAATTTGCTGATGTAGCGCGCCACCAACACTACGCATCCTCAGCTTTTGGAAGAAAATCTCATGGTTAACTTTCTCAAGGCATTTACTGAAATCGACTTAGCTAAAATATAATGGTTCCTCAGTTCAACTGCTGCAGGCTTCCGTGTCGCGTTAACAGCAGTTTTGAAATACAGCAACGGCCTTTCCTGAAACCGTGCTGGGCTAGCTTTAAGAGGTATTTTGACTCTAACAATTGTAAGAGACCCTATTTTAAAATCTTCTCTAACACTTTCTCTGAAACGGAGGCCAGACAAATCAGCCGGTAACTGTCCACCTTATTTGCGTCACCGCCCTTCAGAATCTGCTTAAATACCAACAATTTCCAGTCGCTCCTAAATATACCTTCAGGCAACGGACTATTGAACTGCTCAATTACAACAAGCGAAGTGATGGAAAATAGAAACATTAGAATTAGTTGTTTGAGGTTGTCTGATTCGGTTAGCTTCGTTCCGTCAAACTAGCAAGTAGAATGGGGACATTTTCCATATCGCAATCAAAGCACCCGAGTTCCGTAGCAGCTTCACACCTCGAGTTCGCCATACACACATGCCCACATGTCTATACGGCAGCCAAAAGAGCCGCCAAAGCGGAAGCACCTTTGTATCTGGAGGGCAAATCCTAGCCTCTGATACCACTGTTCACCTGAGTAAGGAAATTCCTGTTGTCCAACTTCATTGATGTTGAAATCTCGTCTTCAAATTGTCAACGCTTTCGTGCTTTTTTGCTGTTGCACAGGTTCTGCTGCCTCTTAAAATCCTCAAAATCGTCGATAGAGCAAGACGCGATCAACTTTCCACAATGCGCGTTACCGTCGAGCTAATTGGTTATACTGTCGAAAAAATGTGGCTCCACTGCTCCAGCTTTCCTCGATTTGAAGGGAAAGAAACCAAGGCACAAAAAATGCACACCCTCATTTATAACAGACCAGCAGGCTTCAAGACTTAAATAATAGGATGGAGACTAGTACACTTCACTAGCGGCTCGATTGAGACCAGCGAATTCGGGCTTACAGTAATTTTAGGGCGGCTCTAGCGGACGCGAGTAGGGCAGCGACAGCCCTTGGCTGGCTAGGACTATCGAGTGTTCACAAGCTACCAGTGCCTCCAGGACCTGAATATCATGTACAATTTGCTAGCAACTGGTTGACAGCAGGATCAAGCACGATGGAGCAGAATGCGGTGTAACTTGCGTCCGTTAGGAGACGGTTGTGATGCCCGAGCCTTAAAAATCATCTTCTTAATCTGCGCCTTTATTTCCCAGTGCCCGGGAAAAGTTAAACCTCAGGCTACCGTATTCGAGGGAGGGTAAAATCACCCATAAGAGGGAACCGAGCCCGGCTCATATCGCTTCTGAAATGCTGTAACCATTCCTGAGGGCAAATTCGCTGCTACGATAAGATGCACCCGCAAACAAGTCACAATATATCAGGCAGATCCAGCAACATGGCTGCACGCACGGCCATATTTGCTTCAGCAACTGTTCAACAGTCTCCCGCACAGCGATGACTGAATGATAACAGCACGCCACCGCGTTCGTTTGATAGTCTGCCGCACCGGAGGAAGGAATAGTCGCTGTTCTGGAATTCCTGGTTACTGACCACAAGACGTAACTATGTTTCGGCTAGTCGTATTACGTCCGAATGACGAATATAAACGATGTGATGTAGATCCTCATGTTTGTGTATGCAAGTACAAACATTTTAAAGGCTACGCGCAGGCCGCAGTAGGAGTCGCCACTCGCGCATGAAGCGTCATCTACCTATTATCCAGCTTCGGAGGATCCGGGGGAACTTCTCGAAAATTTACGATGCGTAGAATAATTTCCCCAGTATCAGTACGCCGCTTCAACTCACTGACAGCGGGGTTTCAGTTTTGTCTTGTCGAAGGACCCATAGCTGGACGAGTATGAAATTTGAAGCTTTTAGCCTACCGTAGTGGGATAGTATCAGCCTCGGACACGTGTTCCCTGCAAAGTTGATTCGCAGAGGCCGAGCTTTCCCCTACTTCCATTTTCCGAAAAGGGGATTTACTTCGCATTTAAGCCCTTTTCACCCACGTCTAGGAGCCTATCAAGCAGGCCCTGAAGAAAGTCGACGTCATGTTTATAACGAGCCTGAAGATCCGTATTCGTTGATCCTGGCGCGTAAACTATCATAATGTTGCAACGCAGCTTGTCGTTGGCATTTGCTCTCTCCTTACGTCGTTGCATTCGCCATTCGCCTGCTTTACTTGCTTTATTGCATAGCGGATTGCCAGTGTCCATCGGACGCAATACAAGCACGCCAGCTGGACCTCTAGTAAAGAATGGATATTGAACTGAAGAGTCTACAGTCGGCAGGCTAGTAGGTTCGTTCGACCTTGGGAGTGGCTGGGTGTCAGCATTTTAACTTGAATACACCAAGCCCATGGCCTCGGAATGCTTTGTCTTCCTTGCTGTCACACGACGTTTATCGAGTTACTCTGGTTAATTTTACTTTCTCACTGCTTGCAAACTACTTGGGCATAATCATTCTGAATCTCACATATAGGCTTAACTTACTTATTGGTAACACCAATACACGAAATCTACAACTTCACAGTACACCAAAAGAAATAACGGCCTTAGCTCGATGTTCAGCGATTATCCAGCAAGAACCACAAGGTGGTTGCACGTCAATATTACGAAATTAATATGGAGGACCAATGGTTCGAGTTGTGGAAATAGGTAGCTTTTTGAAAGCGAAACCAAAAATTTAGCCATAAAACTACGTAACCATAGATAAAATCAGAATTGAAAAGCAGGCCGAATTCAATATCAAATGACAAAATACGATGCATTGCACAAAAAACTAAACAAAGCATACTGGCCAGGCAGCTGTATGATAAAACGCAGCTTAGAATACTTTATGGGTAAATAACGCTGCGAAAGAAAATAATAAGATCGCTCCAGCTCCAAATGCGCAATTTGATTTTGATAAACTATGAAAAGTAAAAGTTACAGTCAAATACTAATAATGTATTAGATAAGCTGGTCAAAAAGATAGCGTTTCTGGCACTGCTTAATGTCACAAGAGTTAACTGTCTCTTCGACAACAACCCCAAAATTATTCCTTAGACCACTTTCACGATTGTAATGCAGCGCCTTTTCTTTCCTTATTTTATATATGCCAAAAGTGGTTAACTATCTGTAGGCTCTCGTAATCGCCCTGTTTTCGATATTTTGTACATGACGGTAATTTTTTGACCATGCTTCATTGGGCGTGTCTAGCATTACGCAGAACAGCCCGTTATGCATCTACTTACTAAGGTATCTACTCCCCCGACCTCAACATCAAATCTTCTGATGCACGGCTGAGCAAACCAGAAATCCTCACCTACAGGCATAGGCTAACTGGAAAGCAACTGATCTCACAATCTGACAACAACTCAGTAACATACAATACATCGTTTAATTAGGTCCATTCCATATACAGGTCGAAGACAGGTGACGCATTTCAATCTGCCTTACCTCGACCCTGTATGCCTATTACCCTACATTACTCGTCCAGCCATAAAAATTCATATACAGCTACAATGATGTGGTAATCCTATGCTTATCTATTCCTTTTCATATGAGTAAGGCTACACCAAGTACAATTCACTTGACTTGTATTACTCTAGCCTATTATTCACCAGTGGGTGCTACTCACCTGCTTTTATTTGATTATTCAAATTCCAATATCTCCTTTGCACGTTTCTCCCCCTTCCATGAAGCTGCCGACTCCATGATGTTCCCGTTCCGCACCTGTATGAAAGACTGAGGATGCACGTGTTGGATAGGTAACAACAAGAAAACCCCGAAGTATATTTCCGAAAGTAAATATTTCATCCCTTTTTAACCCCGAACATTGACAAACAAGCATGTGTGTGCATGCAATACATAAAAATACCACCGGTCTCTTTGTTGGCAAGGTACCTCGATAGAACAGGATTTATAAATACATGTATAGTACTATTACTATTAAAAATGCCCTATAGCGGCTACAATAATTTAACCTCTCCCACAGTGATTTTTATTGAATGTTGCTCTATATTGAGCTCATTCAGCAGATTGTTAAGAACTGAGCAAGAATGATGAATATGTTCATTGCGATTCCGGGTTACTCCCAGGGGTAATTATGGAATTCTGCAGCGTGTGTGGGATAGTTGAGTCCGTTTTCAGTGCAAATTGAATTTCTTGCAATCAGTTCAGTTGCTTATCGGATTTATAAACAAATTGAGTTGGGTAAAGTTTAAAGTTTATTTACTTTTGGTAACATAAGATTCATTTTGACGGTTTGCTAACAACGCGTTTCAAACGAATGAAAAATGTTTAGGAAGGAAGTGGAAATCCGTTTATTATTACCGTTGCATATTACTGGTATTCCAGCTCCAAATAGTTCAGAATTAGACACCATTACATAACATTAACTTGGAGCACAAATTGGATTTCTACTACCTCCCATTGGAAACGCAGGGCAAGCAATCCTACAAAGCAGTATCCAGGCTTTCTTCACTACGAGCATTACTGTACTCGAGTTAAGTTTGCTCTGTAACTGTCCCATAGGAAGCCATCATGTTAAAATATGCTGATGGTCTTTCCATCGGTGTGAATCATTCAAACTCGGGCTCTTCAGATAAGCTGCAAAGATTTTAATCGAGTGAGTGCAATGGTCATACTTTCGCTGCTTGAAGCTTAACGTGTCTTAGCTTAGGGACAGTCTGACTTCACTAGATAAAACAGTTTGCTACCAGAAAGTTTTCAAAGAATGTCCTATAGTTGCAATCGAGTATGACCGAGTTACGCTTTGTACGTCAGTGAAGTCGCTTGAAGTAACGTGGACCACGATTTACCATGGTCAATATATTTGAAGCAAATTTCACAAACATCAGGCTAATTTTGTTTGACTTTGCTCGACTACAATTATCCTGCGTATCACATAAGTTACATAGGAAGTTAATCATTATATTCTTTTTACCACTCTATACATAATGCTTACATGCAATTGTACCAGGCCTACTGTGTAAACCTTTCAAGCTGCTCGAAATATCACTGAGGCAATTGGCTCACTGCAGTGTTGATATATATATATATATCCTGATCACAACCTGTGGTACAGATATTGTTCTATCAAAATTGTGGCGGAAGAATAAAAGGGTATACGAATAGGAAGAAAAAGCGCATGCAAATGTTTTTCAAAAATTTTCGCTCAGTATTTTGCGTTCTTTTTTATTTGCTTCGTTTATTGGGGATAGAAAGTAGAATCACCGTAACACGCAGTTATACTTGTTCGACATTGACATAGGTACTGATCCATGATTTGCACAGTCTCCAACCAGTGACACTGAGTTTCTCTTATCTCCCAACCACAGAGTCAAGGATAATCGACCTATGCCAAATACATTGTCAGCTTTTTCATGCGGCTTCATCATCTTCTTGGTTGTCCACCACGCCATATCCTCCAGTGCTGTCCAGCGGCCCCGCAAACAATGCCCGACACGAAAAGCGATGAGCGGGTATGTGCAGTAGGTGTCAAAGCCACCGCAGCTTAGGCAGCGCGGCGAGTTCCTCAAGCGAGTGGCTGTCTCCAATTAAGACATGCTGACTATCAACAACACTGGCTACGTGGTGTAGCCACCACCCACGGGCAATGGACCGCAATGGACAATCACAGGGCAACAACCCGAACAGGCCATGTGTGGTAACCGTACAACAGTACAGCATTGACAATCGCACTCTAAACCAGACCTTTGATGTATAGACAAATATCATAGCGGCGGCACAAATGCCTCACCTTAGAAAAATCGAGGCGAGATTTGAAGACATGTACCGAAATTCGTCTCCAGCACCTCTAGCGGCTATGATGCAACTACTCATGTAGGCACAGATCTCTGTAACTTCCAGTGTTTCACCACTAGGAGTGAGTGCATGTGTAGTCTTCTGAAAGTCCTGGAAAAGTGGTTAGCACTTGGATGGGGGTAAAGCAATCTCATACCTTGAGGCTTCAATTTCTAAGCGACTGAGTGCAAGTTAAACAGCCAGTAGACAGTCACCCAGTAGTCTAAGTCGAAAACTCGGCTATCTGGGAGGAGCTGAACGCTAGCGCTCAAGGAAGAAAGCTAGTTTCCTAAGAAATGGGGATATAGAGCATCCTTGTTGTACTACACTGTTGACAAACATAGAAGGCGCTAGCTCGCCATCAGACCAAACTCCACCCAAGGTAAAACTTTATATAGCACGTAGTAAGGAAATGAAGTTCAATGGGACGCCATTCCTCAAAAACAGTGCAACCATGCAGACCTATCTACAAAATCCAATGTAACGCTGATATCCAAGAACAGGAAATTCGTTGGTTTTGGATACACATGGCAGAGCTCGAGGATCTGACAGAGTGCGAATGCTTTCGTTGTAAAGATTCGCGCACTGGAGATGGTCTTCGAAGTAGATGGACCACAGAACCTTAACATCGACGGGCATCAATTTGATACCGAGAAAGCAAACTTGACGAAAACAGTTGTATCGACGAAAGCAAAGTCATACACTTAATTTGCTTCAGAAATACTGACATTAGACCCACTCTTCGCACTGCACTCTACCATTTTATAAACAGCTCGCGAAGGCTAGCAAGAAGGCGTGAGCGGGAGGCCCCAGGCCGTATGTGACAATGAGCGGCATTTTTAATACCGTTGATTTTTCGGTACCAAATATAAAGAGCAACATTTCCAAACAAGCTGTGCAGTGAACATTTTATGTTGATCTGTATGACTAACAACAAATATGCGCCTTGTGTCACACCTGTGCAAATGATCTACCCAGCGATCCCCATGCTGGTCCCATTGTGGTCACTTTCTCCTAGGTTTTACGCTGTAGCCTAAAAGATCATCCATTTTTTGGAGCTATAAACAATAATGTGTATTTTACCCTTCGCTGAACGTCTAGCCTCCCCACACCTATTCTGCTCTCAGCCAGGGCAAAAACCTTTAACACACTTCCAGGCAGCTACGGAGTTTGATGCATCCGTCTTATGTTTTGGATTGCCACAAGAAATCTCAATTGTGGCCTTGATTGACTTCGAAGTTAGTCTCTGCAAATACGACCACTGGGACCGTCACCGAAGTGAAGTGTTTCAAAGTGGCCTCCTACCATCCCTGCACTCCTCGACCACCGGTTTTGTCCCGGTTTGGACTCATCAAGTACAGATCGACTAGTTGGAAATGGAACTCGGCGCATAGCATTTGACCCCTATCGCCATGTTCCTTAGGGTCTTGACTTGCTACTAGCTGCTACCTCATCGAGCAGATAAAAATATAGCAAAATATAAACTCTCACAGTCTATGGTTCATCAGCAATTCCCTCTAAATCAAGATTTCTAGTTGACCAAAACGCTTTATAATAAAAGCAATGAAGAAGCGAAAACTGCCAGATGTTAACTTTTCGTATTGTCTCATCAGTACCAATACAGTAGCAGAAACATTCATATAACTATAGCTAGGATGTGACCAGATAAGAAAGCGACAGAGTAGAAGACAGATTTGCTGTCTCTACGTCCATCGGTGCCTTAAGCTTACAAACATCGTTTTAACTCGACTGCTCTTAACAGCCGCAGCAAAACGCAAGAAGCGAATTTGATCATATCTGAACAACATTGTGGACGTTGTGTTATGATTAAAGGGATGACAAGTAGTCAATATATATGTAAAGGAAAATTAACTTGTTCAACCTATCTGGAGATTTCCCCTATTGATTGACCCCAAAAAGATCAATCACTACCCCTTGATTTCGTATTGGACTTTGTATGATAAAAACTCAGTTAATTTGTTCCTCGTTCACATTTGGATCTTGAGTAACCACAAGAGTTTATCCGTCTTGCATCGCTCAATGGTGAAGTTTGCTGCTCCCAACTTCTCTCTTTCTCCTTGTGTGTGTTATACGGCCCAGTCACGCACCCAGCTTCATTAGTCTGTACTGGTCCCGTCCTAGTTCCTTTGTTTTTCTGACTGAAGTTTTAACTGTCTCATTCGACGTATTCAGCTTACGCCTTTTTCTTCCTTTGGTCCATCCTGCGGCTTAGCCGATGGATTGACGATTGATCACGTCGCTTTAAACCACATTTACATTAGAACCGCTTCCCTTTACTGTGTTTATCTGTCGACCATTGCTACTGAAGATAAGTCGCATTGGAGGATTGAATTCTTGTACACATTTGGTCTGGAAAGCTTTTGAGCACCTTAGCTCTTCCGGCTTTGACTTTTGAATTGACCGTGCTGTGTTAAAAGTTGCTCAGGTTCCAAGACCGATTTGTCGGTAACATATGTGTCTACCTATGCATGAGGCACATGGCTTTTGGGAACTGGTGATAGACGAAGCAAAAGACTGGGTGATTTCACGCTTCTCCCACATTGGTACAAAATCTGTTAATCTGCAATTCAGCACTCTATTGGCACGGCTGATAAAGCATGCTCTGCAGCCACAGAAGCATTTTTAATTATATTGTAAACTATTGTGGACATGGCGTCCTTTGTTTGTTCTGTTAACAAAGACAGCTTTGGCCGCATTTTATGTCAAATGAACAAAGGAAAGTGCGCGCCTGGCTGTCGTCCTGCTCGCAAAAGCAACTTTAAGCGGTAATACTAAAAGAATGTTTTTGGCCACAGTGAGCCACTCTGACAATCTTTAGCAAGCGCATTATTCAAAAGCTCCTTTCTCTTTCATTCAATAAAGTGTAAGTAGATTTATTACACGATTAAACAGTTTGGCTAGTGTTCGATTGTACCGCATTGGAGTGAAGTTGGCAAAGTGCAGGTTCTGCCCGGACCATATTAATTTTTATGAACAGATCAATTGATGAGACCGTTTTATCTACGAATAATCAGTCTGTCCAAAAAGGAGACGGTTGGCGGATCTTCACTTCGAAATGATTCACACTCAATATTGTAGCAGCATATCAAAATCCTTGTACACTTTAGTTTATCAGTTTCGTTTCTAGGGTGACGGAAAGCTCCAGGAATTGTGGCACAAACGATTCATTGTAAACCCAAACTCCCACAAAGAGTTTTCTCTTTCAATCAATTCTCTAGATGTCTAATGCAATTTTATAGCTTGCCCTACAATGCTTAAACGCACACCCGAAACCTTACTTCCAGCATCCTGTGCAGCGGATCGTCATGCATCATTTGATCTCATCCACGTCTTCAAAAAGTTGTCCTTTGATGACGTCCTTGAAATTTCGCAAGCAGATTGTCTCACATGCAGCTAAAAATCTTCCCTATCCGCACGCACTGAAAATAACAAACGCTTTTAGACATGTTGCTTGATCGTCTGGTGATTTCGCGTCACTTATATACGTGAATGAATAGGGGACAGAGGATATCGCAGCAGTTGTCTTGTGTCTTCGACATCTGCGCAGTAAATTGCTGCTAATTGCCCAATGCGGTTCCCTACAACTGATGGAGTCATGTAATCTCAAGTGCCGTCGTGTGGAAATCTATGTTTATCCCAAGTCACGGTTCACTGGGGTTAATTTCAGAATGAGCATGGTAAGGACACTGTAGCCAGCACATGTTATACCATTCTTACATTTTACATGCTAACATTTACATGTTAAAATTTACATGCTAGCATATACATGCTAAACATGGGAGAGTGAAATCCAATGCATGACTGATTATTAAAAGTCAGTAAGGAAGTCGACATGGACAAAGTGATTGTTATATCAGGCGTACTATGTGTGTATTTGAATATCACAAATTAAATAACAAAGATTTAAATGACACTAATGAAACTAGGTTTGATCTCCAAGATAGCATCAATTATTTCTTCGGAATTACCTCATCCAATCAATGGAATCGCTTGCAAAATTTCATCACTCAACCTCGTTCGATATGTTAACATTAAATGCCTGACTTATGATAATGTCTGCTCAGAGGTATAGGCTTTTCAAACACTGGTCCCATAACAGTGGCATTTTCTTCCTTTACGGAAATTCATCCTTATCTAAGCTGTGGTAACAAAACAATTTTCCTTCCTGGTACTTCCGTTTCAACAATACATTTGCTTGCAAAGCATTTGACTCTGAATGAGATATAATCGGGTTACAATCAAACGGATTATAAAACAAACGAATTTCACTCTCATTTCTGTCACGATCAAATACTACCTCCATGAACAGATTTGACAGTCCAGGAATCACTGATTTCGAGAAATCGAAAATGATATCTCTGGATATTAAAGGCACAATAATGCAAAAATCTCATTCCTTTTACTTTAGACAAGGCCATCATGTACTGAACTCTTTAGATGGTTCCATTAAGTTTATGTATCTACAAGGTTTATTTCACTAAGTTTGATGGTGATATCTACCAAAAAGGTGATGACCAATTTGAGTCTGACGTCTGTGAATGAGCTGTGTCTTTTGAATCAAGATCGCTAGTTTATTTCGAAGCTCATACAAATGAAACAGGGTTTTACCGCTGATGAGATACCTCAAGTCAAATAATTAGAAATAAAGTTCCCCTTTAAAATTCTTGGGCTGATATTGAGCGAATAAATGTTCCAGGACGAAATTTCCTAAAGTAAAGGCTCATTGAAGTACACCACGAATATTTAACTATTTTCCACAACTTGCTAGCTGATTTAGAAGCTGCGTCCATTTTTGACATGGATCATATAATTACAGGTAATATGTTGCTCTTACATGAGCAATATGCTGTTGTAACATTATTTTGTTCATGTTCCTGGCAATGTATATGTCCCACATGTTTGTGGTAAATGTTAGTGGATAACACCAATGCGGTCTACTAGCTTAAAAACGCAAAGGAATTTGTACTTCTTCAACTAGTATATGTTATCTGGACCCTCCTTGACTATTTCGTCAGTTGATTCCTCCCACGAACAAATCTCATAATCCCGTCCAGGCCAATGTAGTGGCGGAGCATAAAAGGAATTGACTACGTATTCTCACAAGCGCTGATTTTGCATGAGAGCCGATTTTACACGGCAGCAGATCTGACTTGAAAGAAGCCGGAAACCATGTTTGTCCTGTATCTTGGTAATACCGGCGCAAATTCTTCATTATCTAGGTCCTGAGTGGAAGTTTGCGGCAATTGTAATGTGGGTAGATTTTAATACGTTATGTCATTAAATAAGATGGCACATCAGTGGCAAGTTACGCAACCAAACAGGACCGAGATGGATTTGATGACCCCACCCCCGATAGTTCTTGGTAGAATTGTGGCTTGATAGGCTTTTGCAGAACGACGGCTGTAGGCTTTCTTTAGCTGTTCCCTCGGAATATCTCATGCTGCCGCAAATTTTTCCTGCAATTAGCTATAATGAAACGAGTCCGGATTTTGTAATGTTTAATTTGGCGGGGATTACATGCATCTTTTAAGATATATTAGCCATAGGTTACCTGGTTAGTGCTACCTGGTACTCCGGCAAATAAAAAGATAAAGTACAGGAATCGCTGATTCTATCGGGTGTAGCCAGTTGTTAACAGACATGCAATGTACCAATGTACCAATCGTTTATGACGGATAAACTCACAGAGGACATGTCCTGTACGTTCATATTTGAAGAAATTGTAACTCGAATACTGCAAAAGTGGACTAAACAGAATACGTGTCTGAAGCGATAGGGTATGCCATTTATTAGGTTTGCCCAAAATCTTTCGAACTATCAGCACAAGTTCCAATATATATATACAAATATATACATATATACATATATATATGTATAACTTTAGCACGCGGAAATATTTAATCATTGCAACACCCATCGCCCTCGACAACTAAACGCTAACGCCAAGGCAAGCTGTCAATGCTTCTCGCATTGAAGAAATATATTTGCTTTGAAAACATTGGAAAAAGTTGGTTTAAATATGGTTCAGGTCAACCAATCTGTTTTCCTTGATGTGATTTTACAGTGAATGGAAAAATGGTAGTCAATATGAACTATATGCTGGGTGCATAAGCGTTTTTATACAGAGTTGCTAACCTTAAACTCAACATTACCAAATAAGAATTTGTAGTGTCATGTATGGCAAGGATTCGGTCATTTCTTGAACGATTTTTCGGTGTGAGTTGACCATATTTTTTAGATCTTAGCAGTAAACATCGGTAGTAACCGTGATTTCGTCAGGTGGCAGCTCCGAATAGATGACCCTGCAGCCATCCCACAAGATAGACAGCACCTCGTTTTGCGTGCAATTCACCTTTCGGGACGTGTGCTCGCGTTTCATCTACTGCGATCCACTCACGCTTCCAGCTATGCTAACATGACGCACAAAATTATGGACTTCGGTAAGGACAAAGTTTAGCCATCGATGATTACTTCCTAGGATGAACAAATGAAGTACGATGAAACAATGTGTCAATAGCTGCTTATCAGTCGATTCATGTGGTACAAGTTTCCGAGCTTTAGGATCATTCCTGATTGACGCTGATCGCGACGAACGGTGATTCGTGGAGGAAAAGTTGTGACAAAACATCACGCATACTTTGTTCCGGATCTGCCCTTACAGCGTCCGGTCTGCGGCGGACAATATCAAATGAACTGTGTCCCTGACCTCTGAGATTGGACAAATGGTAGTCCCTTACTGTAAATTTAAGGAAGCGAAATTTCACCATAATTTAATTTGAAGCATGCTTGCCCAGTATGCCACTCATATCTCAACAGGTCTCGAAACATTTGCGCCCTTGTAGAAACCCGTATAACAAGCATCTGCGAATTGAATTTTGATCTTTTGTAAATACCATGGCCGTTGCTAAGGTAGGAACAAGATCAAAAGTTATGTTGTTATTCCAGTGTGTCCCCTTCTATAACTATATCCAGGAATCTTCAAGAAACCAAGAAAATTCCGGAGTGGCATAGAAAAAAGTCCATTAATTTTGGGACAGTCTAGTAGAAGGAAAGTTATGCGAGCCAGATAGCATCGGGTAAATGTGAATAACAAGCTGCTCTGAGCAATATTCACTGTAAATAACAAGAAGATTCCTCACCCATCTGTGCAGAATCCCGTGCGTCAATTTGGGTTATAATTTCAAAGTGGCTAGTTGGGTTGAACATGTTCAGAATGTCCGCTCATATAACAAATTGAATAGAGTTCAATTCTTAATTCAACCGTATTGCAAAAATAAAGAATAAGGGGAGGCAGGCAACAGAGTTTGGAAAGACTTTCCAAGGTTGGTAGACAAGGAGGTAGAAAAAACTTGGTCGGCAGTCTAGCCGACTGTGTTGTTGACTGCGTTTCAATTGATTGCTTCTGAAGTTGCTGTTCGGACTGAGTTTCAAAAGGCGTATGTGAGTTGAGTCCACCAATATTGATGAACTAATCCCCATCGTATTGAGAATGGAGCTTATCGTGGTGCGATGGTTTGTGTGCCTCAGTGATCCCTTGAGCTATACTGGGTGGTGCTTTTGCACCTTCAGAGCCACTCATACCAGATTGGTCAATGGTTAGAGGCCAGACAATCTCAGCCTCCTGGCCCTCCAGGTTGGAGGTTGGAATGAGGGTGGATCCTTATTCCTTAAAACGGACTCCTTGTAGCTCAATGCGAAACCCGCTGCCTTGCGGACAGGTTTTTGAACCAAAGGCTTTGGTTGAGAACCCTAATCGTTATCCTGTCTAGGCCTGGCAACCTGACAGTATTCTGCCCACGCAATACAATGAATTTCTCTTCAAACAGATTTCTGATACTCTGGCCACCGCAGAGGATAATCAACGGTGCCCTATCTGCTGCATCGGGCAG
This sequence comes from Dicrocoelium dendriticum, assembly GCA_944474145.2. Taxonomy (NCBI): domain Eukaryota; kingdom Metazoa; phylum Platyhelminthes; class Trematoda; order Plagiorchiida; family Dicrocoeliidae; genus Dicrocoelium; species Dicrocoelium dendriticum. Next base: position 102,639,506 of record OX104069.1, read on the forward strand.
GGTGGATGGGGTTTGGATGCTACTGCTCAAGCCTTCCCGTCTTCTTATTCCCACTCTTGCGCTTTTTCACCCTTATCATACCGTTCCAGCTTCACTTTTATCCCCCTGTTTTCAACCCCCCAATTCTCGGCCCTCCCCCACATTGCTTCAATAGTCGCTTGTCTTTTAGTTTCAACTCACAGGTGAACGCGGAGCGTCATTCCTGCACTGTCAACAGGCCCATGTCCAAGCAAGCGGCCCATTCCAGTTCATCGGCTTCTATTTGGAGCCATCGATCCTCCTTCAGACTGGCATGCCTCAATGTTCGCACATTGCTTCAGATCGGTCAACAGACAGCACTTGCCCGAACATTAGAGACCCTCTCGATCGATATCTGCTGCTTATCGGAGACCCGCCTGCAAGACTCGAGCTCTGTACTCACTCTGCCATCCCATTCAGGTGACACTAGCAGCACTTTCTCATTGCGCCTATCCGGTGACGACGCAGCTTCGAGCACCGGCCAAGCCGATGTTGGTATTGCCCTGAGTCTACGGGCTGAAGCTGCTCTGGTTGATTGGATTCCAATCAGTAGCCGGATGTGTGCGGTCCGATTGGCTGGCTCGTTCAAAACTTCGAAGTCGCGTGGGACTAACAGGTGTCTATTCGTTATCGCTGCCTATGCACCGACAAACTGTAGCGATGACTCGGTAAAAGACGACTTCTATCGCCAACTGAACGAACTCATTCGCCACAGAAGAAGCTCGGACACTGTAGTGCTGGCTGGGGATCTGAACGCTCAATTTGGAAAATTATCCACAGATGAGCTGCATCTGGGCGGCCAACATGGTATAGGCTCCCGTAATGATAACGGTGAGCGGTTACTTCATTTGTGTGAGGATGCTCGCGTATTTCTTGAGAGCACTAATTTCCGACACAGCACCCGGCGGAGGGTGACTTGGCGCCCACCAGCCTGGAACCAGCGTTGGACGCAAATCGATCACATTGTTATCAGTTACAGCTGGAGAGGCTGCGTCCAGAACTGTCGCTCGATTTGGAGCACAGGTGTTGACACCGATCATGCATTTGTATGTGCTGACCTGCGGATGCGCTTTGGCGGAGGCCCACGACGAGTTTGTGAGCGCATTGACACCGGCAGACCCTTGAAGCCAGCTCTTCTGAAATCCTATCAAATTACCGTCATCCGAGTTGGATAAACGCTCACTGGACGCAATTGAAGCCCACTGGTCTCATATTCCCCAGGCCTTAGTAGCAGCAAGAAAATCCTCATGTGGTATGTCTAATAGCCAACATGAACATTGGGTCTCTTCGCAGTCTCTGGAACTTATAGATGCTCGCCGGCATATTCCGGCTGGAAGCGAACACAATGAAACTCGCAAAGAGCTCCGGGCGAAACTCCGTGCTAGCCTGAAGAGAGACCGCGAATCCTGGTGGTCTCATCGTGCAACAGAGATGGAAATGTCCGCTGCTCTTGGTAACCGTCGTGAGTTATTCTGTCTTATACGGGAAACGGGCAGCAGGAGACCTGGTGTTAATGAAAATATACGTGACGAGAGTGGACAGCCTATTCACAACTTATCAAAACGCTTGGAACGTTGGGCTGCGCAATTTGGAAGGCAATTTAATCAGTCGGAATTATTAGATTTCTCGCCGACCAATGATCGCTCGTTCTGTGGGCTGTTCCTTTGAATCCACCCTCTCGCTCAGAAGTCGAACGTGAGATCAAACTGTTGAAGTTAAATAAAGCCGCGAGACCTGATGACCTTCCTCCAGCTCTCTTGAAATTCGGGAGACGTGCTCTTGTAGATGATTTGCACGAGTTACTAGTGAGGCTGTTGGAGCAGGAAGCTGTCCCAACAGATTGCAGTCGCTCCATTATGGTCCCAATTTTCAAAGGAGGCTCGCGATCGGAATGCGGCAACCATAGAGGAATCAGTCTGATCTCCATCGCCTCCAAGATGCTTACCTCTGTCATCCTTCAAAGACTGACTGGCACTCGTGAAAGCCAGATTCGTGAAGAGCAAGCTGGATTTCGTCGAGGTCGTGGCTGCATTGACTACATCTTCACCTTGCGTCAGTTGTTGGAGCACACATATTGGCGGCTTACCGTTGTCGTGTTCCTCGATAACAAAGGTGCATTCGATTCGGTGGACAGACATGCACTTTGGGACTGTCTACTCAGGAAAGATGTACCTGAGAAATATGTAAATATTATCCGAGCATTATATGCGCGTAGCTCGGGCAGAGTGAGGGCTTACGGCAAGTTGTCGTCGCCCTTTAATATTTCCAGCGGCGTGAGACAAGGATGCCTGCTGTCACCTTTCCTCTTCAAATTCACTGTTGAAGAAGTCATAGAAATCGCGTTCACAGGACACGACTTAGATGGTGTGGAGCTACTCCCAGGAGAACGACGTCTTGACTTAAAGTATGATGATTATATTGCCCTGATCTGTGACAACTCACAAACGTGCCAAGGGGCACTGGACAGATTAGCACTAGCTGTCCGTCACTTCGGGCTTTACTTCGCACCCTCGAAGGGCAAAGCGTTTCTCCAAGATTGGTCTGGACCGCCTCCTACGCTGACCCTTGGTGGGGATCAGCTAGAAGTCGTTCAAAAGTTCAACTACCTGGGAAGTTTTATCAGCATCCGTGGGATTGAAGATGAAATCACAAATGGTATAGCAAAAGCTCGGGGCGCTTTTGCTAACCTTCGCCACTTATGGCGCAGGCGCGACATCACTCTTGCCTTGAAGGGTAGAGTGTACAATGCAGCAGTACGTACGACCCTACTGTACGGTTGTGAAACCTGGTCGCTTAAAGCAGCGGACCTAAAGAGGCTATTTACGTTCGACCACCGGTGACTTCGTAACTTAGCTCACATCTGGTGGGAACACCGCGTGAGCAACGCGCGTGTTCGACGCCTTGTTTATGGCACAGGAAAAGGAACTGAACCGCTCAGCACCGTTATTTCACGCATCAGGCTCCGATGGTTTGGCAACGTGTTACGCATGCCAGCCCACCGACTTCCGCGACGTGTGTTGTTTGCGCGCCGGAGATGTGGATGGAAGAAGAGGAGGGATGGCCAAGCGATGACTTGGTCCAGAGGAATGAAGGCCCTCACTTCTGAGCTGGCCTCGGTTGGAGCGTCTCAGCTCCCTGGTTGGGGTCCGAAAGACTATGAACACGTTTGTTTGGACACCCTTGCTGATATGGCAAGGAGCCGACCTCAGTGGCGTTCGTGCTGTGAGTTTGTTTGTCCCACCCCATCCCTCTTAGCCTCCCCCTCCAACCACGATCTCATTAGTTAGCCTTATATAATTTTGCATAATAATCTTTTTTGGTGCACAGCAGCCGGGTGTTAGCTTACCGGAACGATGCCCATCCGTTACCGGTAGCTCAGCCAGCTTGCACCAGTTGCATTATTTTTTCACCTTTTTTCTATGTATTGCGGCACAGTAGCTGAGGTGTTCCCCACCTCTAGCTAACGTGTATGATGATGATATGATGATGATGGACTAATCCCAGGTCTCTGCAAGCCGCCGATAACTTCTACTGAACAATCCTAATTCTTACGTTTGTTGCTGGTACGGAGGTTGGTGCAGAATTTCCAATTTCCTTGTTCTACCTTCGTGAGTTTTTATTGATTCAAGTTGATTCTTTAGCCAAGGTTGCAAAGCCTGGATAGTGTACTAGAAGTTTGGACACACTTAGACATTGAGCCCCAGAAAAAAGATGCATAAATCCTAAATTTCTAACATCCTCTGCAAGAGACCAGCATGCTGGTTATCTCATTTTCAAGCGTTTCCGGACTGATTGGACTAATTTATTTCATACTGTTCAACCACAAATAGGTCATCTTTATGAGAGCTTGTCTACGATGGATGTAGAAAACTCGGCACTTGTCCATTTTGAATGGTAACGCAGTACTCACTGATCGATGCCATCCTTCATCGAAATCGCGCTGGAGGAATTAATGGTCGGCCATTCCTCTGATAGTCTAGCAAACTTTATGGTGATCTGCTAAGAGAAATATTTTAAGGCATAAGATTAGATGACTCGTTAATGAAAATTAAGAACAGATGTGGCCCATCTACTGAACCCTGCGTTTTGTCTCACTCATTTCGAATCTGGTCGGACAGTAACGTTCGAAATCTAATCTCCGGTAGCTTTCCGCAGAGAATGTCACCCCTCCACCCATTCACTGGATCTATTATGCCATGGTGCTGGAGAAAGTGAAGCATATTAGATTATCCAAGCGACCGAAGGCTTTCGCAACGTTCAGGTAGATAACATAGGTTTCTGTCCCCTGAAAGACTAATTCTGTCCACTTGTCGCGTAATATCTGCATATTCGTAGTACACGTTCCAGTTTGACGAAACCTGTGCTACTCCGGTGAAATGATGTCGAAGATTTTAGTACATATGACGTAATCGCTTCCAAGACTTTGGTGACCATAAGGAGTAGCGTTACCGGGAATTGGTTGGCAAAATCAGCTCGACTTCTTCCTTTTCTGAAATTGCGGTTATTTTACCTTACTTCCACTTTGAAGGAGAAATATTCTCATAGAGAGTAAGTTGAAGGAATCCAGCTACTAGTTCAGCTAGATGCGCGGCTACTACGTGATGCACCTTAAGGTGAATATTATCCAATCCAGGAGAACTGTGTGTAGGCAAGGATAGTGTATGTGACATTGTATAAAACCGGTGACAGAGTGACAGAAGCAAGAATAGCATTCCAGGGCTGTGCTATTTGTAAAATGGGTGAGTACTGGGCCCGGAAGGCGCTGGCCGCCTCTTTCGTTGTGTGTAGAACCATCAAGCGTAGTAAGTTGTGTGATCCGCGCCGTACCTTACGAAGTCTATTCACGTGTTTGAAAATCAGCTTTTAGTTCCAGACGATTCATTTCTCTGGCAACTGCTGGTGTGTTGCTTTATCCTCACTATTAGTTGAGTTTAACTAAGTACGCCATCAAGTGTTCTGCGCTCGGCGAGATTTAATTGTGCCGTGCACGATCCCCCAAGACCATATATTACGTGTTTGGCATTGCTGAAAGGAATTTGGTTAGAAAAGACAATGGAAATCTTTCGACTATTATGATTCTTCGACTAGTGTCCTAAGACTTTCAAAATGTTTCCTTGGCTCATTCTGTAGTGCACTCGGTCATGAATCTCCAACAAGCTTTTCAGCAATTGCGGACAGCACGTCGTAATGCGAAATGGATTGTGGTCTTTCGATCTCTGCATCTAGACATTCGGTGTAGCAAATGAAAGCCAGTCACTTCGACTCAATGTCCGTGTATAGTTAGCACCTCAACCATGAGGATTACTGGTGTGCACCAGATCTAACCTTGGTGGATTACTCGCTATTATGAATATATTGTGAATGGTGACAAGTTTAGGTGTATTTCTGAATTATCACAACGCGAATTACCTACATTAGTCTGGGATGTATCCCAAGAGGGAAATTGGACAATAGCTAAAATGCAAAAGCAAAGCGTATGCTATCGTCATTCATATTCATCACAGATGATCGGTGACACGCATTTGCGAGTTACTTATGAGCTCACAACGAAGATTTGTTTCACAAAATGGATCACCTTTCTCTCGTACTCGTGCCGTTTTTTCGTATAAGTATCATATTGGTTATGAAACAATGGAAAAATGGTATATTACAGGCAAAAAGCGGATGTTTAGCAAGTCCAGGAGGATGGCCAAAAAGAGAACCACAACATGGTGAATAGACAATAAAGGTATAAGATAAAAGTGCTGTTTGTGTACTAACCACAGTGTTAACACAGAGGCACGCAGAAAACGCCAACCACATTTGTGTAGGTTAACTATGGTTGTTCAACGTTCGTCGTATTATATGGTCTATCGAGACACGTAGGATATATCTCGTAGAGTAGGTGGGTTAGGGCAACATCAAGTGTTGCATAAACATGGCTAAATTGGAAGTGGAAACAACGTAATTTGGAAGGGCGTTCCAAGGCTGACACACAAGAAGAGAGTAGAAGTTCCTTCGATATTCTAACCGACCGTATTGCGTGGTTAAGTTGAACTGGTAGCCCCTAAAATTCGTGTTTTGGATCAGTTGTAGTTTGTGACGGCAGACGTAATTAGAGTTGCTTAGAATCCTTTTGGCCGTAATAAGGTCACCACGGTACCAACCGGTACCAACCACTGTATGATTTTAGGGCCCCAGGACTAAGTTGATAAGGAAGATTGGACAACCATTTAATGTGCTTCTTGCCTCGTTATTGTGTAGTCTCGAGCGTTGCAAGGTTTTGTTTGTGTCAGAGCTGTCACGCTTGGATCGCAGATTCCACCTGAGGCTGCACTTAAATGTTAAGCAACCGTTAACAGACAGTCAGATCAAACCACCAAAATGTCCTCCGCAACATGCCAAAGTGTAGGTTCCCGGTCTTTGACGCCATTTCAAGTTGTTCTGAGCGGCCCAGACCAGCCCGAAATAGTTCCCCAAGGTCGCGCTCATGAGTGGATGCTTGCAGGAAATGATCAAGTTTATATGTGATGTTCGGCTGTTGGAGAATGTGAACCACCTTACACTTCCCAAATTGAACTGGACCAGATTCTGGACTGACCAGCCATACGCTCTGTCCAGGTCTCCCTTTAGTACATCGTGATCTGCTGGGTCGGCGATCGTCCGCCACCTCCTAACAGCGTCGGCGAACAGCAAGAAAAATGAAGTAGTCAAAAGCTCAAGCTCGTTAATGAACAAGAGAAACAGACGCGGCCCCAGAACTGATGAGTTTGGAGCTCCACCTTTGACAAATGGGATCGGACAGCGCACTTTGAACTTTGACCTGCAAGAAATTTCTGGTCCCCTCCAAGGGCTGTATCAAAATTTCCATAGGTTTCGAGCTTGCGAAGCAGAATGCGGTGGTCAAGTCTGTCTAAGTCTTTGGAGAAATCAAGGTAAATGACGTCTGTCCCTCTGCCTGTATCGACCGCTTCAGTTTAACTACTGCGTACCATCAGTAGGTTGGTAGTGTATGAACGGTGCTGACTGAAACCCTGTTGCTCGGGTGCTATGAAGTTGTGGCGTTCCAGATGGTCTGCCAAAGACCCAGCGATGATTGTCTCCATCACTCTTGAGGGCACAGGGAGTAGGACCACTGGGCGTACGTTGGCGGGTTCCGAGCGATTACTGCTTTTGAATATGGGATCGATTACGCCATGTTTCCACATGGTGGGCACAAGTTGTTTATCCAAGGACGTTTGGAAGAAATGCGACAATGGCCGGACCAGCGTTGTTGCTGCTAAGTTCAGCGCCATTGGGTGAATACTGTCGATCCCAGGAGAGCTGCAGTTGTGTAGTGAGAGAAGGTTATTCAACACAGCTGTGGCAGTACTATCGATGTTAGAGATCGCTGAACTTGAGGATATGGATTGCGGTATGTAACTACGGCGGACGTCAATTTGGAAGGTTAGCGCATACTGCATTCGTAGGGCGTTGACTGCTTCTTCGGCGCTCTGTGTGGTTATAACCATCTCAACCTCGGTAATGTTACAGCTCAGCCAAGTTTCCGTGGGCATGTTATCTCGAGACTCTGAAGTCTGAAGGATTAGGGAGATCGAGTTGTATGGACCCAACATGTAGGCGGATACGTTTATTGTGTCCAACATAGCTAACCAATATGCATCCATTCCGATAAACGAGACGTCCACCATTTTCCTCATCCCGCTTGTGGATTGTAAGGCGTGGGTTTCTTTCTTTGTCGAATAGTTGGGTGGTGTGCATTTATTATGTGTACATTTCTTGTACTCACATATATGTGGTTCCAAGGTGTTCCTTTTCTTTGGTGGTGGGGGGTTGCTGTTTCTCATCCTTGCAACTAGACTGCTGCTAACTGGCGCAGTGGTGTCTGCCTTTGGTCCAAGATAATGTAATTGACAGGTTGTGCATGACCTAACTTTCAAAAAACACCGGGCTGATGTTAACTGATAAAACCCATGACACTCAATTATTCTGCTTTGCCTTCTTTAATTAACCTCTCCATGATTCTGGAGATAATGAATGTGTGGTGGATTAGGCGGTAACCTTTTACATCTTGCGTATGTCCGCTTATGTGTCTTGGTAAATAATGTCATTGTTTCCAGTACAAAGGTTGCTCACAATTAACATATAAATTGTAATTAAATTAGGCAAATCCAGGGGATGTCCGGAATTCCGTGCTGGATTATAATTGGGGTGTTACTGTTAGGGCGTGGTGAGTATGTGTATGAGCATGTTTCTAATTACCTGCAGGTACGGCAATCATTTTCAACACCTTAGTACATTCTGGGTGCGCAAATACAAGAAAATTCTGAATAAATTGGTAGAACTCATCACGATAATTTGTACATCCTGTGCTAAGGAAAATCAATCCCAATTTGAAGACCTTAAGAAATCCGAGAATATTGCCTTCTTCTCAGAAAAAGACAGGCGGTATGTGATCACTGATTCTTTCGGTTTCGAAAGAATTCGGGAAGAAAAACCAAATGTGTTATGGTCACTACCCGGTAATTTGCCAACGATATATGTGGACACCTTTGAACATCCCATAGTAAACATTAGATCAAATTTGTTAGGAAAATGGGTAGGCTCTTTGAGGTGCTATAACCATCTTAGTCAACCTCAGGTAGCCACAATTATTGTTTGTTGTGGTTCATTATTAAGAGACCATGGGATTTCAGGCATATTAAATTCTCCAGCGGTTATTTTATTATTAAATGAGAGCTCGGCAATAATAGAAATTTATCTGCCAAGTCATCGGTTACGGTGACTACAGATGATGGGGTTCTGTAAATACGTCCTACTAAGAGAGTTGTTTGGTAAATAAAATTTTAATCCACACCAGATCAGAAATTTTCCAAAAGATTAGTTCATACAGAGGAAGAACTAAGCATATGTATTTGACGCATATTATGCAGCTACCAAGTTTACTAGAAAGATGACCATTACGAAAGATGTTTTCATCCAGTATCACAAACATTGTGTCTGGCATCTTCACTGAACACCATGTTTCTATTTTTAGTACAAGATTAGGAGAAGAATGTTGAAGAAGTTTACGTAAAAAGCATTTAAAATCTTAATGACCGATTATTAATTAGCAGTAAGTGCAGTGTCTTGTGATCTGTTGCGTTGTCTAAAAGAATTCAAGTAGAGCACCCTGACAAAGTTGAATTTTGAGAGGGTGGATTGGGGGTATTGGATACTGAGGAAATACAATTTGCGGATTTAGTGTCATTTGGGGGTGTGGCTGCTAAAACTCTACGGGATCCTTCAACATATGTCGGAAGGCGGAATACTAAGAAAATTCTACTCACTGTGAAATTGCAGTTTGCTGGCTTCTACATATAACCTACCTAACAGTTAAGTATATCTACACATTGAGGAAGCTTCCAAGGGTTTTGGTTTTGCCAACATGTCTCGGTAACTTGAATTTCAAAAGCAAATTGCTTACAGTTTATGAAGTGCACAAGATGCATACTCAAAGGTTACACAGTTGGTGATATGCCTATTGACTGCATTCTTCCAGTGGAGACAGCGTTTTGTGAAACTTTTGCAATATCATTGTTTTCATTTTGCTTAGAAACTCTCGTGTAGATGACATGTGAGATTTTGTTACAAGCGTTCTTTAAAGGATGCCGTTCTTCAGCGTTTCGTTTTTTAGAAATATATAGTATTTTAGCAAAGAGTTGCTGGTTTTCGTACCAAATGATCGCTCGTTTTAAACCATCTATGCGCTAGGTTAGTGAACGACAACGAGTGAGTAGAAATAAGCGTTTGCACAGTGGAGCATTGTTGTATTTCCGGTTACGAGTTGCAAGGTAATGGTGGGCTAATGTAACACGGAGTGGAGTCACAAGCGATATTTTTACGTTATTTCATATTTGATTTTAACAGATTTGATACAATTGTGTTCAAATTGTCATTTGGTTTGACCAGTTGGGAACCTTCACATATTTTCGTGGGCAGCGGAACAAATTGGTTACAGGCTATTTGTCGGTGATGTGCTTGTTTGCATTCTGTAACACTGCTAAATGTGGTTTCAGTCCATCGATCCGTAACCATTCCTAAGCGATAAGATGCTCCTGCTATAAATGTATTTTTAAGCATGTGTCGTTTAAATATTTAAAAGTATTGTACAGTCCTGTTGCAAAGACCACTTTCGTTGCCTCATACGAAAATCACAGTCTTTCAAAATGATAATTTTAGCCAACGCAGAAGAAAGAGCCAAAGGGTTAAGCATGTTAATAACTTACAAGTGGCTCTCCATAGTATGAGAGCATCAATATTGCCCTATGCGTTGAAGAATTGCGCGCTTTGTTATAAAAGTGTAAAATCTTTGTTTTGCAATGACAGCATTTAAATTCCCCAGGATACAGTTGTATTTTTTTTAACTATCACCAATACAATACATGCCGGCACTGCCCCAATGTATTGCTCATTATGGTCTACGAAGAAGCCAAAGAAACATAAACAAGACTGTCTTGATCATCCTAAAATTAGTCGCTGATAACTGGACAAATGTATGGCTGTTTATAATTTGGCATCTGGAACAAAATTGTTGTTGTTCTCTCCGGCTAAGAAGCACCACCAATGGTCGTTCATTGCTCATTTTCATTTCATTCTATATGCATAGCTTAGCTTCATTTGATTGCAATAATGGTTTTTTTATGAATCCTTACTAATTAAATTTCATTAAACTTGTAGCTTCGTTTCTTCACACTATCTCTATAACTTGTGTGCTTAACTATTTTATGCCAAACACATAAGCATTTGCGACCATTTTATATGTAGAATTATTAAAACAGACCAAACTTTCTCCCCCACAAACTGCTGCGACTAATAAAGATGTGTTTAAGCACAAATTTAGCTAGTAGAAAACTTGTGCCAAAGTTGTTATTTTCATTCGCCGCTTCGAATACTAAAAATTACTACTAAAAACAGAATCCTGCAAATAATCCAGTTATTTGTTGGTAACCTGATTAGGAAGGATTTATTTGATTCATCGCGGTTAGGTTAATGTCAATCCGAAGATTCACAAGACCTATTCGGGCTCCTCAGTGGTACTATTTTCTCCGCATCCTTCAAGGGATCAAAACCATCCCGGCCAGTGTCTTGCATTATTAGTCAGGGGCTTATATCACTGAGCTGCTCTAGAGAGTACCTAAAGACGATGGATTTACGTCGAACCGCAATATAGCCAAACCTATCTTCCACTTCGATACAGGTTACTGCTCGTGTATGGGAGATTGTTTGGCCGCGTGGGTATCAGCGTTTCCGTTTAAAGTAGCCATAACTAAACAATACCAGTCCTTCAATATGCGGTGTGTATTCTGATCCATCATCATATTGTAATTTCGCAAAGACGATTGGAAAGATGATGAAAATGTGAGAGCGATAGTTAAATGCAGGTGAACAGTAGCACGGAAAATGATCCCCTGACTCATTCAACTTCTTTTATTTTGAATATGTATGCTGCCATTGCAGGATTACACCCATTGTAACACGACGTCATTTTGGCCCAAGATGAATAATTGCCCTATAAGATCAGAACGACAGCAATATATTCCATAACTTACTTTTAACTCCGTTGCAGGTATAATTTTGCTGCTGGCGTTGTTTTCACAATGGGGTGTATGGCATTTGAACACAGACGTATTTAACTTGTTGCAGACAAGATTTCGTTTTACGCGATTCGGTGCAAACTCATCACATCTTGATATTACCGGACGAGGCTTTCTGGTGCTTTCGGCACATATGAGGTAAACAAAGCAAAAGATTCGTTCTTCTACAGCGTTTTTGTTTAATGTTTCTTATGTACCTCAATTCGGGTACCTTTCCAAAATAAATAACAAGTGCTTTCAAAACTAACCCTTAAACATTCCACAGGGACCCAAAATGACAGAATATGTGATTTCTAGGCCTCATCTAATAGCTGCATTTTTGATCAAATCTGCTTTTAATATATTTTTGTTGTTTGCAGAATATATTTATATTTATTTTCAATTATCTGCATCAGGAAATTTGGATAATGGATAGTGAGCTGAAATACGGCCCTTTTTTTCTTCCCTGTTACAATGGACATCAAAGCTCAAATGCTTGTTTGATCAAAATTGCATTAACGATTCCTTCTGCGACTTTCATCATGTTTGTCGTAATGTAAGCGTTAAACATTTTCATCATTCTAACTAAATAGTGACTTCTCAATTATCGATCTTTGTCCAAAATTTGCCGGTGGTAATCCCTTCGCTTCTTCCAGACATTACTGGTACCAAATCCAAAACGGCTTGTGTTGGGACTTGAGACATCGGTGCATGTAAACAGGGCCCCACATAACCTTTGGAAAAGCCGAGTACACCATTTTGCTATCAGCGAACTTTATTTGTTTGTCTGATGTAAATGGCGCAAAACTACATATCCTTCAGCATGAAAGAATAGATTCATCTAATTTATGGTGTGCACTTTGCTTCGCAAGCGGTAACAAATTTGCGATGTATGTATGCTACCTTGTTATTGTCTCTTTGCTGGACCCATTATATAAAATCATGTAAACATTGGCTTTATACAAGCCTGGGTTGAAAAAGCACTTTTTCAAAGTGAGCAAGCCACTTGCGGAATGTATACATATGATAAAATAGTCATTTCGAAAGTAGTGGTTCATTTTTTATTTATTCATTTAATTACATTGCACGGGTTAACATACAATACTTTAGTAATCCCGTTCGGTGATCTGGTAAGGCTAACAATAAATGTCACCAAAACCATATTATACCGTTGTTATCCAAAGTTATATTTGCCTATATGTATGTTGTAATCTGGCGAATGCTTTCACATCAACAAGTAAATGTTAAAAAAGACTTAAAGTTTATTCCCGGATTAGAATGGAGAGACAGTGTTAGGCAACATAATGTACGTGTCTGATTCAGACATCAAATACTCTTTTATATACTGCTAGATTTGTTGTGGAAATTACCTACTTTGGCAGAAAATTCCACGCGAAGCAATCGCGGCACTCTCGATGGCTGTACTATTGTGACGGTTTCAAGGAGTGAAATCTTGAATGTACCTTATAGCTGAGTTAAGGTATAAAGCGACACAATTTTGGTGTGAATCGTGCCAGGTCAGCTAAGGAATGATCAGGTAGAAGAAGATGGTATTTAAAACTGGGGCATCATTTCATCACTATAATTATACACGTTAGCTAGAGGTGTAAAAAACAACTTAGCTACCGTGTCACAATACATAAAGTAAAAAAATACATACAGCAGTTTCGTGCCAACTGAGCTGCCAGAAACGAATGGGAGTCGTTGCGGCAAGCTATCAGCCGGTTATTATGCGAAAAGGAAAAGCATGATGTAAAATGATATGCTACGGAATGAGATCTTGGTTGGAGTGGGGGCTAAATGGGATGGGGAGGGACAACGCAACACAGCAGGAACGCAACTGAGGTCAGCACCTAGTCATCTCAGCAAGTGTATCTAGTCCAACGTGTTCATCGTCTTTTGTACCCCAAACATGTCTGCCAACGGAAGCGCGTTACACCGTATTCCGCTACATCGGGAATGGACCAACTACTAACAAGTTGCGAGTAACCAGTAAATGAAATCCAGTTCCTGGAGCCTCTGGCAGCTGATGACCACTTGATGGTGTTATTCAGTCTAGAGCTGCCACTGCACTATATGCATCTGCCGGAGCCGTTTTACAATTATCAGAAGACCGGCTTCAAGGTTATAAATCCAGCTGCCAGTGAAGTAGACTGGGTGCTTCCGCAGGATTCATCTACTGTACCTTTTTGTTCTTTTATAAAAGTTAGTGTGCAATGGTTGTGCGCTCGTTTCGTACTCCTCAAGTTTCGAAATAATGGACCACTCAAACCACGTTGGTTCGACAGAGCGTATAGTTAATTGGATCGACGGCAACGCGCAATGTAAAATATATTCTTCGTCCCTGGCTATGCTGAAAATTATGAGAAGTAAAAATGCAACGGATTCTATGAAACGGCGCAAAAGCGTCGGCAGTTTGAAGCAAAGCTTGTAAGATAATCGAAGACGACCCACAGGCAGATTTTCGCTTATGTGAAGCAAAGCCTGAGTCCATCAGGTGACGTACCTGTGTTAGAGAGCACTGACCTTCAGTAATAAACGTGCGTCCGCAATGGCCATCACTTCGCTTCAGTATTTAAATTTGGAATGCGCAAATGCTAAGCTCAACATGTGCAGCCCCTAATGAGCGCATGGGTTTTGATTGCGCTGTAGATGTAAGCAGTCTACTCGTCAGTCCTGATCACCAAAAACCTACCAGACGCGATGAACTGCACCCGTTAATTTTTAAGTGGTTCTCGGCTATCGTCTCGTTTGCCGTGACGTATCTGTTCAACAGAATGCTGTACGATGTTGCATTGTCGAGCGAATGGAAATGCTCGGTAGCGAAACCGATTCCAAAGGTGGTGAAGAAACAATGTGGGCAATTACCGGCTGATTTGTCTCACCTCTGTTTTGACGAAGGTGCTGCCGAATATTTTTAACAAGGGTCTTCTCCAGCTGCTAGAGTTGAAAGATCTCCTAACGTCAACTTAGTATGGCTTCTTGAAGGGACGACCGTGCATCATCAACCTGTTGTTGACGCGGCAGAAATGATTGAAAGCCTTGAACCGGGGAAAACCAGTAGATGTTATCTACATTACCTTCAGTAAAGCTTTCGGGAAAGTGAAAAATGACGTCCTGCTCTACAAGCTGAGAAGGTGTGGTGTTGCTGGTGCACTGCCCTAGTGAATCAGTGACTACCTTATTGGGCGTTAATGCCGGGTTCAGGTGGACAACCTCCTAACCTATTGGTACCCGTTCACTAGCGGCATACACCAAGGCGCAGTACTGGGACCCATTTTGTTTCTGATCCACGTGAACGAAGTGCCTCAAGTTCTACGGTCACCTTGAGTATTATTTACGAAGGTGCTGAAGATTTGGAAGAAAATGTCATATTTTTCATCAGGTCCTCGACCTGCAGCAATTGGCCAACCGGTCAACACGGCCAAATCCTCTTTTATGAGGTTGGGGTGGCGTAGTTTTGGGCGCGCGTACACCCTGGCCAGCCATCCGCTGCATTCCACCAGTTTCGTAAAGTATCTAGACGTACCCTCAGACTTTGGTATGAAGTCTGTCGACAACAGAAACAGACTGTACGCAAATGGACCACGCCTGCTTTGGACACTTGGACGCAGCTTCTACACTTGATATAAAAATATCGCCACTCGTTTTTTCTCTTCCATCCTAAGACCGGTACTTGAGTATGGCTCACCGGCCTATTGCCCCATCAGAATAGGTGAGGTGGAGAAACTATAATGGGTCCAGCATGTAGCTACCCTGCTCATCCCTAGATTACGGGGCATGTCGTAAGAAGACCGACGTAAGAGATTAGGGCTTTAGACCCTCTTGTCAAATGCTACGAGTTGATCTCATTATGACCCAACGGATCCTGCACTTGAGCCAATTCCCTATGTTGAAATCGCTGCTGCACGTTCGCTCACAAACAGCATACGCCGGCACCGGATTTAAAGCATATAGCTCACCCTCTACTATTCGAGCATCAAGTGGTGAAATATTAGAAAGAATTACCGAAGGTGCTAGTCCAGTCAAAATCGGTGTCGGCATTTAAGACATTCATTGACGCCCACTTTGCGGACAACATGTATGAAGAGCGCATCGCGAGCAGATAAGGTTTAGTGCAGCTGCAGTGTGTTACAACCGCGAAGGAATCAGTGACGTGATCCCATGCATGTGCATGATCCACTTGCGATGAAACAACGCAGATTGTTATTTTCTCTCTCGCTATTCTCAGTTCCCATGATTCAGGATTCGATGGGAAGAATCGCTGTTAATCTTTGAATCATTAACTACGGTGCACCTAACGCATTGATAACGCAACTCATTCTACGCCAGAGAGCTTTATGTTCGCATAAGCGCCACCATCGAATGAGCTGCTGCTCACGTGTTCACATAGAGCGCATCAACTGGGGTTGGGTCAAATTACATTTCGGACCGCATTCTTTCGCAGAAGCTTTAGGGTGCGCTGCTGAACATCAGTGAGAGGCACATTAACCCAGCCATGTTGATCACTTGGCAGGAATGAACAAATAAACATAACGAGGTTAGATCCGTGCTGTTTCATTACAATTATATCTGTGTGGCTGCGTCTATAATTTAAAATTATTCACTTCAGGTGAAGTTGATGTACATTAGCTGGTTACAACTATCACAGTTCTAAACACATGCATAGATGTTTTCGGCGACAACTGAATTTGTTGACAAAGGTTTTCTCTATATTTAAAAGCACGGCTGAAAAGTTTCATTTACGATGATTCTTTGCTGCAAAACGGATCTCAGGCACAGCCCCTATATGTGGCTGTAATACCTACGGGAGTCAACAAAAAGCTCAAAGTTGCGAAGAAACTAACATCAAAAGTGAACGAGAGATGTGTCTTTAGTTATTGTCTTAATCTTTAAGATAAACATTAAGTTAGCAGAAATCGATATAGGTTAAATCCAACCTAATTTACTTTTGCTAAAAACAGTTCTATTATTCGTGGCATATCGCAAAACATGGGTTATTGATTTGGTATGGGTAACTAATATTTTAAGACCGAGCAACCGTTAATCATCTTATAAGCACACGTTACCGTTTAACTTATCATTGTGCACCATTGGATGGTTCTATGTTTCGGTCTTAAGATTGCTGACATTCCCTGCCCAAACATTGCATCAGCTGGGTTTAGAGAGTTTCTAGGGTCATTCTTGTGTGGATAGATTTCATAAGCACGTCTGGAGGTCAAAACACGCTGACGGTATGTTGGATCTACTGCGCTGCACTAAACAACGTCTGTCATAATCCATGTCTGTATCATGATGTTCGTTTAATACAGAAGTGTATTTTACGACAAATAAATGGAACCTAACCTATATTCAAACACTGGGTTCCAATACAAATAAGTATTTTATTAACTGAATCATTATCAAGTTTCATGGAAAACAACACAAGAATTTTATGGCCTATGGTGTTTTCAAACCTTATTAAATGCCACGGTAGTGGTGTCAACTTATAAGATTTTTATTACAGTATGATATAATTGCACAAAACCTGCTCAGTTGCTTTTAACCTAAACGTTAACATAACATCAGTCATGTGCGTTTAGTCTGGAAAAGATTTCAACTAAATACGGTGGATAGCTTTATCTTTGGAAGCATTATGAGCAACTAAATCAGCACAACATTCTTTACATGTTTTGTAGCTACGTAAGCCGTGAATATACTCGGCGCTTTATGTACCAATTCCTACTACGACCTTAGTTTTATAAATCAGTTCATAGACTGTCCGACCCGATACGGTTGTATGGTAGAAGGCGCATCATTATCTCTTATTACGGCAGCGATTCACAGTTTGTATGAAAGATCTTGCGGGAGTGCCGAAGTCAAAGTTTGTCATTTATTGCGGATTATATCACGGTTTAGCAAGCAATGAAGATATTGGATGACAGCAAAGCACTGCAAGGTGATATCAACTGGGCTTACGAGTAATCAGCTCTGTAGGTCCATGGGTTTAAAACTGTCATGTATAAATTACTAAAGACTAGACGGATGCTTCTTCTCAATCCGATTATGATATATAAGAAAGCCAACCAAAAGGAAAACACAAGGCTATCAGTTCATCCTTTAGGACTCGGTAATGATGCGCATTCTCTCAGTTCGCTGCTACGCATCGGATCCATGACGCATAACGACTAGCAATCTAGCCAGCAGCTTAATCCAATGAGCAATGAGGAACGCTAGCCCACTATCACGAATTGAAATCTCAATGCCATATAGTTCAGTCCATCCTCTACCGCCATGCTGATTACTGCCAGTGGTATTGAATCCTACTCGTATGAGCCCACTCATTTTAATAAACAAAACTTATCCCTACCGGTTTTCAAACTGCTGTGTGGATTCGCGACACTGACCGGTGAAGTCTTGACCCTCTCAGCCAACCACTGTCCTCCGCTGGTGCAGTAACCTGCATGGACGGTACGTAGCCTTAGTCATCACAATGCAGAATTGTAACCCAAGGGAGTGGTTTCGACATTTGGTAGAAACATTGCGACCCTCGCAATATTTTTCCCATTGCGACTGGTGGTGCTTGTAAGGCATGAAGCCTCCGTAGAGCATACCAGCGTACGCGATTGACTTGTTTATGCTTTTCGTCACCTAAATACGCTGAACCGAAAGCAACATAAATTGATTTGACTAAAGGTTCATGTAACCTAGGGATACCGAATAGGAACACACGCTTCGCAGCATTTTCTGATGCAACTGACATCGTGGTATCCGAGCAGAGAGATTTCGTAAGCTCAGTGGAGACGCAGAAATAGTAAAAGCACCTAGCCAACAATTTTGTCTAATGTGCATTAGTTTGGTTGCTTATATCCTAATTTTTCTCAATAGCTCAGCTATAGCGTGAGGTTGCCGAATACGCCATCCATGAGTGGTGTCGTCTGAAGTAAAATGAGTTCGCTGCCTTTAAAAATGTACAACTAAGGATAACAAATGATTTTAGCTGTCTATACCACCTCATTTACCAGTTGACCGAAAGAAACTAAAAACTTTCTGTGAAAGTCATGATCATCTGTTGATGATCTTAAATGATGCGTCGGGTCCTGAAATATACTAACCACTCATGCGGAAATGTATTTAGACTCAGTGCAAACGTCTTGCTGACAGGATGCCGATTAAAGTTGACCACACAGTACAGATGGTTGAAATGCCGCTGGAACGTTTTCTCCCTCCGTGTTTCCCAGGCGTAAAGTGTTCCTCGGACTCTGTCCTCTCCACTGCAACGTATGCTTAAAGATCGACCATTATGCATCTGCATTACATGAATTAACCCGGATTACTAGGATGTTAAACAGCTTAGATATACTGTGTGCATAGTTGAAAACCGCGTTTAGTCCACCTTTACGCTTTGCTGTAAATGCATATTGTTGTCCCATTATTTACCCATGCGAATAGCTAAGCACACGCTTTTATCTTTATTAAATCTGTTTTGATATCGATCGGCTAACTATTCATCCCGGCCTTAAACCTGCAGTTATGTTGACAAATTAAATGATAATAACGGTGGCCGAATTTGACGTTAACGCTTCACTATTTAAAAATATAACCTATTATGAAATGCGTACTTATTATTTGTGCCCATTTGACATATTAAAACGATTCGTTTTGCTCACATTTAATATGGGAGATCAAACAATACCACACGTCGCTCTATCACGGATTCAACACTGGGTATTTATGCTTCTTCGCGGGATCTCGGTTAGCGAAATAACTTTGATAGCCTGCTCTCACCTGCAAAATCTCCAGCTGAATTTCAGTGGGCACTCTCAATATTGTAACAAGTTATCCACATAATTAGTAAAGGGTTATTAATAAGTGAACGTCAGAATTTTCCTAGTCAAACATTTGTATATCGTATGTAGGAATGCGCCGATTAACCGCAGAATATTTGACAGACAACAATTAAGTTAGAACAGAACAAATTTCAGTAATCCAATGTTTATGTTCCCAGTAACTGTGATAGTATGCACAAAAGGGTTTCTGCCTCCGAGGTACTGCATAATTCTCTATAAAGTTCTAAGCGTCTGATCATCCGTTTCCTTTGAATCGTTTGTGACAGCAGTTGCAGCATTCTTGTTTATTGATCACTGATTCACATGTGAAACGTAAGTTTTCGGATCACAGTTTGCAGGCATGTAGTAGTTTAATGTTGCATAGTTTATCAAGCACGTTTGCCTGCGTCCCTTGCTTGGTCCTCCAATAAAATACATTGGATTGCTGAATTGGTTACACGGAGGATACATATATCCCGTTCGTTGATTTTCACGTAGAGTTGGGTAATGATTGCGAGAAGGTCAAACTCATGCGCTGTAATCCATGCAACATGGAGTTTCCTAGACTTTGCCTCCAAAAGTAGCCCACAATCAAATCCACATAATATTTTAAAAAGTTTTCCAAACATGAAGACGCTGGAATGAAAAAGACTTTACCGACCGTTGCGCTAAATCTAACCCTAAATATTTTGATGCGTAATACAGTCAACAATATCCAAGCTAGATATAATTTATATTTAGGCACTCGATTTGCAAATATTTATTAATTGGGGGTAGTTGATATTAAACCCGTGGTCAATGTCCCCGCATTGGGGAACAACACAGTATTAACCATTTTTACAATACATAACTGCGATTGCAGAGGCAAAACGTTTTCCATCTTTGCTATTTGCCTTTGCACTTGGCAGATAAGTCGTGCTTTAACAAGTTGTCAAACAATTTTGCGAAACCCGATTTATCTGCGGAATTAACCACACGGAGCTAACCGTTCATAATTTGCAAACAAAATTGAAACATTTATCTCAGCAATATTTTAATAACCATGCTCCTGTACCACTGGATTTAGGTGACCTCAGCCCGTGGTGAAATATGTCTCTTAGAAATAACACCTTTAATGGTCTCTCCTGCTAAGTACTTTCATATAAGATAATCCGAATTGTGTAATAACTGTCCCAAAATTTAAAAGAAACCCTGTTATTTATTATGGACGTTTATGTTCGCTTGAGCCCAAATTAACCCAATAGTACCTGTAAACTCCAGAAGGAACTTTGAGGTATTCCCGAACCTGGAATGTATACTTAAGGACACACTATCCCTATTACCTAATTATTCTTCCCATTGAACATTGCTTTCATTCTGTATGTTACAATCGGTTACCACATTGAAACCTTATCTTTCACACGCGATCACTAACATATCCTTGACGTTACAATGTCATCCATAATACTCTGTTGTTGTGACACTTACCACATTCCCGCAGGCTGCCGCACAGTTTACATTGCTGCCCTCCTGCACTACAATTGCAAAACTTATTCCCAACTCATGTATTGTATTTAATTTGTTTTAAAGGGCCACGGGTACGGAATAATTATTTTATTCTTCTGTTTAGACCGCGAGTGAAGTCTAGGTTCATTGGTTCGTAGTATCTGTAGTTGGTTTCGTACGACGGCCTTAGATTAAGCTTCGTAGCGTTGAAACAGTTCCCTTAACGTGAAGTAGGCGAAATTTTCCGCTTCTCATGGATCTCAGATGGCTCAAATAAAATCTTGCTGGATGCGACTGAGACATTAAATGACGGTGTTATACACACTTTAAATGCTCAGAGGAACGTCGATATTTAACATATAGTCGGTAATATAGATACTTTGATCTAGGATGAAGGTGACAGCGAATGCGGTATAGAAGAAGCAGGTAAAATCAATAAAGTTACTGCTGGAAAATAATGATACTTAGTGATATTTGTGGAAAAACGTAGGTGTGCACACCGAAGCCACAAATAGTCAACGGAAACGTGTTGCTGAATATAAACAAACAGATCCCAGGGCCGCGAGTAAATAGCTGTCAAGCAGAAACTCTAACTACTGATGTCACCGTGATAAAAAAGATAGTGTCATGTGCTAACCATAAATCCACTAATTCAGTGCGTTGTCACAATTCATCAATAAGTTTGTGCACCAGGCAAGTGGGTTACTGCAATGGAGCGCTTCTCTAATTCTTCCTTCTTGGCTGCCGCTTAATTTGGGAACATACCTCAAGCACATTGGGGAGAGTTGACAGCGATTTCCGTGTGTGCATATCATATGTGAGTCGGAGAATTGCATGTCGTTTGCGTTTGTTATAATATCAATGTGAACATACCCATCCCCACTAGTTGGCGAAAGGCGAAACCGTATAAGGCAGAGCTTTTTGCATTCATTTTCAATCAGCCTTCGTATTTTCAATGATTCCCCTTTTCCAATCACCTCAGGCTTTTACAACGATTCCATTTCCAATTATCCCACAAATAAAATGATTTTTACCGATATGGCTTCGTAATTACAAAGTGTTATTTTAGAATTACTTTAAAAACACTTACTATTCCGAAACGTTCCACCTACACTACTGCTGTGTGGATTCAACTTCTTACGTCTCAATTTCATGCTTTAGCCTTCATAGACTGTGTAAGCGGCAAATTCACAAAATTTAAGCAACTATTACGTCTATCGAGTTAGAGCGGTGCTAAACAAAAAGATTACTAGAGTACATTTCAAAAGTAAATCAAATGCATCAAGTAGATATTTAACGACACCGGGTTAGTAAGGAAACAACCAAATCTGTACTGGGAATGAAAAAGGGGTTCAAATCAAGGTACTTTCGACCGTACAGATAATTTAAGATGCCTAGACCGCAGCCGGATTAATTTTATATAACATACGCAAGATGTGTTCATAGTATGGCGCATTAAGTGATATGTTGCATTTAGTCTATGGGCGACGTCAAGGAGGGAATTTTCATCGATAAGTTATGTGCTAACGCATAAATGAACGGGCAACATGTGGTTTTGACTGATGAGTGAGATTTAGCGCAGGCGGATCGAAGGAGTTGGTCATACAACGGGAAACAAGCAGTCGTGGCCTATGGGATAAGCCGGGTGAACTGAAGGATTTGGTGGATAAACAGCGAAAAGCAATCATGTGTAACCGCTGGGGCTGAAATAATATCATGAACAGAGCGGAATTGGAAGATAAAAAAGTGTTGTTAAACATATGTTCAGCTTAATTCTAGTACACGGCCGAAAAGACAGTTTTGTTTTCCTGAGCCATATACCAATGTCCAACTATTTATTTGTTGGACAATTACTCAATTAACATTATGCACCATGCGAAACGTCACACTGTTCATCAACCATCGTATATACAGGAGGCAGAAAAACGCCGTGGTCGCTGATTGCCGAACCAGCAAGTACTTCTGCCAAAGAAGCATTGTTTCACATACCTTTTGTTGGTCTGTGTTCGTCAAAATTTTTCTGTGAGTTTTCCCAACCAGTAGTTTACCAAGATGGCGTTACTGTACGTACATTCATTCGACTCCACATGTTGGTCACCTACTTCATGTAATTCTTTCATCAAAACCTTGATTCGCGTCTGCTATCATGACGGAAATGTTGATGAAACCCACTCGTGTATATACTCAGTTATCAAGTGCCTATAGAAATTTGCACGCGCATTCTTGAAACCATCGGGTTAACTGGAAATCGAACTTCTGCAATGCCATTTGCTGCAGCTGTCCAGACTTTTCAATAGGCTGCAGTTTATCCGGAATTCAGTCTGGATTAGTAGAAAACCAGATGTCTTCTTCAAGCATTTGTAAAGTCGTCCGTTATATCATCGTAAATTAGCGCACATACTGTGCAGACACACGGACCACTAGCCTGCGCTTACGTGGCCTGTATTACTACAACGATCATGCGACCAGGTTGCGCAAACAAACAGCGAGAAAAGGACAGAACGTCGGCAGCCGCACTGAGCCAGGCGACGATGCTACGCCAATAATAATTTAGGCGATCGAGAAAATAAAATGCCTCCAGGCGAAGGGTTCCCGTGTGCTTGGTTAATGTAATCGATAAAGTAAACAACTTAGCCTGTTAGCACATTAACAAATAGTTTCAATCATATTGTGCACATCACTTCCAACAATGGTTACGAAATCGGAACAATTCATCAGACGTCCTTTGGTTTCATACTGCGTGTTCGCCCAGCCCATACGTCACTTGCAGTCTAGTCATAGTCTAAATTTGCGAATGGTTAATAGCAAAAGCTGACCAGCTGAGGAAATAGAGGATTAATTTAGTACTTGTTAGATTGCGCCAAATCAGTGGACCTTACGCAGATCAATGGTTCACAATATGTTCCAACTGAAAGCAAATCAGCTAATTCCCCATCACCTGATTCGCCAACTGTGGGTCAATATCCAGCAAATGAAGACTGGGACTCCGATAGTTAAGTGGTACTCGTGAGAAAGAACATCAGAAACCACCAACAAAGTGAAATCTGTCAATGTCCGACGGAGTTGACCAATTAAATCATTTGAAGGAGTGGGACAACCCAGAATCATCCTTCTGGATATGCAGCTCAAAGGTAATTTATGGAACGCAATTTCTTCTGGACATCAGTCCCACGTGCAGAAACCGCTGTAAAGGTCTACCTACGTGACACCTCTGAAATCAATTCTGTTACAACAATCACTGCTACTAATGCGGCTATAGCACTATAGAATAAATAATTACCTGTGCCAGGAGCAACTGCACACGATATTGCAGCTCAGCTATCTAGTGATCCGGCAACAGCACCGTGACTGTTGTATGCGGAAATGTACCTGAATTTAGCAGATTCAATGCGGGTAATTTTCCGACTACCTAGGTCATTGTAACCTATTGTGTATTCTGATGAACTCCAAAGCGAAACCAACAAACACTTACTAACTAAGTGAATTATGCACATTGTGATGAACCCAGATTTCTTATAGTTAGAGTAGATTGCGCTACTGATTTAGATTAGGTTTCTCTCCCTGTTTTTAGATTACAGTGCGGATACTGTTGAATTCGCACCCGTCTTTAGGTACCAGTTAGCGCGCAATAAGCGAAGTAGTATGAGGCCACAAGCGATCCATACTCGCAGTTGCAAAATCTCTTATGTCCAGCCGGCAGTTAAACATCAGATACAAAGGTTTGTATCTTTGGTGTTGCGCCCACGAATCTCTGCACTCGAAATAGACGGCCACCGAGCGTTTTGCTCTAATAAGAACTATAAAATTTACTCACTTCCATATAATGAGTGATTTAAAACACGTTGTTTGGACATTTTTGCTAAGATCGGTGAACAATTGAAAGCCGATCTACCAGAACCCGATATCGGTGTTCCAATTTACAGTGACGTTATTTTTCCAAATCGGTTAAGAATATGATACAGGCCATCCTGTTTGTACCAACGAGCAAGTATTGATTAATGTGTTGATTGTAACCCAACATATGTGCTGCAACTATGACAAACTCATTATTTTCACTTCATTTGATATTCGTAATTCCGAAATGAGAAACTGCATGGTGCGCCCCATCACAAGCTAGGACCGCACAACCAAGTTTGTGCGTGCCACAACCTGTCCGTCCCTTGCCAGGATATGGCCTAAATTGAATTAGTTGGCAAATTGATATGACTGATTACAGCTGCGTCAGAGACAAGCTTTTGTAATGGTCTAAATGGCTTTTCCATATAGAGTATATTGAAAAAATATTTATGGTGGTAGGCATTGCAAAAAGAAAAGTATATATATTATTTCGTATGCCAGATAGTTGGGGCAGGCCAGTAGCCGACGTAACCACTGCGAATCAATACTCAGCCAATACAAAGACAAAAGGCGGCAGAACCAGACATAACGCCTCACTGCTATGGAAATCTACTATATAATCATATCGTTGGTCTTCTACGTGTGACGTCAATTTTTCCTGCGCCTCGGACAGCTGATGGTCCAACAAGAACGGCTATGGAAACAGCGAACGCAATATGCCCTCGCAATTCAGCTATTTGTCCATCGTCATATCTTTCAGCTGTTGTTATCCTACCGCTAGGATTCACCTACATCTATTTTACCTTTAAAGCCCATTACAGGATCTAACATCTCCGCGCCTCCACAGATCCGCTGGTGCCGATAATATTCGCACTGACTCACTGGGAACAGCGGCAAGACAACTATCATTCCCTTTGCCTCATATTGCAGCGCTTCTGGAATTAGAACCAGATTAGCAAGGCGGAAGCCGGACTAAATATCGAAATTGCAGCCTAGTATCTTTAACCTGCTCTAATGTCAAGTTCATGGAATCTGCCGCCGTGTATTTGGTGGGATGCAACAAAATTCTTCCTAGCAGCACGGCTTCTGTTGCAAACACGCATGCAAAACAAAGTTACTAATACCACGGATGAGTTAACCGAGTGAATTGACCCTGGGAGGGGGATGAAGGAATGTGCTTCATTTCCTGAAGGACTATGGTAATTATTTTCAAGGATAACCAATATGGATCACCAAATCCCAGCAGCGCGGATAACTGGAACAATTGACAGAGACAGAGAGAATAACTATCGATTTGATTAGCGCAATCCTCAGGATAATTAGACACAGTCATTGCACTCAAAAGGTATATGACAAAAACGGCTTTTCTTCCATTATTTGCTTAAATGAGTGCTGAAGATATGCGGAGCTAAGCCTTAATGCACGCTTGCATTTGGGAACAAATTGCAATTGATGTTGCGAGGAATATATTATCTTCAAACGTTTGTGATTTGTTTTAAGATTTTCAAAGCTTTATTAATCTGCTACGGTAAGAAGTGTATGTAGTATTCATTTGAAGAAGAGGAGTTGCTGCGAAGAAATCTCTTTTGGATAATTTCACTCAGGCATTTTAGGTCACGAGAAAACAACAACATGATAAGCTATCTCTCAGTATTCATCAATATGCAATTTAGTTAACATCTATAGCATTCAACTTACAAACTTACGCCGGCAAACACAGTGACATGCGAGCTAGGGTGCAGCTGAGTGGAGAGGCCTCGGATGACATTGCAGTTGTCTCTGGTGTGAAGCAAGGCTGTGTCTTAGGTCCTGCCCTGTTTTATATATATCTTCATGCAATGATGTCCTGTACTTTTGATGGCGCTTGTGCTTACGGTGTTTGTGTAGAACACCATATTGATGCTGTGTTGCTGAACATCCATCCTTTCGGTGGTAGAACTCTAGACTGTGAGACAACTTTCTGTATGTTGCTGTTTGCTGACGAATGGGCGTTGTTTGCACGCAGCACGGATGAGTTTCAGCACATACCTAGTGTTCTGGCTTCGACAGCGGCCAAATTCGGACTCACCATCAATACAAGCAAAACTGTCTGTCTCGTTCAGGCTTCACCAGAGGTGCAATCTTCATTAATGCCGCAAAAGAGCATTGGTGCTGAAGTATGGGAAACAACCTCCCGCTTCTGCTACCTTGGGATTGTGATGTCTACTGATCATCAGCTACACATTGAGCTGCGTATCGGCGTGTCGAAGATAGCAGCAGCATTCGGGAAGCTTGAGTATCGAGTATGGAACAACCATCAGCTTACACTGGCACGAAGCTGATGCTGTACAAATCCATGGTACTGTCCGTTCTTCTATCAGCAGTGAAACGTGGACGATGTACCGTCGGGATGTGCGATATCTCGAGTGGTTCCATCAGCAGTGTTTGCGACGGATTTTGCTTATAATTTAGGGCGACAGAGTTGCTGACACGGAAGTGTTGCGACAAATTGCAATGCATGCAGTGGACTGCACACTTTTGCTGAGAAACGTAAGGTGGCTCGGTCATCAAGCGCATGGTGCTGTAGCAGATGCAGTCCCGAGTGCCTAAGTCAGGCAGGCTTAGTGAGCCATGAAAGAGGCCACCCAGGACCACTACCGAAGCGACGATGGGTCCTGCATAGAACGTAGGTAGAACCAGTGCAGCGTTTGTAGGTACGCTGCATTCGATTTTCTAACCACGTGCTTGAGTGCTAAATCGTTTATTTCAAGTGGCTTGTTTTTAATTTTGTACTAATGCTTTTCTTTCTCATATAAATGTCTACCTGTACTCCCTTCAATAAACTTGCACGCGTCGCTGAAGCCAGTTGTAGTTAATTTCAATAGCATCTTGGTGTTTGTGACATTTCCGTATAATACACTTCTGACCTCGTGAATTTATCAATGATAATTTTGTAAACAACATGTTGCATATGCTTAAAAATTTAAGATTTATGTCAATGTTTCTATATGCATTAATCGGTTTATTTTCTTTGTTTTCTCTCTTAAGTGCTTGGCTGTTGCTTGGTATCCCCGGTGAGGCTGCGCTTGATGTGCATGTTGACAAGGTGCCTGCCTGTCTATTACCCACTACATCGTCCATACTGGCTCTAGAAGACAGTTGACCGTTGCTGGAAGGGACGGTGTGCACGGTTATTGTGGTTGTGTTAGGACCAAGGTGTGTGAAGCGGACTACGGCGCAGTCACCGCCTTGTGTGCGCTTGATTCCCAAATACAGCGTGCTTGGGTTTGTCTATGAAGGAGTGTGGGCTGGCTCGTTTTAATCACGTTGCTCCTATCAACATGCCTCCCGGTCTTATTCCTTCGGGTTGATACTGGATATGGGATGTGTGGATGGAGCTGTGGGTGGTGCAGCGCAAGCCAAACATAGACCATCTGTAGGTGCAGGCGACCTGTGGCTGGCCACAGCGACAGGCAAATCCGAAACCGGATGCCGCCAACCATATCATTTAACGCACCTCTTATTTTAACAGGCTTCGCTAGTTTATAGATTTTTCAAAAAAGGTCGGTCAAATTTCTACCACAGAAAATGTGGAAGCGATAGGCAACTGCGTAAATGTTCGCGCCATTGCTAAAATGGAATGTTGGATAACTGCTGTAAAAATCATTTAGCGTTTTGTTTAACAGGAGTTATGACAACTTACATAATTTCCGTGAATATACAAGAAGTGCATCCTAAATTTCACTCGAAATATGAACTTCAATGGCATTGCTTATCTCAATAAAATGCGCCACCAACATTTTTACCAGTGCGTGCAGTAGGCAGGTGTTCACAAATAGGAACTTTGTATTCTCCTCCTATTTGCCACTCTGCAGCAATAAACTTAGAATTAGCTAGTCGATCCGCGGGCCGAATATTGTCACATACTCTGTAAAATTATCTTCATAAAAACGACTCATCTGTAAACTCGCAAGGATTATTCTCTGTAAGCGTGTAAAAGCAGATATACTCGGAATGCCGTAGTAATGTATACATGGAACTACGAAAAGAACATTATTGAACAGCCACACTATTGATTACGCCCAGTAAGGTCGGGAATCTTGTGGCCCTCTGTTTGACAATACCAGTGACTGCGTTGACGTTTAAAGTAGATCTACCAAATAGTACATGAATGGGAAAGCATTTTAACGTTTGAAACGGCCTCATGATATAAGGTTAACTAAGGTGCATAAGTAAAAATGAAAAATTGAGCTTCGTACATTGTCTGAAGTATCAAAATGCCAGAGGTCAGAGAATAATCGAGCTGCCTCAACGCGGAAAATTATCAAAGTCTACTTGTATACCAAAAGATCGACAACAAATATAACATTATTAACAGCACTTTAAAGACTGCCTGCTAATGCAATATGACCATGGCCATGCAGGGACATATGTGAGGGTGCACAAATCCAACAACAAACATATCGAGCTCCAGCTGAGGAATGTCAGGCAGTTCGAATCATTGTTGTTCATGGTAATGCAAAATGCCTACGTGAGACTGTCTGTGGTGTATGCAATTCAGGACTAAAATATTTGGCTGAAACGCGATCTTTCTTCTCCAAGTCAATCCAAATATTTCGGGCCTGATCTTTCTGACATACAACCTACAACCAAAGTCTGCATTTATCGACATCCAACGACTAACCTATTATTAACATAACATATCTTTAAAACTTTCAGTCATTTTGGTACCATCTGGGAAGTAGCGACAATGCAAAACTGGGCCGCAAGCAGCGGAAACAGGATATACTGCACAACCAGTTGGGATGCCACTGGAACATATTTCCCTCTTCAGTTGTCAACGGCGGAGCGTCCTTTCGACTCACGTCTTTTCTGCACTCACGCCTTCGACTTGTAAATGACACCTGAACGGTGCACTAAAAAGTTGCAGTAGGTATCATAACTCGCGTTCACCGAATAAGGACAAATGACAAATAAATACTGTGCTCACCAGCCCCTTCGGAATCCTAGTCAATCGTCACGGTCTGTTGCGATTAAAGAACCGAGGCTAAGCACAGCCCGCAAGATGGTGCATGAAGGTTTTCAGAGGAAAATAAAATGCAATTATAAGAGTGAAAACGAGAAACAATGAGCTAACCGAGTAAAATTTCTTCCGTCCCTGCCCTCGGCTTATCCAAACGGGAGTGTGGATTGATGCGCTTTTGCCTTCTAAAAGTACGTATGGATCATGTATGGTCTACGATGCAGTGTACAAAGTAATGTATTGTTTGAAATTACTACTTATTTAAAAACGTTTCGGTGACGGGCGTGCAGTAGGAATTCGGTTCCAATCCCGTTACCTGCGTTGTTTCCATATTTGAATTGTTGATTCCTCACGTTGCTGGCGTATCTTAGCTTAAACTTTGTTAGCAAATGTGATTAGGGATGTTTAAAATCCGGTAGACCATGATACTTTCAGTATGCAAACACCACTTCATAGTGTAAATGATATATTGCTTTGACGCTTATATATCCAAAGGTTCTGGCAAAATATCCCGATTTTTCATGGTTTGTTGCTTAAATCTCCTATTCCACATGAGAGATTACAAATGCAGAAAGCAGTTTGGAAAATAGATGAAAGTCAGTGACAAGTCTCATTGGAAAATAAATTTTTGGAATCTAGTGTGAATTGCTACGGACAACCAAGTTCTTCCATGACGAGCACATTGAGATCATTCTCACTAACAGGGAGGAAACGTGCAGGAAAATTATCGGAATGCCTAAAGTCCGTTCCAAACATAGCTTTCCACATCTCAAACTCACAGCTTCTGGCTCATTATTCTAAAAATTCGTTGCAGCTGTCGTTGCAAACAGATCTGTGCTGTGCGTAAGAATTTGTCCACAGTAAATTTCAGTTCGCTCAAGGGAATTAACCCACGACATCTAACCTATCAATAGTGTATCTCGTTCGAATCGAGAATATAACGAATTATAATTAACTGGTATCCTGATGATGTATTGTTCGATAATGGAAGAGATGAACAAATCCACCGTTAACCATCAAGATTTTCTTAGAGGAAAAGATTGGTTGAGGCTCATCATCTGTTGTTCCTGTTCGATTATCTCTCATGCTTGCGCTAAAATTCATCACTAACCCATTTAATTTTTGCATTTTAAAACATTATATTAAGTACAAAATTGACATCATGATCTGCCGCGGTTTTTAGCGATGGTGACAAATATATAAAACGAAACCCCTTGTGATCACTACAATATGCCCAAATTTCTACACTCCACAAAGCTTGTATATCATCTGTTTAATATGTAACATTATGATGAAATCCAAAATCTAACTTAAGACTGTGTTAAACGAGTGTGGTGACATACCCGGAACAAGGATGCGAGAAGTATCATATGGGTCAAGCTCAGAAAGTTAATTTCACTGTAGGCAGTTATAATTAAGTGGGCATGACATTCACTAACACCCGGGTGGATTACCGCGGAATCTGGTGGCCCATACGGCAAGGCGGTGTACATGGAGATGAGAAATATATGCCAAAAAGTTAATACTGTTCATGAAATACTTATAACAAAAGTAACGAAATATTCCTGAACCCCTAGGTAGTCGCTTTCTGGAATTTATATGGCTCTATGAGGGAACACGTTTCATCGCATTACAATACGTATGATAAAAGATAAGCATTTAGCCCATTACTTTCTTGACACGACCTAATATTTCCAAGTTACAAAAAGCTCAGCTCCAGTAACGTGGATGAAGGCAACTACATCCAAAAGGCAATCGATTCTTGGTACAGCGAGTCAGCCAAGCAAGTTGTCATTTAGTGATTACCACAACAGATGACTATTATTGGTAATCTATGGGTACCTTTGCGTTACTCTGAAACAAGAAATAATAGACCAATATTTGTGGTGTCGGACTTTCAAAATCGATTTATAGCAATTTGTTCCATGCTTGCACATCACATCAATGCGCTTTCCTACTTCCATAAAGTTATAATAACTCAAATGCTGTAGCCGCCAATTAAAGAGTTTCGAACTATTGACCTTCGTTATATAACAAAATGCCTAGGAAAAATTTCTTCTACAATTATTTTGATTATGTCCCCGCAAGTCGCGACCTCAAATTTGCGCTAGCCGGCATAATCCATTTTTCGACACACAAAACCCAGTGGACTTAATTGCATTGGTCCTCACCAAATATGTGTGTCCTTGTAGGTATTCGGGTCTATATCGATTCCAGATCTGTCCTTTTGGTGCTAGTCCTACTCTTTGGAGGCCGACGACGTTCGCCCCGGTGCCATGTCACGCGCTACATCTCACACTCTCTTCTGGCTCCTACTCCCAGGACAAGGTGAACTTCCAGATAGGCATCCATCGCTGATCGTCTGGGTTTGTGCGAGTAAACAGACAAAGCACTTCCTTGTCAATGAAGCTTTCTAAATTCCCCGATCTGGGGTTTCAAGCCGATCTTGGAGAACAGGTGAAAAGCAGATGTTGTAAGATACGTGCTGGTGGTTTATCTTGTTTTGTGCCCTCATAAACAATCCAACCGTGTACATGTGGACCAGACATGCCATGAATACTTGGATCGCATATTCATTGAACAAAGTGCTCATGAATGAAAAGGTTTTAATAGACGGCACTACGCATATTAGGTCGTTGGTGATACGACAACATTGTCTCTCATACTAAGTACACCCCTGAGCCATGCAGATACAGTAGGAAATGATACCCAAGCAACGCAGTGCCATAACAGGTTCATCGAGACGTCCTCCCGATACAGTAATTTTGGGGGTTTGGCCTAAGCCCTGAATTTCCAGGTGAGCCAAAGACCACAAGGCTTTATATTGTCGGTGGAAAATTCAGCAGTTCTATTTTTTACAAAGCATAATTGGCTTTTGCGGCCGACAGTAAGGAAGCATGCATATCCGCGTTCGAGTGCAACACTTTGTTGAGCCTCTAAGAGGGCAGGGAAGAAAAGTGTGTGCGTCCGAGCGAAAGGCAGAATGACGAATGATCACCAAACCGCGACTCGTGACTCCCCAAAACCTAAACGGCCGAATACGTCGCGTCCAACCATACACCCTTGATATTCGAGGCTGTGCGTCCATGAGAAACACACGTTTTACAATTCCCTAACAGGCATCAGCAATAATCATAATTTTACTCCTAAGCAGGTATCATAAGCATAATATGTCCGCCAGTAGTCTCTTGTACAAAACACTCAATACGGTACCTATATCTCTCATTTACAGCCAACATCTAATTAGGGACGGCAAAAGAATCTACGCCAACAGGCCACTGGCAGTAGCAACGTGCGAGGTAAAATCTTGTAAATGTTTTTTTTTCGTATTCCTTACACATTATAAGTAAATTGTATCACAATGAGAAACGGGATCCTTTTTAATGACAGCACATCTCTGCCCTATAGTTAAAAAAAAGCTGTTAAATATGCCGCTTATCATACCTCTCCAACAATTGGTGACCATTATGGTGTTGAAGATCCTGTTCGTAGACGAGGCTGTAGCGCACTTGTGTGCCGAATGTATTTTGGAGCGGTTCCTCTCAGCACTGTTCCTTGTAGAAATGCTATCGTCACCTACAGTTTTAGAAAAAATTATCATTCTGATGATTTACTAAAGTAAGTAGCATTAACATTAATGAGTCTGTATAAGTGTGCTTGTATGAAGGAAGGTTTAACAAGTGTTTGGGTCTTCAGCGCGAACGGTACTTGGCGGTTGCACAGGGACCAACATTTTGACTTCCCCCAAATTTTGTAGAGATCCCAAACCATGAGTAGCGCCGCTACTAACCAGAGCGACTGCCCAAAAGCACTACTTGCGGAGGGCCACCATCTCTCAGAATCTGCACATCCAACACCAGATCGCTTGGAAGGCATCTCGGAATTCTAATTATCGTACGCGTTCTTCCCGTAACTTGGAATGCCATTACCGTGGAATCTGTCCTATATATGCGTGCGCGACGGCGGGCGAGTGGGGGGGGGCCGAATTCAAAGCCTCGAGGTTTGACTGTGCCACATTACTTTCCCCCGCCATCATCTTACTTTACGTACACATGTGTGCCCCATGGTAGTAAAGAACAACAGGTGTTAGCACAGAGATGCCTCACTGTGGCGTTGGGCAAGGATGCTCAGACGATTGTGTCTCCACCATGTTTAGTCATGTAATGTGTTACATCAAGAAAAGATCGGTTTTTGCTAACTGATCCCTTTTAGCCGTTTATGTTGTTATTGGATTTTACCTTTGATTTGTACAGTCAACACTACGTAATACCTTCAGTGGACATTATAGTTTTTTATACAACCCGAATTTGTTGCTTACAAAGTACTTCTATATTTTGTAGGTTTCCCCATAGACCAATCGTCCAGGACTTCTTTACACACACATCACACACTCTCTTACACGTATAAAACAATTCCTGCATTCCTTGGCATTTTTCTGTTCACACTCGGACTGCTTTCAAAAAAAACGCAGATCTCACATTACTTGGCGCTAATTTTTAGTACCTTGAATCATGGCTAAAACGTCCCCCCCTGAGAGCAACAAACATTCCAAGTTATAACAAGATCAATCCCTTTCTAGTCTCACTTGTTTATCAACGCAGACGAACTGTCAATATTTGTGTGTGAAACTAATATAGCAGGTTGTGAGCTCCATTCGTCACTAACCACAAAAGAGTCTAATTAATCTTTGACCAATTAAGCCATTGTATCCCTCTAGCCAAGCTTCAGGCATACGGCATTTGTGTAGTCCCTCACACAGTTTTTCAACATCGTCCACTTTCGCAGACAACAGTCACAAAAGTTGCGAATCAATATCAATTCCTTTACTAGTAGAATACGTTAAGCCAAACAGTGCGGTGGATTCCCTCAATTCTTAACGTTCTGTAATGCTCCGTTGAACATAATAACTTAAAGCTGTTTGCTTTATGCAACCACTTCAAAGATTAGCGCTCAGTCAAATCTTCCGACAACTGCTCACAACTGCAAAATAACATAAACGCAATTTAGGTTATCCGTCACAAGCATCCTCAGTTTAACGGGACTAAAGTTTGAGTATTCCATATAATACACCTAAGTGAGCATGCTTATAACCAATGACACCAGGTTCTCCAGTTTTGCGTTTGTGAGAAAGATCTCGGTGTGCTCGTCAAGCAAAGAACTTGGTTGCCCGTAGCAATTCTCACTAGCTTCCGAAAACTTTAAATTCCAAAACAGAATTGTCACTGAGATTTATCTATTTTCCAAACTGCTTTCTGCAATGGTAACCTCCCACTTGGAATATGCGATTTAAGCATCAAACCATGAAAATCGGAATATTTATGTCACAACGTTTGGCTATATATACGCCGAAGCACTATATTATTTATACTATGAAGTGGTGTTTGCATACCGAAGGTATCCTGGTCTAGCGGATTTTAAAAACCCTCATCACATGTGCTAACAACGCTTAACCTAAGATATGCCAGCAACGTGAGGGGACACCAAATCAAACATGTTAAACAATGCAGGTAACGGGATTGGAAACGAATTCATACTGCGCGCCCGTCACCATAAATTCTTCAAAGAAGCTGTAATTTCCAACGATATGTTACTTTGTACGGTGCATCATAGGTCATACGTGATCCATACGTACATTTAGAAGGCAAAAGCGCATCAATCCATACTCTCCTTTGGATAAGTCTAGGGCAGGGACGGAAGAAAGTGTACTCGGTTAACTCACTGTTTCTCGTTTTCACTGTTTATAATTGCATTTTATATTTTCAGAAAACCTTCATCGACCGTCTTGCGGGCTGTGCTTAGCCTCTCTTCTTTAATCGCAACAGACCGTGACGATTGACTTGGATTCCGGAGGGGCTGGTGAGCACAGTAATTGTTTGTCTTTTTTCCTTAATCGATGAACGAGAATCATGATATGCACTGCAAATTTGTAGTGCACCGTCCGGGTGTCGTCTAAAAGTAGAAGACTTGTGTGCAGAAAAGACGTGCGTAGAAATGAGGATCCAGCTTTGACAACTGAAGAGCGAAATAAGTTCCAGTGACATTCCAACTAGTTGTATAGTATATCCTGTTTCTGTTGCTTGCGGCTCAGTTTTTATTGTGGCCACTTCCCAGATGGTACCCAAAATGACTGAAAGTTTTACAGATATGTTATGTTAATAATAGATTAGTCGTCGGATGTAGATAAATGCAGACTTTGGTTTTAGGTTTTGTGTCAGATAGATCAGACTCGAATTATTTTGATTGACTTGGTGAAGAAAGATCGCGTTTCAGCCAAAGATTTTAGTCCTGAATGGCATAAGCGCAGGCAGTCTCACGTAGGCATTTTGCATTAACATGCACACCATGGATTTGAACTGCATGACATTCCTCAACTGAAGCTCGACATGTTTGTTGCTGGTTTTGTGCACCCTCACATATGTCTCTGAATGGCCCTGGTCAGAGTGCATAAGCTTATTTTATGATTCAGTCTTCATTATAAGGTTTCTAAGCTTATATTGTTGTTGAGCTTGTGGTTTACAAGTAAGATTTATTAATTTCCGCGTTGAGTCAGCTCGATTATTCTCTGACCTCGGACAGTTTGT
Organism: Dicrocoelium dendriticum; assembly: GCA_944474145.2. Classification (NCBI taxonomy): domain Eukaryota; kingdom Metazoa; phylum Platyhelminthes; class Trematoda; order Plagiorchiida; family Dicrocoeliidae; genus Dicrocoelium; species Dicrocoelium dendriticum. The sequence continues at coordinate 102,675,831 of OX104069.1, forward strand.
TACTTCCGACAATGTAAGAAGCTAATTTTTTTCATTTTTACTTATGTACCTAAGTTAACTTTATTTCATGAGACAGTTTCAAACGTTAAAATACTTTTCTATTCAGGTACTATATTGTAGTTCTACTTGCAGCGACAACACACTCACTTGCGTTGTCAATCAGAAGACCATAAGAGTTTCCGTCATTTCTGGACGTAATCTTGATTGTGGCTTTTCAATGATGTTTTCTGTATTTTCATATATCCATTTCTACGGCATCCCGACGTTATCTGCTTTTACAAACTTAAAGTTTATAGTCCGTGCGCGGTTACAAATGAGTCGTTTTGATGAAGATAATGCTACAGCCTATGTGACATTATTCGACACGCGTATCGACCAGCTAATTAAGTTTATTGCTGTACATTACAAATGTGTGGAGATTACGAAGTGCCCATTTTTGAATACACACCGGTAAAAACATTTGCTTAAAAATTTTCTTGAGATATGCCATGGTATTCAAGTTCATATTTACGAGTGAAATTTAAGTGGAACATCTTGTATATTCACCGGATGTTGTCAACGTAAGTTGTCATTACTCCTATTAAACCAAACGCTAATCGATTTTCAAAGCAGATAGCTGACCTTCTATTTAACAATGTCCCAAACATTTACGCAGTTGCTGGCGCTTCCGCATTTTCTGTGGTGGAAAATTAACGGAACGCTATTGGAAAGTCCATTAACTAGGACATTAAACCAATACTATATTCGCAAATCATAAAATATTCTATATTTTTATATGTTACCTTATTCAACGCATGAACAATGTGCAACTGAATGTTCGACAACAATTATTTAGCATTTACAAAAACGGAGAAAACGGGTAGTCAATAAATGGATTCGGAACATTTGGTGGGTCAATGTTTTGTTTTTGCATAGGTCTTCCTAGGTGCCCAGGCAGAGGTTGACGGTTGTCATTGGAGAGCTCACCTCGAGCATTTTGGGTTTTAAGTCTTTAACCGCAAGGCAGCGGAGCGATTAACGAAGAGTGTTGAAACCCGTTGGCTCATTCGTCTTCTTTGTGTTCAGTAGCAGTCCACAGAGAAGCCGGTATCCAGCAAGATTTTGCAACCCCTCTCCGTGATTTATTAACATCTTGTTATGTAAGTGCGTTGTCACTGACCCTACAGCCAGTCGCACAAGCTTTGAAGCAGAGCTCTTGTAGTGGTTGATGAATGACTATGTGACCATCCCAGAACTCCGCATGCTCTGAGACCCTACCGCTGATTGTCCGCGACGTCTTATTTATCTCGCCTGCAAGGCAAACGAGTTTATTCGTAGTTACCTCCACTAGGAAGGCATTCCCGTATTTAAAATCTAGCTGCGCGAATGATATCATACAACTCAGACAAGGGCAGCATATTTATTAGCACAATTTTTCGGAACAACCCCGTTGCTTCCCATTTGAATAATGTCCGGCATGCATTATCTCACATTACAGATATACGAGTATATATTTTGCACGATTTGCTCTGCAGAACTGCTTGGAAACAAATTTATGATATATTTTAATACTTGCTTTTAGGATGGCATGCCCTAATTTGAGTTGCTGTTCACATTCAAGTCGTTATCTCCCGCTGCCCATAGAACCCATTTCAACCAAGAGCAAATGATGTTTTAATGTTACCCACTTTGGTAACAACTCGAGTGCACCGAGCGGTGGCAAAAAAGCGTCCTCCTGCGTTATTCGCCTTGAAAGCTTCGGATTTATTCTCACAGTGACCTACGTCATATCATTCGATTGGGCTCCGTAAGCTCCTCCTACCACTGTTCACCTTTTGGATCTGTCATTCCCGGATCAGCAGCAAACTGTGCTTTTGCGATTTCGAAGTCAACCGTGCATGAATTTTATCGGACAAGTTATTTTTCCCCTAGTCGCACAAGATATCTGGTGGCCTTATTTTAAAGATATTTTAAGAGTCAACCGAGCATCTTACTACCACTCCTTCTAGTCGCTGTACAATGCGGTAATTGTCAATTTGGTCCGCCGTTCTTGCAGCCACTGTCGTCAATAGACAGTATTTTCCAAATCCTTTTGCCTTGCCTCATTTCCACGTTGCATCGCTAACTATCCACTTACATGCTGGATCAATAGTACGCACGTCGTCCATCTACCCTAAAGAACGGGTGACTCATCTGGTCGCCACAAGTCTGACCCCCCTGACCTCAAACCAGCGCCGATCGCCGCGCAACGAATACTGAAGAGAAGTCATACAAGGTGCGTCATTCTCTCTATCCTCTTGCTACCCCTGTTGCAGTGTACACAACCAGTTACTCAATTCTACCTTGTTAGTCTTGAATCTTAACACCATATCACCATCATCTGCGGTCATTCCTACTTCGCTACCCCATTACTGAACGTGAGCCCACACTTCAGTAGAATTATCCGTTCTAAGCCAATGGTAAGTGAGACATCTGAAACATAGATTCTAAACTATCCTTTTCTATTTAATCCCCTTTAGAATTGGTGCAAGTCAAAATAACAAAGTGCACGCCTCAAGTGGATTTGGCTCATCGGAAAATCAATTGTGACCTATGTGTAAAAACTGTTAAGTATGGTCCAGTTTGCGTTAACTGTCAAAAAGCGTACCATTCGAAGTGTTTAGGGATGGGTGCACTCGAAACTAGAAAATACAGCTTCAAAACCGAAGCATTTTGGTTCTGCCAGGTATGCAAATCCATTCCTGTCGTTAGTTGCGTAACCTTCTTAATGTAAAAAATTTGCAAATTTGGCGGAAACAGTTAAGCAGCTAGTGAACCCTAGCAACGCAGTTGTGAAAGTAAACGTCGCTTTACTTGAATCTGAACAACACCTACAAACTCTTCACTTAGGCCGAGGAAGCGGGCCAGGCATCTCAACCCCACCATCGTGTCTCAGTTTCCAACGGCCCCTAACCTCATGACTCCACTAAGTGAAAACGTCGTTCACAACCCACTTGCTAAAACGTCCTCCAAGGATGTAATAACTAGTAATTCAGTTGACATACTCGACACAACACTCCAGGAAGCCTACGGTAAAAATTAACTGGACATCCTACGCAGCGGCTGCTTCTAAGAAAAAGTCGTCAAAGACACCTGTGACTCCACTTACCGGTTAGATCAAAACCTCGCCTCAACATAGATCGCTGTTGCCAGGGCGGTTCACAAATGCACAAAATCACAAGAACCTAGTGCTGTTAAGTCGCAAACCAAAGGGCAGAATCATGATGCCTTAAATCTTGTGTGCACTAACGTTCCTGAAACCAAATACAACAAAATAAAGGACACAATTATAGACGATCTTAGTTAGTGGGATTCCATCTGTGGTGCCGTCCGCATGCGCGCTGAACCCACTACACTGAGCCGCATCGCGATTCACCCAAACAACCTACACTATGGTGAACCTCGACTACGTAGTGTAACAATACATTCCGCGGAAGAAACGGAATGCATTCTGCTCGCTGCAAATTGACATCAGAGAGTATTGAACGGAATATGTATCTTACCGGATATTTCGTGGAAAGAACGTTCAAAGGACATGAACAATCAACTGGGAAGTAGAAAAAATGCGCTGAAAATGGTCATAATTCTTGGCGTCCCGAGTCTTAAGCTTCATCTCTTGAAGATGCTCAAGCTCATGACCTGGAGAAATGGCAATACGTTCGTGAGGCACTGTCTTTAGCAAATGTCATTGCTACCTCCCTGACCAGCACTCCCGTGTCACCAAATTACAAAGGGTGTGGTCCAGGTTGATGAAGATTGTTTTACCTTATGAGTTACATTTAAAGACAGTTCCAGAGAACTGGGGTCAATTCTGGAACATGATACCAACAGAAATTTGACTAAAAGCAGCAGGTTTACGACCATGGGCTACTGGCTACTCTATGGAGGGAACCAACTCAGTGGGAGCAACCATTGTTGCAGAGTCCACCACAGAGGCTGATTTGACTGCCGTCATAGCATCCGGCGAGACAATGCCGGAGGTGAGTGACCATCAGGATCATCATGAACCTGATCAAACGGTGCAGGGATTTAGCCCAAGTCATTCTCGCGAGCCTAAGACAATTCCAAAAATCTAATAGCAGCCGACCTCAAGATAGTCGGCCAAGTCTCAAAACTATTGTCTACATCCACAAAAAACCCTCCAACCTTTGAATCACTCTCCTGTTTTTATAACAACGCACAAGGTCTTTTAAGTAAACTGACTGAGTTTCGGCTGCGTCAGGCCTCGTTATGATAACCGAAACCTGGTTGAATGAAGCGATCACTGATGCAGAAATCGCACTACCTGGGATGCCTATTCTACGCAACGATCGACCAAGTAGAGGAGGTGGAGTAGTACTTTATTATCGCAGCGAACTACCCACTGATCTCATCGATGACCCAGAGGTTCAGATTGTCGGTGCGCTTTGGTGTCGTCTTCAACTTAGCGGTGGGGACACATGTTTGTTGGGTGTAGTGTATCGCTCTCCGTCGGCTACTTTGGAAATGGACAACCGCCTAGCCTCCAAAATGCAGTCGTATAGCCACATTCTCCTGGTTGGCGACTTTAATATTCATACCATAGATACCCCATCCTGTATCAACGAACACTTCAAAATGTAAGTACAGGAGATAATTACCGGACTACCAATCTACCATCACATTGCATCTCCCACAAGATTCACTACGGGAAACAAACCGGGTGTCCTGGATTTTGTATTCACCAATGAGGCGCTTATGATAGAAACGGCATCGATAGAGAGTCCTTTAGGCCGTAGCTACCATGCAACCCTCATGTTCAAGTACATCTCTTACGCAGAGTATTCCTCAGAAAACAGCGATGAGTGTCAGGTCATTACGGATTACGGCGCTTTAATCAAACTTATAAATGCTACAAACTAGGCATTTCTAACAGAACGATCCCCCGATAGCGCCTGATCTGAATTTGCTCACAAGTTCAACACGTTAGTAACTAGTGCTTCTAGGAAGACAGTAAAATCTTTCATACGCAGCAGGACACGCAAGTGTATCATCATGAGGAATTTACTCTGGCGAAGATACAAGGAGTCATCGAGTGCCAAAACATGTAAAGCCTACGCTATCTAAAGGAGTCACTGCGTAAACTTGGTACGAGAAGATAAGATACAACACCAACAGAATCTAACTGAGAAATTACTTTCAAACCCAATCTCCTGTACAGACACGTTAACAAGCTCCGCGAAGTGCAGCGAGGAATTCCTGCTTTACACACATTGTGTGGACTTGCACAAAACCCAACCGAGGCGACCAACGCCCTATGTCAACAATTCGCCCCGAACTTCCAGAGCACTACATCGCCGCATACACTGTTCCTGATCATTGTACCACCACCAGGACTTAGACACATCACGTTTACGACTGCGGATGTTATCAAAAGGCTAATTGCCCTGCGCGAGCATACCTCTCCCGGTGTTGATATTATTCGTCTAAAAGTTTTGAAATTGGATGCAGTAAACCTGGCGGACCCGTTCTGCCAGTTCTTCCAACGATGCCTCGATGAGATGCGCATGCCAACAATGTGGAAACAAGGCAACATCACTCCAATTCAAAAAGCGGGAAATCGTACTGATCCTGCCAAATATCGCCCGATAACACTACTTCCAATGCCTTCCAATATCATGGAAGCGATTGTTGCTGAAGCGCTGATGAACTAATGGGAAGAACGCAATATCACAGCACAAAACCAACATCGGTTTCGCAAGAACCGATCTTGTACTTCAAACTTACTGCTTGCCAGATCCAATTGGACTGAGACCGTTGGCAGCGAGGTATTTGTTGACGCAGTATATCTGGACTTCTCAAAGTCTTTCGACCGTCTGAACCACTGTATCTTCCTTCACAAGCTGCATTGTTGTGGGATTGGTGACCCAATCCTCGGTTGGATAAGTAACTTATTGCTTCAACGACATCTGAATGTAAGAGTTCGCGGCGTCATCTCTGACCCAATCGACGTTAAGTGCGAAGTGCCTCAGGGCTCAGCACTTGGTCCAGACTTTACCTAATTTACATAAACGATCTCGCGACAGTAATCACTTCCAAATCCTTACCCTTCGCTGATGATCTTAAGATATGGCAAGCCATTAGAACAAGCAGCGACAATGCAGCACTTCAGAGTGAGCTTTACAGGATCTACGAATGGTCGACTCAGAACTTGCTTCAATTCAAATCTACAAAGTGTAAGGTATTTAAAATACGCCATAAAGTCACTTGCGAATACAGACTGGGTGATCAAATATTGCAGCGCAATAAACCAGAATGCGATATAGGAGTGGTTGTGCAGGAAGACTTGGGATGTTTGCGTCAGGCCGAGAAATCCTCAAAAAAATCTAACTAACACCTTTGCCTTTTGCGGAGGGCATTCAGGCACTTCGATCCTTGCATCTTTTCTCAGATACTCAACACCTACATTCGGCCTCATTCTGAGTATGCTATCCACGCCTGGCAGCCATGTCAACAGCAACACCTTACCGCTCTTGATCTGCCATAACGAAGGGCGACCAAGAAGGTAAATGGCCTGTTTCATCTCCCTCATCGATTGAAGCTGAAAACCCTCGGGGTTTACAGTGGACAATACTCAGAGGGCACCAGCTAAAGCTGGCCACACAATAGAGCCGGTTGGAATGCCGCCGGAATTTCTTTTCCCTTGGTGTTTGCGAACACTGGAACGCTCTTTCCGCATACGTTGTTTCTTCCTCCACGCTAACGGTATTCAAATGACGTCTGGATGATCCATGTATCCTTCTACATTACACTATGTAATCAGAGATGCGCACGTCAAACAAACGCGAAATAATCGGTGCGTATTCTCAGCTTCTGTGTTTCACTATTTAAACACTGCTGTTGTGGAATATAGTTTCGGATATATTACAACCGCATTCTTCCGTTTAACCCTGTCCAAGTTGCAGCGCACGAGTAAGCGTTATTGCTTCTCTTGTTCTTAAGACATGCCCTCCCTATATTACCTCCCACATTACTGTACATTAACAATTCATTGCAAATTGTACAGCGTTTATATGAATAAGGGGCACTTTAATTCACTAAAGGCTTACATTCACGATTTACACTTATGCTTACATTCACTTCAACCATCCTACGGGACTTATAAAGCAATCGCTTTTTTACCTGTAATATATCATTGTTCATGGTACGAAGCTCATTTTTCCATTTTAACGAATGTACCTGAGTTAACCTCATTTCATGAGTCAGTTTCAATCTTTGAAGTACTTTTCCATTCAGGTGCTATATGGTAGGTGTACTTAAAGCGACAACACAGTCACTGATGTTGTCAAACTTGTTTCCATAAAGTTCCTGACCCTTCTGATCATAATATATTTTCTATATATCCATTATTATAGTGTGTTGAGTATGTCTGCTTTACAAGCTTAGATAATACGCTGTGCAAGAATACAGCTGAGCTGTTTTGCTAGAAATGTTATATGATAATTTTCGGCACGCGTATCGACCATTTAATTAAGTTAATTGCTTTGGATTGACAAATGTGAGGAGATTACGAAGTTCCCTTTTGTGAACACCTGCCTACTGCACACACAGGTAAAATAATTTGGTTGTGCGTTTTATTGAGCAATGCAAGGGGCTTTCACTTCATTTGTACAAGGGAAGTTCAACACGAACATTGTGTATATTCAGCGGAAATTACCAAAAGTACGATATCATGTTAGAAAGAAAACTTGACTCGATATTCAAAGCAGTTATCCAACATTCCATTTTATCAATATCCCAAACATTTGCGCAGTTGCCTAACACGTCCTCTTATGTGTTGGAAGATTGTCCGACGGTCGGTGGGAATTCGACACATTGGGACATTAAACATGAACACTACATTTGCAAATCCCAAAATCATGAGTTTATATATATATATATATATATATATATTTATATTATATTTTATATTATACAACACATGACCAATGTACAATTGACAGTGCCACAACACTTATTTCACAACAACAAAGACGGGGAAAACGGATAATCAATGAAAGTATTTGGAAGGTTTTGTGGGTGAATGTTTTGTGTGAGCAGAGACCTTCCAAGCGCGCAGATCGAGGTTGAGGGTTGACTTCGGAGAGCTCACCCCGAGCATTTTGGTTTTAAGTCCTTAACCGCAAGGTAGAGGAGCGATTAACGAAGAGTGTTGAAATCCTGTGGCTCATTCGTCTTCTTTGTGTTCAGTAGCAGTCCACAGAGAAGCCGGTAATCAGCTGGGTTTTTCAACCGCTCTCCGTGATATACTCAGATCTGGTTACAGAAGTGAGTGTTCACTGACCCTATTGCTGTCCACACAAGCTTTGCCGCAGTGCCGTAAGAGCTATTGTGGTGATTGATGGAAGACTAGTTGACCAGCCCAGACCTCTGTACGTTCTGAGACGCTGCCGCTGATTATCTGCGACTGCTTATCCATCTCGCTTGCAAGGCAAACGAGACTTATTCGAAGTTACCTCTACAAGGAAGCCAGTCCCGAATCCCCAACAGAGGGATGTCCATGACAGCATAGAGCTGTCATATGTATTAGCAAAATGTTTCGAAACAACCTAGTTGCTTCACATTTGATTATTGTTAATCATTCAATATCTCACAGTACAAAAGCGACGCAGATATATTTTGCATTCATCTATCCGAAAGAGTGGTTGCAAATAATGTAAAATAACATATTTATTACTTGTTTATATTATAATATGTCTAATTATGAGTCGCTGTCCACACTGAACTCTGCATATGCTGCTGCCCTAAAATATTTCATTTCAAGCAAGAGCAAATGCTGTTATTATGTTACAAACTTTGCTCTTCATCAACAGTTCGTTCATCTTTAAAATTTCTATATATTCATCTGTAACACTATTATTTCCTATTGCAAGGCTACAAATTTTGCTTTCGTAAATGTCCCCTACGCGATGATTCATCAGCTTGGCATCCATGATTAAATATGCAATCCACTGCTGGAGCAATTTGACTTTACAACAGCCAATTTCGTTTGTGCACATAAATTGCTGCATTTTTTGCCAGCAAACTTTCCTGTCAACAAGGAACTTTGAATCGCTTTAATATCAGATATGTTCCTTTGATACAAAAATTGCAATATCATTTATATAAGAAATTGAGTGTCCATAAATTTTCATGATAGATAAATCTGAATAGTTCTTTTTGGATGTAGAGTGGTTGTAATTACTACGTAGACGGTTGGTGTATCGGTCAAGCTGCCATTTTGTGACAAGCACATGTATAATTTTCATATCGTTTTTTAAATAAAGTTAAAAGATGTGGCTAATACTTCTTCTTGTTGCCTTTTCCAAGTCTCAGGAAATCAGCACACAAACATAAGATTCGAAATTATATGTTGTTGTGCGCTTCCTTGATACCAACCTTATGCAATGAAACGGAAGAGGATTGCTAACACGGGAACATGAACAAGCATGAAGTAAACCAATATTTTATTGCAAAGATATATACTAAATTTGAAAATTTAGCCACGAAGTCTAGCGTAGTTATTGTCTCATCTGAAATTTGAAATAAAGTTAACAATGATTAGGTGAAATAAGAGGCGCGTTCAATGCTATAGATGCTAAGTAAATAACATAGTTAGGAATACTGATAGATAGCTTAACGTATTGTCGTTTTCTCCTAATTGTAAATGCCTGAGTGAAATCATCCAACAGATAGCTCTTCGCAGCAACTCCTCTTCCTCTAAAGAATACGAAAGAAGCAACAGTTTCATATAACTGCATTACGAAAGCAGATTATTAAAACTGTGATAATCTTAAAACGGATCATAAACGTTTGAAGATAATCTATTCTTCGCGCAATATAATTTCAATTTATTTTTAAATGCAGGGTTTCATTAGGGTTACTTGGAAAACTATTGACTAATTTGATTGCAGACTGGATTGCATGCGTGCAGTACCATCTGTTAAATGAATGTATCGCAGTGTTGTGACCAGCGGGACATTTTCCAATACGCGCCTACGTGACATAAATTAAAAACAAAGTGACAAATTAGAGAATTTCGGGCTTGTAATGACATAGTAAACGGTTTTGTAATTTCCGGAACACATCAATGCAGATATAACTTTGTACCTGATCGTTTTTTGCAATCTAGCCATTTTACACCTAATGGATGGATCTGACTACGCTCGATGTGGTACTTGCTTTATAAACGAAAAACCCATGAATTCCTCTTCATCAGCGCTATTTGTATGGTACGGATGAATCAGACACATTCACCAAATGGTAAATGTCCAGATAGAACATCGCTAATTAAAGCAAGCAGCACTCATATGATTTCGGATCATTTAATTAACTGTGAATTTCGAAAGCAGAAGAAACCATTTCACCTGCCTCTGTTATACAGCAGCTATTATTTCACAGCAAATCTACCAAATGGAACAACTCAGCAGACTTTAGATTGGGAAAGACGAAATTCAGCTGATCGAAACTTGTCTCCAAAATTTGAAGCGCCAGTCAGTAAATAAGGGATTTTCAACTACCGTTATATTTACTTCAAATTTAAATGGTAATTCGTGAGTAGCACACTGTTTAACTTGCCTAGCATGCTTCCACTAAACACGGTAACACTGCGGTATTCTCTTTATTTCCAACCAGCTAGGGTGTAGGTCGTGTGATGGCATTGATTAAAAGTGGCCTCTTTGTCTGCCTTACTATATTAAGTCTATAACTAATTCGTAGCAATTCTTATGAATCTGACGTCAGTTTCGCTAGATTGGATCTATGTTTTGTGATCGCCCACAAATCGCAATATGCAATTGATCCTAAAAAGACGACAATGTTTGTCTGAGAACCATACGAAAACTGTATCTTGAATTACAAATGAAGAGCACGAAACTATCTGGGGGTTTTGTGTGCTTGACGGTGGAAGTGCGAATCTACTTAAATGACATAAACCGGGATGATTAAATCTTGAAGTATACACTTTTTACATGGATACTGTTAAATATATTCTTCATCGATAGTTCGCTCTCATGTATCTGTTCCATCAATTTTGCTACCGTATTTCATCTCTTTTATGTCCTGATGAAACGCTCAACTTATTCTTTGCTGAGGTCAAGCTTTTCCGTCTAAGAGACAAGGAAGATAATGTAACGTTTAGCTCATGTTACAACAAATTGCGTCGAAGTATTTGAGCTGTTAGCTAATTATTCTTCATTATTGTCTAATTTCTTGTAACCTATGAGGTACTGAACAATATAAACAAAACCGTCCAAAACACGCTTCAAAACCGTACCCTCAATTTGTAAATACTTGCTCCCACCTAAATGGTCGAAACTGATGCACACGTAATTTGCTAACCCTTTAATTTTCCATAGCATTTCCTGGAGAAATCTGCCAGTGTTTTTGAAAGCAGCACCATCTTGGTCTATTATTTAAATAAATTGCTTCAACGTACCAAGTTTTATGCAACTATGAGCAGATAAGCTTTCCATTTTATACCCATTGCTTCTGAGTGAATTTCGCTGCGCCTCCACTCATTTTGTTCTTGGTAACCTGGATATTTTTCGTTCAAATTTGTGGTTTTACCATGTTATATACACATTAAGCAAACATGCCACACATTTTTTTTAAAATATTCCAGCGTTCAGTTGTTATCTCGGTTGTCTAAATACCAGAAGAACTTCAATAATTTGCTTCGACTAGACAATGCATTTATCTTCGATGAAGATTCATGGAATTGCGTCCTCGCTCATGATGTTGGTTGTTATTTAGCTTTCGTTTTCGAATATTTGTTTTCTTTTATACCAGATGCTAGCAGTTTAGATGCGCGTGTTACCAAACCAAGGTCCCCTATTCAATCTTAATTTTTCCGGTAACATTTGTTGAGGTGTTGAGGATGTGCCATCATATTCACTGCTTTTTCCACCGCCAGTAATCAAGCAAGGAGAATTGACACGAATTTCAAAGCCACTGTGAAACCATATCTTACATTGTCCAGATCAGGATGCTCTCAGTTTCTTTGGCAGAAGGATTGGAGCCTTTGACATGTACAGCTAAAATTACATTCATATTGATGGATTTGCTGATATCTACAAACAAAGATTTGATAAAAATAGACCATTAGTGCAGAATTTTCCACTTTTAGAGTAACTTAACAAATATTTTGCAAAACTTTGAGGAGCATAGGTTATTTCTAGATCACTAAGTTTTACAACAACTTATGTAATATATGCTTAACTCAAAAATGAAGCGAAATTTATTTTTTGTTCTTGCCAGATTTACTCTTAACTATGTCGTACAATACACGGAAATGTTCAAAGATTTAGGTCAAATTAGAGTCATTTGCTTAGGAAAATATAGGTGAAATTGTTTCATAAATATACCAGTTATTAAAAGTTTATAACTAAGCAAATATTTGCATTAAAATCGAGATATTATTTAGAAAAGGGGCTTTCATATCTTAAACTCTAAAGAACTATTAACTTTTTAAAGTCCTCTGCTTTACTCTATTAGCCAAAGAAGATAACCTCGCCATCAAGGCTTAATCACAAATTGTTCAGTTCCGTAGCCCTACTAAAGATGCTGGTGTATCTACGCGAGTTCAGCTCCCCTGGCTCAGACGGCATTCGCTCAAAGTCATTGAAAGTTGCAGCCATGAATTTGGCAGAACCACTAGCAATTTTCTTTCAACCATGTCTGAACGAGATGCACCTCCCCATGATGTGGAAGCAAGGAATCATCAAGCCAGCCTACAAAAGTGGCAGTCATGCTGAACCAGCAAATTATCGCCTGATAACACTACTTCCTGTGATCTCCAAGGTTATGGAGTCCATTTAGGCTGAGGCTTTGATGAGGTACCTGGAGAACAACAAATTTCCCGTTCCAGAGCAGCAAAGATTTCACTAAAATCCCTCCTGTACCACTAATCTCTTGATTGCTCCTGCAAGCTGGACGGAATGTGTGGATGCTGGTTTAGAGGTCGACGCCGCCAACTTGGATTTCTAAAAGGCATTCGACCGTATAGACCATCGCATTCTCCTCCACAAACTCCAGAAATAGGGAATCGGCGATCCTGTTCTGGGCCGGATAGGAGACTTTCTCGCGCAACGGCACCTGAATGTGAGGGTTTGAAGCAGCGTGTCGCAATCCATCGAAGTTCAGTGCGGCGTACCTCAAAGCTAGGTACTTGGACCCCGCCTGCTGCTGGTTTTGATAAATGATCTCGCGAGCGTGCTAGCTTCTAAATCTTTGCTATTTGCTGATGATCTAAAGGTGTGGCGTACTATAGCTGCAGTGGAGGATCACACAGTGTTACAGGCGGACCTGGACATTGCTTAAACATCCTCCATAGAGCGTGCTGCATTTCAAGGTGCAATGTTCTCAGCATACGGCACAAGAGTATGCACAACTACCGCCTAAGACCAAAATTCTACAGCGGGTTTCTCAAGAGTGGGATCTCGGCGTGATAATTCAAGATGACCGTGGTTGTTTGAAGCAGAAAGAAAAGGCATCTAAGAAAGCAAATCAGTACCTCAGTCTTCTTCGCAGAGCTTTCGGGAAGTTTGACCATTCAGTCTTTCCAAAAATCCTTAGTGCGCATGTGTGGCCGCATGCGGAATACGCTATTCAAGCGTGGCAACCCTGGCCCAAGCACCATCCCACCTTGCTCGATACTGCACAACGTAGGGCAACGAAGTGCGTCAGAGGTTTGACAAACCTCCCCTACCCTCTTAGGCTGAAAACCCTCAAAATATACACTGGACCTTATCGGCGTCTATGGGACGATCTCGTAATAGTGTACCTGATCCTGAGAAACCCCAACCATTCCCTTATAATACTAAGTCAAAACACCCCGCTAAAGGGTCATCGGTTTACGCTGGTCACGCAGTACAGACGCCTGGAAAGTCGGTGAATCTATTTCTCCCTTCGAGTGTCACAGCCTTGGAACGCCATCCCGGAACAAGTAGGTTATGTACCTACCCTATCCCTTTTCAAGAAACGCCTTGACGAGACTCTGTCACATTTACACTATGTGCTGTATTCCAGGACCACCAGATGCTGGCACTAACAAGCAATAGACAATGCATAGTGCCATAACCCTACTCGAAAATGTGTCACTTCAAACCCATGCACAATGTTGATAAACGAAACTAATATATAAGCTGGATTTCTGTATCCTGTCGACCCAAGATAGTTGCACACGAGTAGGCGTTGTCCTTGCTAATTTTTTATTTTTTTTCGCAAATTGCGTGATCAATAACCACTCCACTTATGGCTTTGTGTGCGTACATTATAATTTCAAACCTTTTATACAGCAGAGCAATTATGTCTGTGGTCGCCTGAACTAACGATTCCACTATCCCTTGATCTATCTTTTCTCACTCTAAACACCCTATGTGGAAATGGCAAGCACCTGATTTTTAGCCTTTATAAATCATTGCTCGTTATTCGTCGTTCAAAACAGTCTACAAAACTTACTCTAAAAATTATTACCGGGTCTTTAAATTAGTCATCACATTTTTCGCTGAACTATCCCTTTTATGCAATCTACGATGTATATTGTTGTGTAATATTATAGTGGAGATTGATTTGGTTTTATTTATTCCAATGTAAACTTGTCTTAGTTACTAACCGCAAGATTTAATAATGTGTCTGAATGTTGCTCAACTGTCGCAATCTTACCTTCGGCAAATGAAACCCGTTGTTTCAATGATATTTCAGCTGACATATCAGACGAATAAATCCAAGTATCTCTCCACATCAATATGTGATTTCTTCTCGTAAATGCCTAAGTGCGTTCTGTGAGTGTCCTCAACATGCTATCTTCCCATTTGGAAGAGTATGCGTTGTTAATGCTGCTGTTTTAATTCCTACCATTCGTGAGTGCAAAGCGCTGAACCTACACTCATACGATTACGTATATTATACATTGTTTTGTTTATAGTCAGCTTAGGTAATATCTTATGTCCCAGTATCCTTCCGTGTATGTGTACATCTCAGGGAAACATAATGTGGCTGAGTAAGTGATTTGCAGATACACTGATAATAACAGCTACACGAATATTTTCTGTTAGGTTAAATCTGACAACATATTCGTAAGAGGAAAATCTGCACACAATTTTTAATGGTCAAGGTATATATATATATATATATGCGATTCAAGAGTTTACCAATTGCGACCTTTAGTGATGTGATATTTTGCCATAGGTAGCAAGAAAAACGCGGCAATGGAGCACAATGTTTGTTGGTGCGATTCTAAGCTATACCACTACCTAGCCAGGCGTAATTAATGAGTCACATATCCTTACCACGACGCACCATCTCACGTGGCTTTTAATAGAGATAAGTCTGTGCACGTTCATGACATCGTAATGTAGTAAATCTTAATAACTTCACCCTTGTATCTCCGCTTTTACGCGTCCTATTCTGTGCGGTCCGACGTAGTTCAATATCTAATGATTCGATTGATCGTAGATGCATCAAACAGCCTGGGGTCGGTCCGAGAGGCTGCAATAACGACGCATTCATCCACTTGGCTGCAATCTTGTCGAATACATTATCCGTTCTGTCTGGCACAGACATATTATTTAACGCCGTTTTTGCACGGTTCCGTCAGGCCAGCGTGGCTTCCTCTGCCATCCCTCGTTGCGCCAGTTTCCGTTTTCGCGGTATTTCTATCCTCTGGGCGATCACTGCCTTCCGCTTCCTAACAGCCTCCCCTTCACGAAATTGCTTTTCTCGCGTATGACACAGCCGGAGCAGTGCGGTATTCATCCAGCGTTTAATCACTCCTTTGTTAAACTGGAAGTTCCCGCCTTTCAGGTTGAGTATTTCGTAAGGACATTACCAATGTACGTTGAAATTCCGTGCTCCGGGCGCTGCATGTTCCGAGCGAACTTGATTTATAATCTTGCTTGCTCGACGATGAATGGCCTCCAATTTCCTGCCGCATACGTAACATTGCAGTTGCGCATTTTCCATGCTTGTTGAAACCTGGTTTCTCTTCTGACAGTAGCTTCCAACCTTATGTGATGCATTAAAGTAATAAATAAATAATTTGTATATTCATGAACGATGCAACATCCTGTTATCTAGAAGGAGCAGAGAAATAATGGTACAAACTCTTTATGATACTCCATCAATAATTTTCAAAAAAACATTTGTCTAACTTCGCATTATGTAACACAAAGTAATAATAATTGTTCCGCCATAATTTTCTGTCATTGAATCAAGATTCCTCATTACCACATGAAATAAGTTTGTGCCGAGTAAAAGGTAGTGGAATGGAAGTGACTGCTGTCAGAATTGTTATGTGTATGTGAATCGAAGTTTCATCAGACACCATCTATACCATGTTAATAGACGTTATCTAGGGACTGGGAGTTTCCGCACATATTAATGGCTTTTTTTAGTTTTAGGTACTTACTAATCGCTTGCTTAAAACTGAAAAGTATAGACTTTTGTGAGATCAATTGGACGTTTGTTCAAAATAGCTGAGTAGTTTGTTTGCAAAAATCATTCTCTGATTCGTGTAGTATATTTTGCAATCATGAATTTACCCATTTGTTACGGATTGGATACCTCTTTGTTTAAAGTTATGGGAACACTGTTATTAAGATTGCGACGTTGATTGCTTTTATTCTGTAAAAAAGACATAGGTATATAGGTGTATATGTAGAGCTAAACTGGGTTAAATTCAAGTATAGCGCTTCTGTCTCGCTTTGAAAACTTTAAGGAATATCCACATAGCTTTACCGTGAAGCCGCTCTGGTCTTTCTCAAAAGCATGAAGCTCAGATTTCCACAGGTAATCCGGCACAATCTAACACTATTCCATACGTGGCTATGCATATAATTTGAGAAGCGATATGCAAGATGCCGTGAATACTGAATACTGTATTATAGAGCAAGTAGAAATGGATTTTGTACAACTCTTTCGAAATATGGCGAAAAACGTTATAAAATGGTCAACCGTGAATATCATTGTCGTTCTCATGTAATATTTAAAATATTCGACCTACGATATTTCAGGATTCACAAATGTGATATGTCATCGTAAGTGTGCAGTCGTTCTCTGAATCGAATAGAGGCAAAATGCAAATCTAACGACGTTTTGAACTGCTGCACAGATGTTGCCTCAGTCACATGTTCGGGCAAACTGTTCCAAAGGTTTACCACTCTCCGTTCGAAGCACAGTGGGTGGGGAACACATTTCATATCCGGCACGACAAGTTTGTATCTGTGTCCGCGTGTGCTGCATGATCCTCGTAAGTGCAGTATTGGCCTTAGCATGGGGAACTCACCAAGATGTAGAATTCGGTAGGTCATAATGAGGTCGACTAGCACCCGACGGTAGGACAAAGTGTAGAGCCCTTTTTTCTCGCACCGGTCTTCATACCCAAAGCCACGTAAACTCGGGATGAGCCTGGTAGCAACGTGTTGGACCCGTTCGACTTTTGTGCCTCGCCTCGGGTAATCGGAAAGTAGGCGGGCGAACCGTACTCTAGCATTGGTCTAATGATAGAAGAGAACAGGCGAGTGGCAACCTCTTCAGACCATGTGCCGAAGCTACGTTTGAGCGTCCAAAGCATGCGCAGTCCGTTCCGATTTAACCTGTTCGTGTTGTCCACTTACTTCAAATCGTAGCGTAAGAGTACACCTAGGTCCTCCACGGAGGGTGTGGGATAGAGCATTTGGCCGTCAAGAGTGTAGGTTCGGCCGTTAGCACCTTTCCCCAGGCTCATAAATACGGTCTTGGCTGGGTTGACCGTGAGAAGAACTTCTGCACACCATGTGGATAAGCGTTTGAGATCTTGCTGAAGTAGGCCACAGTCATCAGGAGCGTCGATTTCTCTCCAAATCTTCATGTCGTCCGCAAACAAGGCACACGGCGACCGGAGAAGCTGAGGTAAAAATGATTGCAGATGTAACAGATTGTCTTCATGGCTTTCGAAACTTCGAATTCTGAAGGTTTAGAGAAGTCAAAAACGACTGAATATCGCACGCCCAAGTTGCGAATTCCCTCCATTGCGAGATATACGCGCACTGTAGCAATAAAGTCTCTGCCGCTAGTTGACAATTGTACGACAAAATATTAGTTTTGTCCACGGCACATTGCCACAGTTGAAACTAGCAGTCAAATAAAGATAGTTCAACCTGAATGAGACATCCGGCATATTGGATATTTGCACGCGGTTGTGAGTAGAAAAATTTAATGATATAAGAAATATTAATGCAACACTGTTTCTTATTTTCCGGAATATACATTTTTCTATATTAAAAAGAAGAGAACCAAGACAAATCATTGAATCACTCCACTATTGATTGTTTTCGCAATGAGAAATGGTCGCCGATGCACATCACCTGCTGTCTACAAATTGGATATGAATACAGGCAAGAAAACATCGGTTCTCCAATGCCTAATGCCTTCAGTTTGTTCAGTAGCCTTCTGTGCGGTACAAAACTTAGGCACTTTGCATATCCAAGAAGAGGATTTCAAAACAGCTTCCATTTTCTATGGCAGCCGTTGTATGGTTTAAAGAATTTGTCTGGCATGTTGCGCTGGATCGACATTGCATGAGGCCGTTTTGCGAAATGCTGTTGATGTTAGTGTTGTTCAAGTATACAAATAGTGCAGCTTTCGCTATCCTTTCCGTTATTCTAGATAGGATGGGTGTGTGATTGATGGGACGAAGGATTGTATCCTCGAGGACGGCGCCAAATTTTTGTCGCGTGATAAGGACAGAGGTTATCCACTGAGTGGAGTAAACGCCGTTGTTAAAAGGGAGTGTAAATATGTCAAGCAAATTCAAAAGCAAGCCATTACCGTTGCCTTTTATTAAAAATCTGGGATTCAATCAGGGCCTTCGCCCGCGGAGGAGCATAAGCGAGAGATTTGACCAGTTATTATCGCCATATTGGATTTCAAATTGCATCGCAATTCCTGTTGTGCGGCATGAAAGTGTTGGTGTGTCTGATGATTTAATGACTATTGATTCGATAAAATAAGAAATGAACGCCCCGCAGATTGTACTGGTGTTTCCTTGTGTGTTCCATCATGCTTAGTGATAAAGTTAAACTTGTAGAGTTAACACGAACCCCGGGCAGGGAATAGATTATGTGGCTCAGCATTTTTGTTAAGACCATTTAGATCTTTATACACTTTTAGAATGATGGTTGTTTCATTTAAATGTACCCGTACGTCGAATTGCTGTACTCCTGTAAAAATAGTGCAAATTCGGCAGTTAACCTGAATTTCTGAAGAATCTTATGAAGCTTTTGCGCTGCCTTCAAGGCCTTGAGATCAGATGTATGTTTAGTATTGTAAGCATATTTTAGTGGCAGTGCTAAATCCATGCAGAAGCCAGTTATACTATAAAACAGGTCCGTCGCTTGTTGCGATGAAGAAATATAGTATTCACCCCAATTCATCGAACAAACAATGTTTCATTGAAGAAGTCACAGTTGACAGAAATTATGAGCAGATAAGGCTTTTGTTCTGTACATAGGTCAAGCGTATTCTCAGGTTGCATCTGATAACGTAATGATCGCATCAACGAAAATCGTCATAAACGTCAACACTGACTTCAATTTCGCCCAATGCAAAAAGTGGGATTCATAGGAATTTCAATACTGGTAGGTTGTGGGAGTTGTTGCTACTAGCCATCCATTTGGATAAAGGAGAGAATATTTTAGCATCTAAATGGAGCGGTTCACATGCGTCATGAAATTTGAGGCAGATTGAAATCAACTCCAATAATCATTTACATAAATGGTAGGCTAGCTGCTCATTCAAATGTAAGCGTCAAATTTCTAGGTCTTCCCCTCTGCAGTTTGACGCGCTGTAAATACATCCCATAAGTGGCTGCTGCTGGTTAACAGAAATAGTAAGCAAAAGTGATTCATGATCATTCTTCGGCACTGGGTACTCGACAGGTGACGCTAAGAACGATAGTTTCATATAAATTACACTGTCACTACATCAAAGAATAGACCAATTTCTCATAAGATTTCTTATCCTAAGATAGGTAAATTATTGTCAGGCATGTCATCAGGACACCAACCTTCACTTATAACTATTATAACAGGATTGTTCATCAAAAATATGAGCCTAGTGTGGGCATCTAAGATTAAAGTGAACGAATGTTTACCAAACATTCTGAGATATATGTGAGAGATGAGGAAGGTAGTTGAGGCTGTGTTATAAACAGTGGGGTTTCAAACTTTGTGCATGGAACCAGGCCAGAAACGGTCGCAAAAGTGCGTGTATTACAAACGGTGGAAGGAGATTTGGAGATGCTCACAACGGCAAGTTTACGACTGAATATGGAACTCTAGGAAATAGTTCGACGGATAGAGTCCATTATTGTAGAAAAAGCCTGTGGGATCTGAAGAGTAAAGTTGTTTCCTTTACATCATGACAATAATAGACTTTTGAGTATGTAACGCATTGCTAGGAGTCAGTGTGCAGCTGTCATTTTCATTCATGTGTAAAATCCGCCACAGTGGGCTCGATATACAACGCTTCACTCTGCGCGTTGGGGGCACACCGGTGTCAATCCATACTCCACCATCAGCGAAATCTGTGTGATTCGTTGATGGAATCGGAACGTCATGATGCTCAATTACACCGAGGGTAAGGTGCAAAGATGGCGGTACATCTTCAATAAATTTATTACCATTGGATATAAGTGTATCCAAAGAAACTTAAAATAAGAATCGCCCAATGATGCTTGCGATAAATACTGGTCAGAAGACATTTTACTATCGATCAATTTTACGGGATATTCTTAATAAGGTTGCCCACTGGCGAGAGCAGATTTTAGGCGAGAGATGACAGTTCGAGGCTTGAGATAGTGCTTTCGCATGAAATTGAGATTAAGCAGGCAATGCAGTTATTATTACCCGATCCACATTATTCTCACTTTGCATGCAAGAAACTGCATTATTTAACACTATATGACTGCCAGGACTGATTATCCTAGAGGAAGCTCCATCCCTCACTTGTTTTGTAGACTATTATTTTTGGTCTTCGTCGGTCTATCATGCTTAGCCGTGAAACTGCTAGAATGTCCTGCTCATGCGCATGAGCCGTGGATGTATGAAGCAAAATAATTGGTTGTCTTCCAAACTATTAGTCGTTTGGCGCAACTTTGTTAATATATTGTTTGCTGGCTCTATCAGGCAATGTTTCCTCACAAGCTATCTTTGTATAATTTCTCCTCGTCTTCATCGTTCGAGTGATACCCTCAGTCAGCCGTTGGTTTAGGATTGATAAGGTAAAATGCACAGACTCTGAAGTTTCCACTTTTCCAAATTGTCTGAAATGCCTTCGACTAAAAAAGGGTAGTTTATCGATAATAACATACCACTTTAGCACGGTGAAATCGAATGCCTATGCTACAGTCTCATTTGTTCGAACCCTGGTCGGCACGGGTTTTACCCATCGATGGAAATGGTCAGTCATCACTAAGATGTACTTTATCCCGACCGACTTATCTGTTTGGGCCCAATGGCGTCTAATCCACAAAACTGAAGTCGTCGTTTGACTTCGATAGGTCGCACGGTGGAATTAGTGCATCTTTATTGCGGTTGTTGACAAGTGGAGCATCCACAAATAAATGTCGCGTCAAACTTACTCAAAGTTGACCAAAACCCCATTTACGCAGCAGGTCGAAAAATCGAATTCCTTAAAGGGGCCATCATGGGTCACTTGCGGCACCCACCCGCTCCTGTGGATTGTTTAAGATAAATGACCTTTTCCCGTTTGTTGTCACAAGCAGGACAATGATTAAGTTATAAAGTTTCTCCAGATGCTGAGGAGTTCTTGCAACTCCCTTGTGTTCCCTACGTCTTGGTCCTGACATGTAAATGAGCAAATCGTATTCTCACCAATTTTTCCGCACCTTGACTTTCTAGTAGGTCTATATCCTCGACGGTGGCACAACACACCCACATGAAATTATCTGTCAGGAACACGTCCAGAGAGGAGCGCGATAATATGTCGGGTAAAAAATTCTTTATTACATCTTGGTCCTCCATCGGAAAAGTGACTTCTTGGAACTGGAAAGCCTACAGTGCAAATCTTCCCCGCGGTACCCTCCTCGACATTGAACATGATGGCGACTTTTAGTTAGCGAATTGTAGGTAGTACTTGAATATTATCGGCACCAGCGGAGCTGTGATTGCTTGGAGTTGTCAGCTCCAGCAATATGGATTAAAGGTGAAAGAGATATAGGTGAATATTAGGGGTTGGGTAACAAAAGCTGAAAATGATTGTGATGGATAAATCGCTGAAGTACGAGTGCATATTGGTTTCGCAGTTTGCATGGCCGTTCTTGTTGGATCACCAGCAGTCCGAGGCGGAGGAAAAATAGACCTCACAATTAGAAGATCCACGATGCGCTTTTGCAGTTTTATGTAGCACTGAATATTTCTGTCTGGTTCTGCAGTCTTTTGTCTGTGTATTCTCTGGGTAGTAAGGTGCATGGAATAAATCGCGCCACGGACCTGCCCCAAGTATCTGGCATACGAGATAATATATAAGGTTTCCATGCTGCATTGCCTGCCACCTTAAAAATGTTTATTCTGCTCTATGTGAAAGAAACCGTTTTAGGCTATTACAAACGCTTGCCTCTGACGCATCTGCAATCAGTAGTCAAAATTTCTTAACTATTTCCATTTAGACAACATCTTGGTAAGGAACGACCAGGTTGTGACACGGACAATCTTGGTTGTGCGATCGTGGCATAGGATGGTGTGCACCATGTCAAGTTTCTTATTTCGGGATCACAATGACAAATGAAGTGAAAATAATGATTTCATGATAGCTGCAGCCCAAATGTTGTGTTGCAGTGAACACATTAATCAAAAGTTTTCTTAACCGAGTGGTTAAGACAATGTCACGATAAATTGGGAAACCGGTACCGAGTGCTAGTAGATCGGTTTTCATTTGTTCTCCGACCTTGGTAAATATTTCCAAACAACGTGATTTTAAACGACGCATTATATAGAAGTGAGTGTACTTTTTAGATATCTTATTAGAGTGAATTGCTCCGTGGCTATCTATATCCAGTGTAAAGATACGTGAGCGGAATACCAATGTTACAAGGGAGAAGTGTCTGATGTTTAACTGTCGGCTAGAAAATAGAGAGAATTTAAAACTGTTAGTCTGAATCGTTTGAGTTCTCAAACTAGTTCGATTATTGCGCGCTCCATGATACGTCACGACAGATGCGAATTCAATAGTATCCGCGTGTAGCTTAAATACAGCGAGAGAAACTTCATCTAAATCAGTAGTGCAATCTTCTCTCACTATATGAATTCTGGGTTCGTCACCGTGTGCATAATTCGGGTAATGAGTAACAGTAAGTTTTTGGGTTTCGCTTTGATGTTCATCATAATACACGATAAGTTACAATAATCTAGGTACTCAGACACATTATCCCGCAATGGATCTGGTAATTTCAGGGACATTATTGCATACACCAATCACGGTATTGTTGCCGGACCACTAGATATTTGAGCTGCCATGTCGCGTGAATGCTGCTAATTGATTATGCTATAGTGCTTGTATCCGCATTAGTGATTGTTGTAACATAAGTGCTTATAAGTGTCTCACGCAGGTACACTTTTACAGAGATTTCTGCACATGTGACGGATGTCCTGACGATACTGTGTTCCATAAATTACCTCTGGGCTGCATATCCAGAATGATGATTCTGGGTTGTCCCACTCCTTCCAATGATTTAATTAGTCAACTCCGTCGGACATTGATAAATTGCACTTGTTGGTGGTTTCTGATGTTCCTTTTCACGAGTACTACTTAGCTGACAGAGAGAGAGTCTTCATTCGTTGGATATTGACTCACAGTTAACCAAGAAGATGCTGGGGAATTTGCTGATTTGGGTTTAATTGGGACACATTGTGAACCATTGCTCTTCAGAAGGTCCACTGATTTGATGGCGGATTCTACCAAGTACTAATGTAATGCTATCGTAATCCGATGGTCGACTTCTAATATTAACCAATCGCAATTTATACTATAATGAGAATGCACGTTACGTATGGGTTGGGTGAACACGCAGTATGAAACCAAAGGACGTCTGATGAGTTGTTCCGCTTACATAACCCACGTTGGAAAACAGTTGCGAAATATGACTGAAACTACTGTTAAAATGCTAACAGGCTAACTTGTTTGCTTTATCGATTACGTTATCTATGCCAAAGGGAACCCTTTGCCTGGAGGAATTCATTTTTTCGCCATCCCTTAAATTCTACAATTGGCATAGCAGAGTAAACGTCCTTAATGAGATTGCCGATGTCACTGCACTGATGATGTCGCATCGCATGGCGGTGAATGCAAAAAACATTTCCCCGCTCGGCGAACAAATGAGCAACTTTTTCTGATGTTCATTTGCGCAACCTGGTCGCATGATCGTTGTAGTAATACAGGCCATGTGAGTGCAGACTAGCGGTCCATATGGCTACGCGATAAGCACTCGTGATGATGTAACGGACGACATTACAAATGATGGAAGAAGACATTGTGCAATCGATCAATCCAGACTAAATTCTGTATAAACAGTAGCCTAAAAAATGGGCTAGGCATCTGGAGAAAATGACGTTGGAGAAGTTCAATTTCCAGTTAATCCAATTGTTCCAAGAATGCTTTTCTAGCGTGTGTAAATTTCCATGGGTACTTGAAAACTGAGTAAATGCACGAGTGGGTTTCAGCGACATATGTCATAATCGCAGATGCTAATCAAGGTTGTCGTAAATTAATCAAATGAAGCAGGTGTCCAACATGTGGAGTTGCTAAATCCGTCGAATGAATCTAAGCCCAGTAGCGGCATCTTCGGGAAATCTCTCGTTCGGAAAACTCATAGAACAATTTTAACAAAACCCAACCATCAAAAACTATGCGAAAACATCCCTTTTTGCTAGAAGCACTAGCTGGTTTAGCAATCAGAGACCGGGACTTTTTCGGTCCCATCCATTTATGGAGATTGATGAACGAGATGAAGATTCATACTGCGCATATTCTTAATAGAGTGATTGTACAACAAATACATAGTAGGATTTTAAAATATGGCTCTACAAAGCAGAACAGTCGTATGTATCGTTTACTAAAATTATTCTGACCATATGATTAACAACACATTTTTTATCTTCCCCTTGCGCTGTGCCGATGATTTCGTTCCATCTCCAGCGCTTACACCTGATTGCTTCCCGTTGTTTATCCACTACATTCATCAGTCCACTCAGGTCATCACATAGGTCACGGCTACTTGCTTCCCGTAGAGTGCCCCACTCCTTCGAGCCATCCGCGCTAAATCGGACCCATCAAACAAAACCACCTGTTGCCCGTCCATTCATGTGTTAGCACATACCTTATCGATAACAAATTCCCTCCTTGAGGTCGCCCTTAGACTAAATGCATCAAATCACTTAATGCGCCATAACGAGCACCTCTTGGGAAGGTGTATGTAAAGGTTTCTGGCTGCGATCTTGGATTCTTAGTCTATCTATACAGACGAAAATATCTTGTTTCGAACCTATTTCATTTCCAGTACAGATTTAGTTTTCTTACTTAAGCGATGTCGTTAATTTATCTAATTGTCGTGTATGATATACATTCGAAATATACTATAGCAATCGTTGACTTGGTAATGTATGCAACAGTTGCTTGAATTCTAAGCGAATTTGCTGCTTACACATTCTATGTAGGCAATGCATGAAATTGAGACATACGAATTGGAATCCACACAACAGTACTGTACGTGGAACATTTCAGAAAAGTGATTGCTTGTAAAGGTCTTCTAAAGTAATTATACTTACAGAGGCATGTCAGTACAAATGAAAACATTGTGGGGATAGTTGGAAAATGAACTCGTGTAAAAGCCTGAGGTGATTGGTCAAGGAGAATTCTTGAAAATACGAAGGCCGGTTGAAAATGAATGCAAAATACAGCGCCTTGTATTTGTTAGGCTTTCGCGATATATTGTGTTTGTGTTCTCCTTAAAATTATAAAAACGCAAACGACATACAATTCTCCGACTTAGTTACTCGCACAAGGAAGTCAGTGTCAAACTTTCCCAATGTGTTTGCGGTCTTTCCCCTCTATAGGCGGCATCTGAGGAAGAATAAAAGAATCGCTCCATTGCAGTAACAAAATTGTCCAATGCAAAAATTGATGTTTATGTAGCAGCGCTCAGGACTAGTGGATTTCTGCTTAACCTATGTCACTATCTGTTTTATCACCGCGACATCAAGTGTTAGAGCTTTCTGCTTGATCGTTATTCCATCTTGACCCTGGGATATGTTTGATTATATTCAGCAACTTGTTTCAGTTGACTATATGTCGCTCCTTTGTACACACATACCTGCCTTTTTCAAAAATGTCAATTGGTGTCAATATTTTCCGGCAGTTACTTCACTGAATATATCTGCTATTTAGTTACTTGGTTCAATGTCACACTTAACCCAGATCAAAGCATCTACATGGTCGAATTCGTGTTCATTATTTTCGTCCCTCTGAAATCTTAATGATTGCATAGCACCATCATATATTTTCTCAGTCGTATCAGGCATGGTTTTATTTTGGCCGTCGGAGATCCAAAAAATGCGGAAAAAAATCGTCCACCTTAATTTAAGTGAACTGTGCCAACAATACAAAGCCTAAAGTAAGTAAATCCTAAAAAACTTAATATAGAATCTACGAACAAATGTTACTAGACTTAACGCGTGGTCTAGACAGAAGAGTAAAATATATTATTCTGCAACCGTGGTTCTGCAAGGCGTATTAAATATAGTACATGAGTTATAAATAGGTTTTGCAATTGTAGTGCAAGAGGGAAACAATTGTGAGGTGTGCTGCAGCGTGTGGGAATTTGGGAAGTGTCACAGCACTAGAATAATATGGATAACTTTGAAACATCAAGCATATGCTAATGATCGAGAGTAAAAGGTATAAGGTTGCAGTTTGTTAACCGATTGTAGCACACAGTAAAAGCAATGTACAATGGGTAGAATAGTTAGGGAATAGGGATAGTGTGTCCTTAAGTAAACAAGCAAGGTTAGGGAATACCTCAAATTTCCTTTTGGAGTTTACAGCTGCTATGGGGTTAAATTGGGCTCAAGCGAACTTAAAGGTACACAATTAATAAGAGGAATTGTTCTGAAAGTTTTGAACATTAATTGCACACATGATTGTTATATGGGAAAGTACTTAGCAAGAAAGACCATTAAATAGGTTATTTCCAAAGGACATGATTCACCACGGGCTGAGGTCACCTAAATCCAATGGTACTAAAGCATCGTTATTAAAAATTACAGGGCTAAAAATTTTGTTTTCTTTGCAATTTATGAACAATTGTTTTCGAGATACTAATCCTACTGATAAATAAGGTTTCATAAAATTGTTTGACAGCTAGTTAAAGTACGATATTTCCGCGATGTGCAATGACAAATTGAAGGGTTGGAAACAATTTCACCTCTTCAATCGCATTCATCCACACACGCGCGACGTGCGTGCTCTCGAGTCATTTGGATTATTCCTCTCTCTCGTCTCTCCATCAGCTCGCAATGACATCACCGTACGCTCATTCGAACCTGCTAGACGTGCTCTTTCAAACGCGCAGCGTATTTCGAATCCACACATTACAGACGACTATCTCCCGTAGATTTTTACATTTTCCGTTTTCTCTGTGGAGGTATGCAAAAGGAATTTATTTCGGTTTGCATTACACTCCACGGATTGTGAGATTTTTAAAGCCCAACCTAAGGGCTCATTAACAACCACACGAACGCATTCATCGATAGCTGCGTAATGCAGATACAGACAGCAATATAAGGGATCCACCGTTAAGCTTTCGATTATGTCGCAGTCACTGTGGCTGCCACTTAAAAGTAAGCCACTGGGCAAATACTACTAGTTAAGGGAGGTAGGTCGCAGCCAGTTTCCATAACATATATTCATCCCCATGCCCGGAAAAGCACTAGACTGCAGTTTCAGCCTATTGGGCATGTGGACGACTATCTCATTTGGATACTGGCTAAGAAGAATCTCACTTAATTACAACAAAATCCCCCATTCATGAGTACATACCACTAGTGCCACACCAAGAAGCGCTCTGACCAGATGGATAGTCTGGCTGGATTCACCGGTAACCTCTTGTGACTTGCCATGATGAATGCCTGTGCTGACGGGACTGCCAACCGCTGTGTCATTGAAATGGCGAGACAAAAATAACACGTTTGGAATTGGTGGAGAGCTACAGCGTATGCAACTCGGAGGCGGGGGTTTCAAATAGTGCACTGCGGTCCATACTGTTCCTACTTAAATCGCGCAGTTTCCGGGAGTTGCTTCAGAGGTGGGTTTCCAGTTAAAGATCAGAAGCTAGCATTGTTGTTCTAACTCCTCTGATTTTGCCTAAGAGTATCTTAATTCGGTATCATTACCATGTCTAAAATAAGGACACGCTCGATAAGGAAAAATAGTATTATAGGCCAGGATGCTTCCATTTTAGTGCAACAGCTGAGAAAACGAACTAAATTACTTCACAAAAAGGCTGGAAACAGTAGTAAAGAAAATATCCGAAGCATTGTAGTCTCTGTAGGAAGTTCCTTGGACTACATGCTAACCTGAGAAAGACATCAGAAAACTTTCCACCCGTAGCTGAACTGCACACGCTGAACTGGCAATAACATCGACATGCTCACATCGATATTGCAACCTTTGCAGAATCTAGCTCTCTTATTTTAATCGCCCCCATATATTGACAAAATTAACCTCATGAAGTGCGGTGTACTGATAGAATCCCATTCGACCAAAGTCCACAATCGAGTACGCTGTTCATACAATACGATCGTTTTTGTGTTCTAAAGTTGCATCCTTCTGCATGCGGTATGCAAACCTGTTGATCTAGCTTCAGCAGAAGACGAAAAAATGTAATGAGTTCCCCGTGTCTCATAATTTTTCACTTACACAATGAAATTATTACTAAACGTTTCATGCAAAAGCCCCATCTCATTGTGCTTAATACGACTTTCAAAAGTCGGAGAATTATAAAGGACAAAACCCTGCAGCTAAGAGAGATATGGAAGAGAACGTTTGAGGTAAAACAGAATAACCAAATGCATAAGGTACCCCAATTGCAGTTGATATCTTTTAGTTAATAGCCACCACAAAGGGGAAAATCATACTTTTCTTGGTGTAAATTGGAGCAAAGCGGTGAATGATAGAGTGCTTTTTTAAATAACCAAGGGATCACAAGAACATGCGGACCACTCCATTGCATTGGATGTTGTGTCCGGTAGAAGACCTTTACCGCACTTCGGAGCTAAGATCAACGTCAGATGCAAAACATAGTTACTGGAGGACCTCCACTAGGCCGCAGTTTCAAGGCTAAGCATGATAAGCCAAACAAGCCCTAAACCAAAACAATCCACAAAACTATTGAAGGATGGCGCTTCCTCTAGAGTAATCAGTAATGACCGTAATATAAGGTTTCCTATTGCTGATTCCTACATGCCAGTCAACAAAAATGTGGATCAGCGATTGACAAGCGCATTACCTGCTAAATCTCAATTTCATGCGAAAGCACTACCTTACGCCTCGAACTGTCATCTCTCGCCAAAAATCTGCTCTCTCCAATGGGCAAGCTAGTTAAGAATATCGATGGATCCGGTAAAATTGATCGATAGTAAAATGTCCTTTGACCAATATTTATCGCAAGCATCATTGGGCGACTCTTATTTTAAGTTTCTTTGGATAGACCAATATCCTTTGGTCGTAAAGTTGTTGAAGACGGGCCGCCATCTTTGCACTTTACAAACGATGTAATTGGATATCGTGACTTTCCGGTTCCGTCAATTAACCACACAGATTTCGCTGATGGTGGAGTATGGATTGACAAAGTATGTCCCCAATGCGTAGAGTGAAGCCTTGTATATCGACCTCAGTGAAGCGGATTTTAACCCATGGATGGAAATGACAACTTCCTGCAGACTCGTAACAAAGCGGTACGTAATTAACGGTCTATCATAGACATGATGCTATTGATACAAGTTTTCTCTCCAGATCCTACAGGCTATTTCTACAATCATGGACTCTTTCCTTCCAACCATTTCATAGGGGGCCCTACTACGTCGCAACATTGCTGCTGTTGCCACCTCCAAACCTACTTCCACCGTTAACAATGCACGCAATTTTGCAACAATTTCTAGCCTTGTTGCAGGCACACAGTTTGAAACCCCAATGTTCATAACACAGGCTCAACATATTTCTCCTCCCTCACATATATCTCAGAATATTTGATAAACATTCGTATACTTTAATATAAGATGCAAACACTACGCTGATTTGTTTTGGTGAATTATCCTGATAAAATAGTTATAAGGGAATGTTGATGCCGTTATGGCATATCTGATAACAATTTACCTATTTTTGAATAAGACAATATTATGAGAAATCGCCCTGGCCTTTGCGGTAGTGGTTTTGTAATTTTTCTGTTACTATCGCTCCTAGCGTCACCCTTCAAGAACCCAGTGCTGAACAATGATCAGAAATCACTTTTGCTTACCATTACTGTTAACCAGGAGCAGCTACTTATGGGATGTGTATAGGGTGCGTCAAACTGCAGACAAGAAAACCTCGAATTTTGACGCTTACATTTGAATAAGCCGCTGCCTGCCATTTATACAAAGATATCATTGGAGGTGAATTCAATCTGCCTTAAATTTCATGGATTATTGGAACCGCTGGTTTGAAGTGCCAAACTTTTCTCTCCTATATCGAAATGTTTGACTGGCGTTAAAATGTCTCACAAGTCAGCAGAACTGAATGTAGTCTGAATCTAGCTTTTTTCCTTGGGCACACTTGCCATCAGTGTTAAGGTTTTTTGATGAATTTCCGGGAAGCGATCATATAGTGATCAAAGCTGCTAAGACTATTAATTGCCGATGTACAGAACACAATGCTTTATCATCTGTTTAGTTCTGTCAAATGGAACTCATTCAAGAACCTGGTTCGTTCAATGAGTTGGGATAAATTATTTCTTTCTTCATCTCCTCAACATGCGCAGACCTGTTTCATTGTAAAATTGGCTTCTGCATCGATTCTTCAGTACCATTACGATGTGCTTACTAAACTAAACATAAATCCGATCCCAAGGCGTTGAAGGCGGTACCAAAGCCTAAAAACGTTTAGCAGAAATTAGGGTTAACTACTGAATTTGCACTATTATTACAGTAGTCCAAGCTCTTCGACGAACTGAGGCATGGAAACTAGAAAATTCTCACTCTTGATGAGTTTCATACACTATATAGCTCTAGCAAAACAGCTAAAATCTATTCCATGCCCAAGGTTAGCATTGATGTTTCAATTTCAATTTGATCACCATGTTTATGTACACACAATGAGAAACCAGGTGCTATCTGCGAAGTTTTAGTGCATATTTTGCCGAATCAATGGTCAAGACTTCATCAAACGCACCAGCACTTTTCAAGCTGAACAAAAATAAAAGTCGATGCACAGTGAAATACAATATAGCAACAATCACTGGTCAAGTCTCTCGTTTATGTCCCTCAGCTTCTGCAGACACTGATTGGATCCATCTTGTTTAATAAAAGACAATGTTAATGACTAGCTTTTGCTTTTGCTAGACAAGTTTACACTCTTTTAACAATGGCATCTACCCCACTCAGCGGGTCTCGTCTGTCGTTATCCCGAGACACCAAATTGGCGCCGCCTGCCAGGATACAAACATACGTCACATCACTTACACGCCCATCCAAACTAGAATAATAAAAGGATAGTGAAAGCTGCACTATTTGTTTTCTTGAACAAAACTAACACCAGCAGCATTTCGCAAAACGCTCTCATGAAATGTCGACCCTGCACAACATTCCGGGCAGACATTTTAAACCACACAACTGCTGCCATAGACAGTGAAAACAGTTTTGGATTCCTGTTCCTGGATATACAAAAAGGCTCTGATTTTGTACCGCGCAGAAGATTACTAAACAAACTGAATTCATCAGGTATTGGAGAACCGATGTTTTCTTGACTGTAATCATATCTAATTGGTAGACAGCGGGTGATCTGCATCGGCGACTATTTCTCATTGCGAAAACAATCTATTTTGGAGTAAGTCAAGGTAGTGTTCTTGGTCAACTTCTTTTTCTAATATATATAACTCTATAGAGAATGGGAAATGGTGTTACGTTTATCGTTGTTGATGACAATGTTATTACCTACTCACAACCGTGTGTAAACACCTAAGATGCGGTACGTCTCATTCAGGTTGTGCTATCTGTTTCGACTCTTTGTGCCAACTGTGACAGTTGTCATTTGCGGTGGACAAAAGTAATATTCGTCGTACAAATTCCAACTACCGCCAGACATTTATTAATACAAGGTGGATATATCTTGTAATAGAGGGAAGTCGCGACTAGTGCGTGCGATAATAAGTCTTCATTTAAGTTTTCTGAACATTGAGACTTACAATTTTCGAAACCCCTGAATACCATCGTTTAAATCTACAATAATTTTCATCTCACGGAATCTCAAATATCGCTGTGCAAAAATGTGTTGCCGTGTAAAAATACTGTTCAATAGACAAGTCTTATCAGTAGCAATCTGAGCAGCATGCTCTTTAGATGGTCCAGAGAGGATTCACGAAATTCTGTGTGGATATTCCTCCAATTCGACATAGAGAGCTCGATGTGATAAACCTGGATTTCACTCAAGATTACTTCGGATAATGAGATTGAACCAATTTATCCTTTACAGAATCATCCATTTTAAAATGTGCATTTTGGATAACACTATTCTCATATATTTAAACAGCGAATATCGGATGCCTTGCACAGCTGTAAACTTCATGATTAAAATATTTATTGCCAGAATAAGAGAACGTTTATTTCTAACTCAATTCTCATGCATCTGAGCAACTTTCCGTGTAATATTAGAACATGCTAAACTCTGCAATTTGAAACCTGAGATAAGTAAACATGTAAGCGTCCAAAATGTGATTACTATGGTCGGGAAATCAAAGTTCCTAGATAAAGCTACCCAAAGTAAATTTTCAAATACATACACATAACATTTCGGACAAAAGCCCCTTTCATTACATTTTATATCGGCCCAAAATTATCGCATATGACTGTGAGGAATCCTGATTCATAGGCAGGAAAAAACGGCAGAACGATTCGGATTGCTTTGTGTTACCTAATTTTAATTTACTCCCACTTTTCATTTCTGCAATTTTTTTAACTCACTGTCATGGGATGTTTGTACTATAATTTGTTCTGCTCCTTCTAGGAAACAGCTTCTTGCATCATCGAGGAATATACACTTTATTTATTTATTTATTTTTTGTTGCAATAATTGTTGATAAAATGTTCTCCATAATGCGGGGACATGGACAAGGTGTTACTTTTTAGCTGTGCGCATGGCAAAAGAACAGCAAGTACCCCCCAATTAAGCGATACTTCAAATCGGGTTTTTTCAAAAATAAATTAAATCTAACTTGGATATTGTTGGTTGGGATATGCATCGAAATACTTAGGGTTACATTTATCGCGATGGTTTGTAATATCCTACTAATTCCGGCATCTCCATTTTGGAAAAACATTTTCTATTTGGTTCCGTGGAATATTTTGTGAGTGACTTCCGAATTCGAAGTTCAGCAAATCCATGCCGCATGGATTACAGCGTATGAGTTTGATCTTCTCGCCAACATTACTCAATTATAAGTATGTATCAACGAAAGGGATATATGTATCCTCCGTGTAACCAATTCAGCAGTCCACTGTATTTTGTTGGATGAACAAGCAAGGGTCGCAGGCAAACGTGTTTGTTATAACATGCAACATTAACCACTAAATGCCTGTAAACTGTGATCAGTAGGCTCAGTTTGCACATGTGAATCAATGATCTTAAAACAAGTATACTGCAAATACTGTAACCAACATTGCAAAGACAACGGTGGAGCAAACGTTTATCACTTTATAGAGAATTATGCAGTACCCCAGAGAAAGAAACCCTTATGCATATACTATCACAGTTACTGGGTGCCTAAAGATTGAATTACTGAAATTTGTTCTGTAAAAACTTAATTCTTGTCTATCAAATATTACATGGTTTTTCGGTGCATTCGTTAATACGATATATAGACCTTAAGCTAGGCAAATTCTGACTTTTACTTATTTCTAATCCTTGAAAAACTAAGTGGATAAATTGTTACAATAATGAGAGTGCCCACTGAAATTCAGCTGGAGCGTACGAAACTGCGAGCAGAAAATCAAAGTAAATTTGTTAACCGAAATCCCGCGAAGAATCAAAAGACCCAGCCTAGCATCCGTGGTAGAGCAACGTGTGATATTCATTAATCTGTCTTGTAAAATGTGTGCAAAGCAATTCGTTTTAATATAACAAAATCGGCACAAATAATAAGTACGCATTTCATAATAGGTTATATTTTTAAATAGTGAAAGGCTTAAGTGCAAATCTTCCACCGTTACGATCGTGTAATTCGTCACCATAACAGCATGCGGAAGGCAAGGATGAAGAATTATACGATCGATGGCAAAACGGATTTCATAAAGCTCGAATTGTGTGCTCTAGTATTTGCATGAGTAAATAGTGAGACAAAAATATGCATTGCGCTAACAGTTACGCGTATCAGTGGGCTCATCGCAGCATGCAACTATGCACACAGTTTATCTAAGTTGTTCAGAATCCTAGTAATAGGATAATTCATGTAATGCAGATGCTACAGATTCGGTCTTTAAGTTCAGCCTACC
The DNA here is from genome assembly GCA_944474145.2 of Dicrocoelium dendriticum. NCBI lineage: Eukaryota > Metazoa > Platyhelminthes > Trematoda > Plagiorchiida > Dicrocoeliidae > Dicrocoelium > Dicrocoelium dendriticum. The sequence goes on from OX104069.1 coordinate 102,710,636, forward strand.
TTGCAGTGGATAGGACAGAGTTCGAGGAACGTTTTACGCCTGGGGAAACACGGAGGAAGAAAACGTTTCAGCGGCTTTCCAACCACCTTTGCTGTGTGGGCAACTTTAATCGGCATCCTGTCAGCAAGATGTTGTCACTGTGTTTAAATACATTTCCGCATGAGTGGTTAGTATATTCCAGGATCCGACACATCATTTAAGCTCGTCAATAGATGCCCATTCTGTTCAGTGAAAAATGTTTGGTTCATTAGTTAAACTAGTAAATGGGGTGGTATGGACAACAACAATTATTTGTTGTCCTTAGTTGTAGATTTTCAAATACAGCGAAATCATGTTTCTGCAGAAGATACCACTCCTGGATACCGCGTTCTGTAGCTTCACCCTATCGTTGAGCAGATGCAAATTATGCTGTGATATTAGTAACCAAATTTAATCCACATTAGACAAATTTTTTAGCTGAATGCTTTTGCTAATTTTTGAGCCTTGAGTTAGCATACAGTCTTTCTGCGCGGATACCACGATGTCATTTGCAGGGCAAATCCGCTGTGAAATGTGTCCCCATTAAATATTCCTAGGTTACTTGGTCGTTTCGGCTAATCAATTTCCGTTGCATTCGGTTCATTGCATTTAAATTACAAGCCGTATAAACAGGTCAAATACATACGGTGGTATGCTGTACCGAGACTTCCTACCGCTCAACTATCACCTGTCGCACATGGGCTAAAAATAATGCGATGGTCGCCCGATTTCTACGAAGTGTCGGAACCGCGCTCTTGGGTTACAAGGCAGCATTGTGGAGATTAAGGCTACATGACGGCCATGCAGGTTACTGCACATGCAGAGATTGCTTGGATGGCATGGTCAGGACTTCACTTGCCAGTGTCGTGAATTTACAAAGCATTTTAGAAATTGGTAGGACTGAGATTTGTTGAGTACTAATGAGTGAGCCGATTCGGGTATGATTCAAATCGCACAGGTAGTTACCTGCTAGCGGTAGAGGATGGATCGTGCTATATTGCAATAAGATTTCAATTTGTGGTAGTCGGCTGGCGTCTCTCATTTCTCATTGGCTTAAGCTGCTGGCTAGTTTGCAAGCGATTACCCGTCATGGATTCGATGTCTAACAGGGGGCTGAGGGATTGCGCATCGCTAATTAGTCCTAAAGTATGAAATGATAGTCTGGTGTTTTCTGGATGTTTGGCTTTCTTTGTAGCTTGGAATCGAATTGCAAAGAAGAAAATGTAATCATATCCTCATCCATCTACTCATTAGTAATTTAGATATCACAGCGTTAAACTCACGGAATTTCTGGGCTGACTACTGGTAAACCCAGTTGATTTCACCAAGCAGTGCTGTCATCTACTCTTTTCATTTTTTGCCAAATCACGGCATAATCCGCAATAAATGAAAAAGGCTGGGGTCAACACTCTCGCCAGATCTTTTGTAAAAACCGTGAATAGCTGCCGTAATGGAAGATACTGTTTAGCGTTACACAATGCACCTCTATCGGGTCGGAGAGAGAAAGTGAACTGAATGGTAAAGTTGACGTTGTAGTAGGTATTGGTACATAATTCACCGGATATATTCACGCTTACATAGCTATAAATCAAGTAAAGGAGATTGCGCCGAGTTCGTTACTGATACGTCTTCTAGAGATAAAGCTAGGCACAAGATTTATCTGAAATGTTTTCCAGATTAAACGCACATGAATGATGCTGCGTTAACTTAAGGGTTAAAAACCACTGAGCAGGTTTTGGGCGGTTATGTCAAACTATAAAATACAGCTTATTAGTTGACACCGCTATTGTGACATTTAATAAGCATTGAAAACTCCTTAGGAAACGAAAGCCTTTTGTTTACTTTTCATGAAATTAGGCACGTCTCAAATTAAAAAAGGATGTTTGAATTTGAACCCAGTGTTTGAGAGTAGGTTAGCTTCGGTTCGTTGGTTGCGAAATTTGCTGCTGTATTGATTTAGTCTAGGAGTATGACAGACGTTGTTTAGTGCAGCGCAGCAGAACCAACATACAATCAGCTAGTTTAGAACTCCTGATTTGCTTATGAAATCTATCAACACCAGTGTAACAGTAGAAGCTCTCTAGATCCGGCTGATCCATAGGTTGGACAGTAAATGTCAGCTATATTATAAGGGAGAAAAAAATGACACATCCAATGGTGCACAATGATAAGTTAAACGGTAACGTTTATGTTTATTGGATGATTTATAATTTCCCGATCTCAAAAAATAGTTACCCATTCCAATCCAATAAACCTTGTTTTCCGGTATGCCACCACTACTATATGTGTTAACTGCCAAATTTGAATTGGCTTCATTTAGCCTATATCGGTTGCTGCTAAATTAATGTTTATGTTAAACATTAAGACAATGACTAAAGCCATATCTGTCGTTCACCATGAATGTTAGTTTCGTAGAAACTTTGATAACTTTATTGATTTGCTTATTACGGCCACACGTAGGGACTGTGCCTGAGATGCGTTTTGTAGTAAAAGTCATCTAAACTGAGATTTTCTGCCCTGGTTTTAAATATAGACAAAACCCTTGGCCAGACAGTACACATTCTTTTTTCAACAAATATCGGTGTCGCAGTAAACTTCGACGAATGTATTCAGAACTGTGACTGTTATAACAAACTAATGGAGAACCACTTGTTCATCGGAAGTGAATAATTTGGAGCTATGTACGCAGCCATCCAGGTATATTTGTGAAAAACAGCACGAATCTAACCTATACATGTTTTTTGTTCGTTCAGTTGATCAGCACGGCTAGGTTACTTTGTCTGTCACTGATCTTCAGCAGCGCACCCTAATGCATCTTCGAAAGCATGTGGTCCGAGAAGTAATTTGACTCAACCTAATTTGTTGCGCTCCCTGTGAAGAAGTGAGTAGCGTCTGATTCGCTGGTGGCGCTTATCCGAACACGTTTCTCTCTGACGTATAATGGGTTGCATTAAAAATAACTGAGGTGCGCGGTATTTAATACTTCACAGGTTGACAGCGATTTTTCTATCGAATGCTGAATACTGAGAATAGAGAGCGGGGAAATAAATATCTGCTTTGTTTCATCGTACATGGTTTGGACACATGCGCGGAATCAAGTCACTGATTTCTGCACGGTTGTAGCCTATTGCATCTGCACTAAATCTTATCCGGTTACGGTACGCTACTTATAACTGTAGACTGCAAGGTGGGTGTCAAGGGATATGTTGAATTCCGACAGCGATTTCGCCTCGACTAGCGTCTCTGTCAGTTTGTTCCAATATTTCACTATTCCACCTTCGAGGCACAGAAGATGAACGATATGCTCTAAATCCGTTATCACTGGTTTTTACCGGTGTGCGCTTCAGCTGCTCGGTGCGCGAAAGTGCAGCAGCTGTTTCAACTTAAGGAAGTGGCTCAGGTGCGGTAACCGGTGCATGATAATGAGATCAACTCGAAGCCGACAAGATGACAGCCCTTGTCTCCTACATTGGTCCGCCTACGACGTACACCATAAAGAGGGATTGACCTTTGTAACTACATGCTGGACTCGTTAAAGTCTCTGCACCTTACCTATTGTGATCGGGCAATAGACCGGTAAGCATTAGTCAAGCACCGGTCTTATTATGGAAGATAATAGACGGGTGACAACCTCTTCAGGCCAGGTGCATAAGCTGCGTCCATGTGCTCAAATCAGGCGCTGTTTTGCCTACAGTCTGTTCCTATTGTCGGCAGACTTCAGACCACAGCGTGTGAGTACGCTTAGGTCCTTTACGGAACTGGTAAGATGCAGAGGGTGACCGGTCAGGGTGTACGAAAGCCCATTAATAAGCATTCGTTGGGTCATAAAGGAGAACTAGACCGTGTTGCCTGGTTGGTTAACTTCTGCAAATCAGAAGGATAGCCGGTCGAGGTACTGCTGAATAACGTCACCGATGGCGGCCCAATAATTCTAGCTCTAAATATTTAGGTCCTACGAAAATAATACTTAAGGCGACCGTAAAACCTGAGGCATTTCTTCACTTTATCGGAAATAGAATTGCCCCCAGTACCGTGCCTTGTGTTATGCCATTAGGGGAGGCATACCATTCCGTTAGGTGCTCATCCACCTGAAGCCGCGATTTTGCTCAATAAGTAAGTAGCTGATACACTGGTGCTGTACACCAGCAACCCCGCACAACCTCAGCTTGTTTTGCAAAACGTCATGCTGCACGTTCTTGAATCCTTTACTGAAATCGATGTAGATAACATCCAGTAATTTTCCCCGATTCTAATATTTCAACTATTCCTGCCGCTTCAACAGCAGGTTAATGATGCACGAGCGGCCATTTACGAAGCCGGCGTTAGGAGACATTTGGACTCCAGCAGCTAGAGAAGTCCCTATTTCACAATGTTCTCCAGCACCTTCTCAAGAATAAGGAAGAGACAAATCGGCCGGCAATTGTCCACATTTAGTGGGTCACCTACCTTTGTAATCGGATTCACTGCGGAGCATTTCCAGTCGCAGGGCAATGCACCCTCGGACAGTGATCGGACAAACAGATCCGTCATTGAAGGCCAGACGATGGCCGAAAAGGGGCTTCAAAGCTAGCAGGTGAAGTTCATCGGGTTTGGCAGGTTTGGTGTCATCAGGACTCGCTTATATATTGTGGACATCTACAGCGCAATCGAAACCTTTGATTTCATTAAATGCAACACACACAGAGCTCAGCGGTGCCGCATGATCAATTTAACTATGGAAGCAGAGTGCTCTGTCATTTCGGACGTAGGTTCAGTGCTGGAGGTCAGAGGCTGTCCGTCAGTTCCTCCAAACACAGTTACTCTACTTGCGGATCTCAGGCTTTGCTTCCCAGAAGCAAAATTGTTTTTGGGGGCAGTATTCGCTGAGGTTGCAAGCTCTTCTTCCCACTACCGATGCTTTTGCGTTTTTGCGCTGTTGAATATAATCTGCTGCGTCTTAAATGCCTCATACTATTCGGCAGATCCGGAGAAGAGGAATTTATTCCACCATTCGCGTAGCCGTGGACCCAATTGACTATACTCTCTGTCGAACCAATATGGCTTACGTGGCCCAATCTTCCGACAATTGACTGGTACGAAACGAGCGCACAACGACTTCACACCCGCTTTTATAACAGACCAAAGGGATTCGGTAGATGAATCCTGAAGAAGCACATATTCTACTTCACTAGCGGCTGGATTTATACCATGGAAGCCGGTCTTTCAGTAATTGTAGAATGGCTCCGAAAGTCGCGCTTAGGGCAGCAGCAGCTCTAGGTTGGAAAATACCATCGAGTGGTCACTAGCTGCCATAGTCTCCAGGACTTGGATTTCATGTACAAATTGCTGTCAACTCGTTGGTAGTGGGTCCGTTGCCAAAGGAGCAGAATGTGATGTAACACGCTTCCGTTAGCAGATATGTTAGGGGATCCAAAAGATGATGAACCAGTTTGGTTAGATACCATTGCTTTCATGGCTAGGAACCGACCTCAGTTGCTTTCCTGGCGTGAGTTTATTTGTCCCTCTGCAACCACAATCTCATTTCTTTGCATAATATAATTTTACATAATAATTGTTCTAGTCGCGCAATAAGCGGCTTCAAGCTTTCCGCAAAGACACCCATTCGTTTCTAGTAGCTAAGTTGGCATGACACAGCTGAATGGAATTGCTTGCTTTCATTTATTTATTGCGGCACATTAGCTGTTTATTTACACATCTAACAAACGTGTATAATGATGATCATGATGAGGTTGTGCTGCCTCAATTTAGAATACCATCGGCTCAAACTGAGCGTTAATTTCACAGTGCCTGGTGATTAGTTAAACCATAGGCCACGTATTCAAAGGCCGTTAATAGCACCCATCAGTAAGAAGCCGGCCCGATTCATGTGGTTGCTGGCATGCAGCAATCAAGCCAGGCATTAACATCGCGGGTTGCTATAAGCAGCACCAACAAAGAGTTCACCCCCTCACTCGGATCGAGCCCAATAATTTTTCGCACAAGCCACCTACGTTACGATGGGTGTCTACTAGTATCCCGCACAGCAAGGATCGAATGTATAACTGCATGCCGTCTCGATCGTTTTCTAGTCTGTCGTACAAGAAGTACGAGTAACCACTGCTTTGGGCCTCAAGTGTAGAGGCCTCAGGAGATAACCAGGTTTTGGCCATCCCTAGTACGGTGGGAAGACGTAAAGCAACCAAATGAATTACATCATCACGTTTGTTCATGAAGCTACAGACATTTGTGAAGGCTATGCGCAAGCCGCGGGACGAACCGGCAGACCCGCATGAAGCCTCTTTGATCTCGGTTCGGTGGACCCGGGAACTACTCGAATTTTGCGATGAGGAGATCGGTTTATCCAATATCAGACTGCCATTTCAACTCCGCGATAGCGGACTTCAGTTGCTCTCTCTCTGACGAATCCAAATCGGGTCAAATATGGATATTTATGCAACTTAACCTATTGATGCCGGATAGTATCAGCCTCTGACTGACTGCATAAACAAAGGTGACAGAGAGAGGTCGGGATATCATTCCCTCTCTCTTTCCAGGACGCATAATTTGCTTTACATAGAGAAGCCTATCAAGTAGGATCTGCAGCAAATCCGTGATCGTGCCGAGTCTGATGCTTTGCATCGGTCGATTGAGGCGTGTGAAATATCATAAGGTTACAACAACACTGATTACTGGTTGTTTTCTTCTCCTTTATGCTTTGCTGCATTAGCCGTTGACTTTCAACGTCTAAACTATTCACACCGGAATATTAGTGTCCGCAAGAAGCAAAACTGGCAGGTCAGCTGAGTCTCCAGCAACAGGTGGATATCGCGCTGCAGAGCCTGTAGCTGGTGTTAAGTTGGGTTCGTCCGAACATAGAGGCGGTTAGTTTCCCGCCTTTTGGATGAACCGACGGAGCTCCTCCATATAGAAACTTGCGAGCGCCTTGCAAGATCGCGCGGCTTCTCGACAGTTTGTGACACCCAGTGGTTTGGCCTTTCTTGCACTATCTTTGGACAAAGTCACGTTGGATTGCACGCCTTAGATTAAAATGCTATAAATACAATCCAATTCGGAAATAAGCTTAATAAATTAGCAAGGCACGATTCATCGTTGCATGCAGCTTCAATGCCCAGTTAGTTTATACCCGCAAGATGCGACGTCACTTGTGCATTTGATCAACTTTTAAGCACATGCCACGCTTGATGTAATCATTAAGTAAGAATTATGTGCACTGTAGCGAGAAACGCTGATATGTAGAGCAAACTAAATGAACTCGCTTCCCATGATACTAATATCAATCAAACCTATATAATTTCAGCGAAGCATTCAGAGAAATGCGTTTCCAATGTTGTGGTAACCGTAATTAACGTATATCCCTCGTTCGCTTCTACGTACTGCGTTCGAGAATATCTAGTGCGACCCAAATATCAGTGCATAATTCAGAGTTATGAATTGCTCCATACCAGTGCAAATCATGGATGAACATAAAACGATGCAAGAATAAAATGCATGGTCATGTAATCTTTAGGTACCTTCTTTAGCCCACTACAAAACAACCACCGACTGATTGTTATATGTTTGTTACATCTCATGTTGCTCGCGATGCATATTATAGTTGCATATAAATTTCCTTATTTTCAGCAGAAGCGACTCTGAAATATATGTCAGGGCTAACTGCACACCTCAACGACCAAACGCAACTTCTTTAGGCTCAAGCCAATCCAACAGGACAGAAATGCTCTACAACTACTTGACCTTAGGTGAGAATAATAGATTGTGATATGCTGACCTAATTACTTGCTTCATTAATCATGCATTTGTAGCTAGCCCTGAGGTTGTTGGTTGGACACTCATCTTATCGATGGCCACCTACTAGGTAACCTCCCATAAATCCTCACATACCTACGGACCAATCTCGGTACATCTTCCTTAAGCTAACGGCGATCCATAGGCTATCCTCTATGCAAGTAAAATAGTAGATGGTTTCAAGTAAAACTGAGCACATAATCGTAATCAAGGGGATAGGTTTGATCTTTGGCTGATGTCATTTACAGACATACCTAACAGATGCGAAATTGAAATTATGTTTTGTATATACATTCGCGTCTGATATAAATACACTCCGTGTGCTACTTACCTTCAGGTTGATAAATATAAAACCAATTCCCTATGGTAAAATAAAACGGAATCACCTTAATGACGGCACACAAAGAAACGCAATAAACATATTTTATTTTGGTAATCTTATCGCCCATAACGGGTTAGAACTGTCGACATGGTTCGGGAACAGCTAGTCAAAACCGTGTGAATGTCCAGTTGATTGTTCGCTCTTACTACGCTTACACTAGAATCTGGAGAAGCGGCGTTCTTATCATACAATTAATAAGTATATCACAAATTTTGCCGCTGTGATGTCTGTGACTTAGGGATAAAGCTAGGAATCTATCCATCAAACATTATTGCTGAGATTTTAGTGAACTCCAGTGTCGTTCAGTATCGACCGCACTGAAACAACTGCTGTAACGTTGAAATATATTTTTCCGATTTCAGTCTTATTTACTTCCATCAAGTTATGGAAGAAGCAAACTGGTAAAACTCACTATCTTCTCCTCCACACATAGCGGATTAAAAGTAACACGTAATGCATGTGTGTACTCTATGGTCTTTGATGCGCCAAGCATTTTTCTCGCAGAAGTTGGACTATTCCCGTCTTGATGGTATCGTGCAGACATAATCAGTTAAGGTTGCAAACTGTTGTCTAACTCATGAGAAACAATTAGTTTAACAGCAAGCAATTTAGTGAAGAAACTATTTGGTTCCGGATGGTAATTTATTATCCCAATAGAAATAGCCGCAAAAACGAAAGAATTATTAAATCAACGACATGTGTACCGGGTTGAAGCTTTTCACTTAACACAGGTGGTCTACGATTAAATTAAATTTAAGATATACAATTATATAACGGAATATTTTCTTTAAGGTTTGAAGTATTGCCAGGAATATATAGGTACAGCTAAAGCCAAGAGAGTTAATAAATTGCAATATTTGAAGATTGCAATATTAGAAAACTTGCACTTCAAATGCGGTCCCTGTGATCAGGGTAACCTAGGTTTAATGGAAAATGTACTAGATCACATAGGTGATTGTGTGTTTTAAACATAAATTACGGTGAATAACTCAACCTTCAACAGTGACCAATTTCGACATTTTTTCAAGACTAAGATGGAATTCCGCTTTAGGAAATTTGTGAATTATGGAATGCGGTACAAAACAGCTCAAAGAAATGCAAATTGCTGGAAAAACCTGGTATTTCATAAGAATTATAGCATAAAATTCGCGGAATGTAAATGGAAGACGTAAATTAAATACATCGATGACAAGCATGTTAGCCATTCTTTAAAAGATTCCGCTGCTTCTCCGTATGAACACCTCGCATTCATATGCACATATGACATTTAAATTTTTCTACTAACCTTCATGGAGTGCACTGATAAGTTTCCTATTTTTCATTACCAAAATGCTTGTTAATGCTTACATCCACGCATAACGCTGGGTCAAATAATACACATGGGTTTTATTATCATGGCACTGCGTCGAGGTGGAGTAGTTAAATATGACGTGGTAACAGTTTGAGCATTATCGTGATCATTTAACAGAAAGTGCTTTTGGCATCCATTTGAAGTTTAGTGTGATGAAGGGTGAGTTTTGCTAGCAAATCATTGATGCATGTAATTTTACTGGTTCACATGCACCCGTATAAGATTCCGAAATTCCACTCTGTTAGCTACGTTTCTGTTAGCATATTTTCCATTTTGGAGTAAGCATAAGAATCATGTCTCTCAAATAATTATTAGATTCCGTCATCCAAATAAATGACCGAACTGCAAAGTGTACTATTGCCAGTAATTTAAAATACATGCAATACTCCAAAGCAAACATTATCAACAACAATGCTGTTTGCTTCAAGCAGTTATATTAACATTTGGTTTGCTGTTTATTACAAGAGAGCCATGGTCGGACATGCGTTCAATTTAACCAGATGTATTGCAAAATGTCTCCAAAGCTTCTTCGTTAATATTGAGAGGGTCTAAATTGCAAATTAGCCTTCTAAATCGGAGTTAATTTGCAGCTCCATATTACTGGTCGACAAAGATTCAACTATATGAACCGGTTGTTAAAGCAAATCAGTCTGATTTTTGCAATAGTCGACGAAATCGGCTGTTGCTGAAAATCCTCACACATGTTTATAACATGTATATATTTGAAAAATTATTTGCGGATAAGCCCTGTATCAGTGATTCATTGACAAGCGAATGCGCCACAAATAAAGGGAATAAACGTAAATAACAGATAAGGTTGCAAGCCTAGATATTAAAACGGTCCGGGTGAACATGCTAGGGTCCAAACGCGATCAATGTTGTGTTTATGTGTGCGGTATTATCCACACTATTTTTCATTGTTAGAGGGGGCAGAGTAGGGTATGGAACCTGTATCGGTCGAATCCCGCGGCACTTGTCTAATCGCGTGAATGAACATTGCCCATTTTGGTTGCATCAAGGTGTCAACGGGGCCAATAGTATTTCCACTCTGCCCCATATTGTCGACAGTGAGCATCAGGTGGATCGGAACGTGACTTTAGAATTATTTACAAGGTTCCACTGTGCATATCGAAAGGTCAACGCCTTCGTATACTTTGCGACAGGTGAAGCAATTTACATTAGATTAGCTCAATCGTCTTTATGCTCGTATGATATACGAGTCCAGGCTTTACAACTATCCTAACAGGAGAAAACGGAGGCTACTGATTTCGACGACATGAGGTCAAACTGCGTAACATCTAATTAACCTGTTTCCATTTTTAACTTTATTATTTGTATTAACTGATCGATTTTACTCTTTACAAATTTTAGCCCTGTATACGGTTGTATTATTCTGATGATAAATAAATGAAATAAAGTTATCACCAAACGGTCTACTTGTTCTCGTTAACCTACATTTGGATTTTCATGTTTTTTATTGATTATATATCTTAGTATATATTTCGGAGGGCAAGATCATTTTTGATCAAGTTTGGTGTGATTGCAACATTAGTTTATTAGTCACGTAATTAGTGGAAATACATACTAAACGGTTTACGGTATTTTTGTTGGTTTTTCTCTTTTTTACCAATAAAATGCGTTTCTTCGTTCTTTGATTGAGAAACCTGCAGGACTTTTTTGAATCTAATTGTTAATGTGGATTTATCTTCAGCTTTCTCCCCATCAAGTTTAAGTGTTTGTTTTCAGAATGCCTTTGTGGTTCTGCGAAATCATTGTAAGATCTCTTGTGCTTCGTTTTCGAGCTTAGGTTTGCTGGGTTTCTAATTCGTCCAACGGTAAGCTGCTTGCGGCACATTACTGATTCATTTTGTTGTACAGCAACGAGGTTCCGAGCTTGCTTAACCTAATTATATAAGTATTCTAGGTCTGCGCATGTAGTGTTGGATAGAAAGAAGGCTTCCCAATTGCGGGACCAAATTATTTGACGGAAGTGTTCCCAATTAACACTGCGGCTGGAGTAGCAAGCAGCAGGTACTCGATTGCTAGCCATTTTTACGGTGAAGTTTCAGAGTAGCATACTGTCATCCCTAACAAGGATGTTATCTTAAATGTCTCTCTATAAGTTGGCCATAACCAATGTAGACATCACGTCCTATATATTCGTCAACCTAGTTGTTATAGTAAGCAAATCTGTCCAACAAATTCTGAGTTAATAAATGTAGACTCTGCGTATTGACAGTAAGGTCTGGGAAGGCCAGTATTTCTTCGGTATATTGATATCACATATAATTCTCTATTGTTTGTGTGCCAATTCGAATGCCAGTTCCAAAGTTAAGGTGGTAAGGACAACATTTATGACTGAAGAATTTGGCGGGTTGCGGATAGATGCAAGTAGACCCAGGCTTTTTAGATGGCGAATCAGAGTGATTCTTGGATATTTGTAAGTGATGGATTTTCAAACCGTTTAGCTTTACATGCGTGATTTCCTCACATGAAACATCCTTCGCCTTTTCTTTTACAGCAAATTTTACGAAAAGGTTGTTAAAGATGAGTAATTAGATTACAGTTTAATATATCAGCAGGGTACCACGTATTTATAAGGAAGGTAGGTTGCAGCAATTTTAAATGTTACGAGGATGCTTAGGAAATACCATTGGTTGATAATCCATTTGGCTTTAAATATATGTAATGAAATATATTATAAATGGTGGAATAAATGTTTGAGTTACCATTGTGCGCCTCCTTGTAATCACGGCTTATGTGATCGGTAAGTATGTGTGGGAGCATTTGGAATGAGTCCATTGCTACTAACCTTGCTGGTAGGGGTAGTTTGCAGTCCACGATCGCCTTGTGAAAGAAGAGGGTTGCTGTTTTAAGGATACTTTGCGGTTGACTTGGTGTTGAGCTTATTTAGTGTATTGAATAAAAGGCAGACATAGTATCGCATATTTTTGGCATGTGACGCATATCTAGTTTGTTGGAATGGTCGCGGTCCCATTGATATATTATTATTATGGTTGGCGGCATCCGGTTTCGGATTTGCCTGTCACTGTGGCCAGCCACAGGACGCCTGCGCCTACAGAGGGACCATGAGTGGCTTGCGCTGCACCAACCACAGCTCTAACCACACACCCCATATCCAGTGTAAACCCGAAGGAATAAGACCGGGAGGCATGCGGATGGGAGCCACGTTTCATCAACGGAGCCGGCCCACACTCCTTCACAGGCAAACACAAGCACGCTGTATTTGGGAAACAAGCGCACACAAGGCGGTGGCTGGACCGTAGTCCGCTCCACTTTGACTGCATGGATCCACTATTTAAGCCTAACACGGTCACAAGGACCGTGCACCCCGTCCCCTCCAGCAACGACCAACTGTCTCCTGGAGCCAGTATGGTCGAGGTAGCGGGTAATAGACAGGTAGGCACCTTTCAACGTGCACATCAAGCGCAGCCACACCGGGGATATCAAACAACAGCCATACATTTGAGAGATACAAAGAAAATAACTCGATTAATGCATAAGGAAACAGTGACATAAACCTTAAGTTAATGAGCATTTGTAATAAGTTGTTTACAAACGAATCTTAGATAAGTTCGCGAGGTCAGAATGTATACTTTACGGAATACCTCGAGCACAATAATGCTATGGAAACCTACTACAATTGGCTTAAGCGAAGTGTGCAAGTTAATGGAATAGAGTACTAGTAGACATTTATATGAGAACGAAAAGCATTTAGGCAAAATTGAAAACCCGCCACCTGAAATAAAGAGAATAGCATGTAAGCACGCGGTTAGTAAATCGAATGCAGCGTGCCTACAAACGCTGCGCCGGTGCTATCTACCTTCTCTGCAGGACCCGTCGTCGCTTCTGTAGTGGTCCCGAGTGGCCTCGCCCATGGCTCAGTAGGAAAGGGTGACATATATCTTAAAGTAATGAGCATCTGAAGTATGTTGTCTACAGAAGAATGCGAGATAAGTTCACGAGGTCAGAAGGCAAACTTTACGGAAATGCCACGAACCCGAAAATGTTTTCGGAAAGGACTAGAATTGGCTTAAGTGACGTGTGCAAGTTTATAGAAGAAAGTACGGGTAGATATTTATACAAGAAAGCAAAGCATTGGGACAAAATTGAAAACCCACCATCTGAAATAAACAGACTTAGCACGCAAGCAAACGGTGACATAAATCTTAACTTAGTGAGCATATGAAATAAGTTGTTTACAAAAGAATACGTTTACAAAAGAATACGAGGTAAGTTCACGAGGTCAGGAGGTTTGTTTTACGGAAATGCTACAAACACGAAAATGTTAGCGAAATAACTACAAGTGGCTTAAGCGACGTGTGCAAGTGTAAAGAAGAGAGTACAACTAGGCATTTATATGGGAAAGAAAAGCATTAAGGCAAAATTTAAAACCCACCAACTGAAATAAAGAGACTTTGCATGCAAGCACGCGGTTAGTAAATCGAATGCAGCGTACCTAAAAATGCTGCGCCGGTTCTGACTACGTTCTCTTCAGAACCCGTCGGCGCTTCGGTAGTAGTCCCGAGTGGCCTCGCTCATGGCTTACTAGGCCTGCCTGACTCAGGCAATCGCGACCGCATGTGCTACAGCACCATGCACTCGATGTCGATGAACTACAATCCATCGGTGCTTGCCGCTTCCGAACTTGCTGCTTCTTCTCTGCATGCATGAGGTCTTTCTCCCACACTTCAGCAACTGCCTTCGTGATGAGATCGCGCCATACGCGCCGATCAACCGCTTTCGATTCCCATGTCCTGCAATCAAGATTAGAAAGTGTGAGGCTCACTTTGGTCATGTCCTGGTAACGTACCCAATGATATATATATGCATAACAATATTACTACATTATTATCTCCTGGTACAACTTCGTAATGTCAGGCACACGAGCTCGTTCCTGCAACTTGTCCCGTAATATCACTGTGTCCGTTTACAAAAGTGTGAGCCCAAAGAATTGGAAAATATGCTCGGATAAGGCTGCTGAACCTACACCCACGTGCCTACTCATTTTCGTTGCGTTCTAGATGAGCTAAAACAGAGAATATTAAAAAGTGACCTTTTATGTACCACAGTTTTCCTGTACTCCTTCAATTCAAAGACGCTGAGACTGGGATGGAATATTTTAATAACGGTTACGTATTGTAAGTATACTACGGTCCAAGCACTGCAAGTAGTGATAACAGTATCTTTCCAAGGAAAGTCTGGCGGAGCCGATCCTAGATTTCCCCTAATGGAACACAAATAACTACACATAAATTAGGCACAGGTATTCTAGGTTGGTGAACTAGTCTAGAGGTCACAAGCAGCGCTCAAAATGGTTATGATTATGAATGTAGATAGAACCACTGAGTTGCCGGCTAGCCTCAAGATTTCGGCAATGGCTTCACTCGACAACGGAACACATCGCTTTGCGTTTGCTGCATGCCACACCATTGCCGAAGAGAACTCAACAGGGCCAATATATAAAGGCGGCGCAAGAAGTTCACTCGGATAATTCAGGAAAATACGGAAACAAGCCAAACGCTTTTCTTTCATTTAACAATGTCCCTGCAGCATGTTTTGAATCATTTCCGGGGTGATCCGCGCAAATACTACTGGCAGCCAAGCGAGCAGCCATTTTTGCACGCAGTGATGTACATTGAAGCCGGCGTGCAAGCTACACCGATAATTGTCGTCATCAGAAAGCCGCGAGATCCTGAAGCGTCGTTGAACGATGGCATTTGCTCCACATCGCACGCTTAACATGTGTTTACAACGCTTGCAGCAGCGCAATACCTAATCAGCTCCTATGGTGAAGCATAAGATTTTAGCGTGCTCAAGATAAAATTAAACAACAACTTAACTTACTGCCAAACACGTGCTCAGCAGCGTACTATCTGTGTAATTTATGTACGAAGGGTATATGTTAACCATCTCTTATTTTAGTCTCCTTTGAATGGAATCTTCTGAACACTTTTACTCAAATACTTCGGGCACCAGTTTTATCACGGTTTTCTCGTTCTCGTTTGAGCACACTGTACGGAACTACTCCGGAAGTCCATTTTCGCCAAATGTAGAGAAGACGCTTTGCAGCTTACATGGAATCGCTTCCTCTGAGCATAAATGGCCAGCAATCGCAAAGATCGTATGAACCGGAGTTTGTTTGTAATTTACAGAACACAAAATGTAAACATAGGGTAGTGTACCATTTAGGATTCTTTTAAGCAAACATCTACAATTGGAAGGAATTGTAAGCTTCGTTTTCCAACGCAAATTCGATTGCGCAGTAACAGTCGTTTAGCGCCAACGGTAGTTGTTCTGCCTGCTCGGTAGTCTGTACGACGATGAAAGTGTCGTTCACGTAGCGGCCATATGAATGCATGTGATGTAAATTACCACATGTATGCACTCTATCCAAACTCGAAAGATATTTAAAGAGCTGAAAAATTGCGCTAAATTGCTGATGCCCGATCATAAATTCGAAATGTTGTTCTTCCTTGCTCTTTTGACACTGGTCAAAAGCTACTTATGTAGCTCCGCTTACCGTGCCCCAAATACTAGCAGTCATGGCCCAGACTGGCAATCACTCCCTCCGCTTGCAACAGCCGACAAAAGAAGCCACAGGAGTAGTCGCTGAATGTTAAATAGGATGCATTTTGTAGTGTCGAAGGTGCGCAAACTGAACCAAGCGTGATTTTGAAACGATTTGACAGCGAAAATGCATGTCAAATGACGCTACGGATTATACAAAAACCAAATCAGCTAACGAAAAAACAGTGGATGTAGTATTAAAAGAGGTAAGTCAATATTTCATGATATGTAAACTGTCCTGCCGGAATTAATCTATCTAAGAATCTAGTACGACGTATACTGTTTCATGAGGTAAATTTTAATTGTTTTAAAAGTGTAAATCCTTTGCAGATGGTACTGTTTGCAGTTCCGATTATGTAATCATGGCTGACATTGTACGCACAGCCTCCGAACTTGTAGCGGAACCACAGTCCTGAAACTGTGTTTCCCAATATCGTATTAAATATGCAGGATATGTTCAGGTCTACACTGCAGAACGATTAAAAATGCAACGAAATCCTTTTTTCAAAAAATGACAGTAAGCAACGCGGTTTTGTAACTTGGTTATGCAAGTCATTTTATTGAGTAAGTAGACAACCACCCTCTAAACTTGCTTTGAATTTTAGGCGGCCAGCCATTGACCAATGTGATATGATTGTCACGGAAGTTTGCAAAAGCACAATCCAGCATAAGTCACCTAATCGTCGAGGCATATCACCGTTAAGATCCATTCTAGTCACGATGGACATTTTGCTGTGGATTATTGACAAAGTGAACAGAACAGCACTTTATTTATACAATTGTCTCGTAGCATTAATACTGAGTATCGACAAACATGGTTGTTTAAAAAGTACTTGATAATGCAGGGATATAATTAAAGATCAGTTGGAGCGCTTGCCAACTCACCGTAACGTTGCCCTTCCCAATCTTTTACTTTTGTTCACTTGTGGTTAGCAATGGATTGTCCCGTTCATCGGCTGGCCGGAACCGAATAATCCTCTCCCGATCGTAAATTAACTACATTTGTAGGTTTATCCTTCCTAATCAAGTCTGACAAGAGTAAATTAATGGTCGAACACAAGGTTTATAAATCCGTTTGCTCAACAAAATTGAAAAAAAATTATTTAGCCATAAAGAAAAGGTGCGAGTAATACGAAACTTCATCCATTTTCTTTTACTTGAACTACTGCTTTCAGGTATAGACCGTTAAAACCCAGAAATAAGAATCAGCGGAATTATCTCTAGTGTTTCATCAAGTATGCATTCAAATGCAAACTAGCTAGTCAGGCATATCTGATCGAGGAAGCATGGTGTTTTACTAGGATAATCTCGCTCGTCAACAGAGCACGACGGCCGAATGTCTACATTCAATCAGCTTCCTATCCTTTTCGACTTTAATGGGTGTTGGTCTGGATTCCCATTGTATTGTACAAAGGTTCATCCCAAAGTCAGTGGTCCTTCGACCATACCACGAATCTGTTTCGATAAGCCGCTTAACCCTAACAATCTAAGACAGCCTCTAAACAACCACATGATTGGATAGGTTAGGAGATACCATAGCGAAATAGGTCTAATAGAAGGTAAAAAAGAATAAGTTTTTCGGAAGGCCAAATATCGTGTGGTATCTTTAGGAAGCTAGCTAATATTTTCGATAGCGCCTAAAACTTTTGATTGTTCGGACCTTCCTCTGTTCCTGAAATTCTTAGATCCAAAATAAGTCATTTAATATTTGTCACACATCCAAGTTACATGTAGACTTTAATGTGGCGTCATGAAGATCGACAAGATTTCCCCAAAACTCGACTTTTGCAATTTGGAACTTATAATTTATTTATTTACTGCATTCATTCATCTATAAGCTCCCACCATCAGAATGGACACGCAGCCACAAAACAGATTATTTTCGTCCGCATTTGCTAGTGGCCATATCCGAAAAAGTGCAGTGGAGTCCAAAATTACAGTGGGTATCAAATGCATAATAATGGTTTCTAGCCGCGTTGTCAAGCGTCTTTCCCTCGACATAGTGCCTAGTTTTTATGACCTGTCCCGATATCTGCATGGGCTACTTTTACTTGAGAGCATTAATGGAGGAATGTTTTTGAAGCTTGCAATGATGGATCTCACTTATTTCTAGACGGACGGACGCCCTTAATATCCGAAGAAAACTCGCGAAAATATATATTACTATAAGCTGGTTACAAAGCTTACATCTATGAGAAATTTTGAAGAATAAACTTTGCTACCTAAATCCAGAGAAACGATTTGTTGAAGCAAATTTTAATGAAAAGCCAATGGAGCCGTTCAATAAGTCAGCCAATACAATCAGGTGGTATACAGCACGCGCGTACTCACACAATCAAGAATGAGTTGGTTGGCTGGGTGAATAAGCACGCTGTCAACCGGATCACTGTCACTTAGGGGCGTACACCATTGTTCCGGATAGGACAGGATAAGATCTTTTAGGTGATTACTGTGCTCGCGTAACTCCGGTTTTAGTAGTCTGTTAGCCATTGCTTTGGCCGTAGACAACATGCGATCTCTGAGCCCTTTGGAGTTGCCTTTCGATAACTAGCACCACGGGGCCAGATATATTCTTTGATCAGTTTTGACCTATGCCATATGCGGAATTGGTTAAACAATTCACCTATTAGTTCGTCGAAATCCTTCCGTAACAGAAATACGATAATGTCAGATACTACACAGGTCCAAATAAAATGATCTGCATTTAAATCACTGTTATCATTTAAGAATTTTAATAAAGCAATAATAATTCTTGTGGTAGAATATTGACATTGTTTCTTCTGCAATCATCCACTGTTAAAACAATAAACATATGTAAGCAAAATGTTAGCTACTATTTGATTTTGAAAAGCATGGTAAGATGATAAATGCTTGTCTTTCATTTCTTACCCTGCTTCTCAAATAACTGAAGGAAAGTCATTGGTTTAAATTTCTTAAACGAAGATTTCCGGCTGAAACCATCAACCTGCTTCTTCGGGTAGTCTTTGATGGAGAAAACGAAAGAACGGATTCTTCAGCTTCCTCAAATTTGTTGTAAGAATGTATGCTGTCGTATAAATTGTAATGTCGACTTGCTGTTCTCAAGTATGCTTGCTTTTGTAGTGACGAATAATTTGCTCGTTTGCAGGAAAGTCTAGGAAGCACCTAACAAATCCTATGCCATTAACCAAAGGATACGAAGCGGAGAATGAATACGTCGAAACCTCAGAAATAAGTTATCCCCCAGGTGCGTATCCGGTATCATAGAAAAATGAGCCATCCGAATATGTCTGCACTGAAAATTTTTGACAGCACGAGAAATCATATTCATTAGGTTTCTTTTCGATTCAGCGTAAAGCCTAAACAGCTGAAGACGCCCAAAATGCATATTGCGGAAAACCGAATCTCCTTCACCATTGAGGCTAAAATCTGTATAATGGTTATATTAAGTGTGGATTTTTCCTCAGCAGGAATTACAAAGGCAACCATCTTCTGTTTATTAAACTAATGTTTACATTCTATGTGTGAAATGGGATGGTGCAGTACTGTTCCATCGGCGTGAATTGTGAGTTAATAATAATCAGGTCCTCTATTTCAATCATTTTCCTCAGCTTCGGGTTCAGTGCCTCGAAAAATCGTTAAATGTATTTGAAATTTGTCTACCGCAGTAGCATGTAGTATTAATCATTCCATAGCAATTTCGTTTTCACTACAGAAAGAAAAATTTGCACACCAGAACTTAGCTATATCGACATCATTGCAAATTTTCCTATTCTGATTTTTTGTGGGTTCATTGTTTTTGCTTACCATCAGTTTTAAACGTTCTGAGCACAAACAATCTTTATGAGCTTACAACGGCAACCTCATTAAAAACAGCGATATTAAACCCAGGGCAAATTTCACATTTCCAAACAAATCAGCGTTTTCTGCGGTATTCGCTGTAAAAACAAGCGGAAGATAACGAATGAAAAGATTTCTTCAAACAAGGCAATCATAAGCTACATTCGTGCAATTGTCATTTGTCAATCACGAAATTCAGAAAATCATAAAAGTATTTTTGGAACATGATAAATCAAAAGTTAAGCAAAACTTAACTTGTTTATTCGAAAATATTTGTCAAGTTACTTCATGACCACTTAAATGAAATCGACCTGTTAACTACTTGTTCCACTCAGCAAATAATGAATGCACTGCTGCGATTCGGTTTGTGAAAACATATTTGGATAAGTATGTTTTAACCTTGCACCCGCAGTCGAACGGTTGGTTCACGCTATCTGGTAAATCTGCGCCCTAACGCCCGTTCCGTTTGACGACTTGACAAACCCGACAGAAACGAAGACAGAAGAGGACTAAGCAGACCAGATTTGTATATGTCGGTCTCACCAACCCTCCAAACAACACCAGGCGAATTTATCTGTAAGCCCACGCTCCACACATACTTCTCCGCTCCGTATGTCCGGTTCACCGTCTTGTTTGGGCACTCCATTCTTCGTCCGCCTACCCGGTGCACGGCAAAGCACGTGAAGTCTGACGCGCGATTTCATCGGCTTTCAAATGTGCCCTGGCAACACGCTCGCAGCGACTTTCCCAAGCACGATTTGTGGCAAACACGCGAGCGCTGGCAAGCAGCTTTCTCGTCCAGCTGTAAAAGTGACATGAATAAATATAGCAATGCTTTATAATGTGTCTCAAAGCAAATACTAGGCAAGGCTTTATGTTGCGCATTGTAAACATTGCAATATAAAAGATACGGCGTCGGTTATGAAAGCACCCAAGTTTCATGATTCTCCATGAGGTATAGAGAAGCACATGCTTTAGGATCCCTGCCTGAACCTCAGCGTTTGTTCTACTTGAATGCCATCATCTTATGATCATGGACTATATTATGGACGGTAAATATTGTATGATATTGTCAAGTGCCACTTTTAGTGGTAAACATTTGGGGTACTGGTTGTTTGCTCCGTAAGAGCCTTCCCGGAATGTCATACTCGGAGGGAGAACAAGATTCCTTGACATTTCAGTCAACTGTAGCGCGGTCAAATAAAACTGATAACCCCCAGATATGTGTTGTGGCTAAGTTATAAAGATGGTGGCGTATTTGGTTGGGAAATTTAGGAAATAATGCACGATTATTAGGTTTCCATGTAAATGCTACAAGCGTCTGCAGTATATTTTGATTCTTAGCATTCAGACTGGGTAGATAATACAGAAGAAAAGTTTTATATTGCTCGTCGCATAGGTTGTGCTGTTTCTAGTACATTATTGTCTTTGCCAGGTTTGCAACGGTTGGCTTTGGTACTCCGCGAAGCCCTCAAGCATGTGTCCAAGATATTTGAAAAGCTTGAGTCATCGAACTTCCAGAACGCCGTAAGATGAATGCCGAAATGTTGCCTCGCTTTCACTGGTTCCTTTTGGTTCTACCTCACACAAAAAGCTTATTTTGCACGAGCATGACAAGTTCGCAGGCATGAGAATCCAGCCGTAGAATTCGTGCCCCCAGCCCGTCATTATGATTACTGGTGAGTTATTCTAGAACGACTGCGATTGATGGACCACGTGATTGCTCTATCGAGATATTCCTGGTCTATGTGATACTTGAGAACATTAGCACGCAATACATTTAGATTATCGACAAATGGTAGAGCATTTGACAAAACACGTTTGCATTATTCGTTATGGAGAATCGGAACAGGCAGAGCTTGAGCATCTTACCAAGATTTGCGCCGTATTGAACCCCGATTAGTTCGGATAAGGTGCTGTGAACCCTTATAGCTGGGTGATGTTGAGCGGATATGTTGAATATTCAGCCTAAAAAGGGACTGTCGGTTAATAAAATTTGGAGTTTGTTCAGTAGATGGCGATGGTCCAATGGATAGAATATCTTTGCGAAAGCCAGTTAGGCAGCATACATTCAAACAATATAATCCACGAATTCTGTTCAGCAGGCACGAGCAATCATTACAGGATCGATGCTTACGATCTCCGCATTATTTCACAGTGCGAATTTTGTACTTGTTTTGCACCTCAGGAGTGCCACGGCGAAAATTGATTTCACGATCTTAGGGATCGTCGGATTAGTATTGCCTAGAAACAGTTTACCGTTTTTACTCCTATCGCTTGTGTAGATTAAATTGGTGGTCTAGCGCTTCAACATTTTGAGGAACTGCATCTCCCAAGGCATATTTGATAACGCTACAGCTGAATTTCTGGTGACAATTTTAAATACATTTCGACGAATTCTGTCAGCAAAAGGTGCACTGTACTCGCGCAAGTATATTAGTCGTTTCAGTGCGACTACGTTTTTAAAGCAAATATGACTACCTTGTCGACAGCATAATTTGCTTAGATAGGATGTAAAATGATTGTTACCTTGTAAGTTGCGTTTAAATGGCTCTTAAATTAAGTCGGACGCTTCCTTTTCTCTTTACGCTAAACCTCACACTATGCCCAGAGCAGGAATTCATTCTTGCATTATTATATTTACTCTCTGTAAAGCACATTATGTTTCGAAGAAATCTTATTAGATGGTCTTGCTGGTAATTCATTATATCCTTCCCCACTAGTATGACGCAGTGATTTCTCAGTTTTATATGGTCATCCAAGGTACTTACGATAGGAGATACCGTGTGGACAAGCCATACCGGGTCCCTAAATGACATACGTTTACAACTCCAGCTACTTAGGAAAGTCTATCATTTTCGGTGGTTGGGTATTAATTTCTGATGTACTTACCACTATCCTGTGGATATTTTCCCAACAGGCCAACTCAGAGGAAAATTGGGCTAGGAATACCAACTTGTTGCACCATTATGGTCAGGCTGTTTAACATAGTTGATTACGCTATGAGAATCCCCATTTTGTTCTTAAGATATTCTGCGTAGCATATGTAGCAGAACACTAATTTTGTATGATTACTGCGGCTCAAATTGTGCAAGTTAAATCTGTGTCGATCATTATTTCCTTGTTGGTAAGACGAGGTCCAAGATGGTTACTATTTTTACTGTCTTCAAAAGCTTTGGATTATTGACATCGTTGTACAGCGTTGAATCAGCGATTAGCTACTGCGATTGCGGATTGAAGTTTTAAATGATTGCTTACTGAGTTTCTTTAGCGTGTTGGTTGATGTTACCTATCAGGAGACGTAAGCTGTATCATGGTACTAGTTGGTTCTTCATACCCGAGGATACAGTAAAATCATTTCTAGAGCAGATATTGGCCGTTACGTTATATCATCCAGTCTTAGGTATGAGCGGCACCCTAAGGAATCTACTGTTTTAAAAGTTGGGTCATTTATATAGTCGATGTTTATGTCGGAACGGTAGTAAAGCAATAAACCATCTCTCTTAGTGGATCAGACTTTGCTCAAGTTTAACGTCAAATAGTGCGATTTTGGTAATTGCGTAGTTAAGCTGTGTCTTTTTTTACCGTGAGCATGTCCCAATACATGTTTTTTTGACAAAGTCAAAATTTAGTAATTTCCCGTGAAATCGTCGTGAGTTTGTATGCAAACAATTGAGAACCAAGAACGCCGAGAGCCAGGCTGAACACAAACTTTTCTCCCCAATCCTTGTGGTGCCAGTTGACAGCAGTTTTGGATGTACTTCTGGCCTACCGCCCAGAGCATTTTCGGGTTGTTGCATAGAGCACTCTTTAATTTATCCGTTAGGTTTGATTTGCAGCGCATTGACTGTTTCTTCTTCTCCAGATGGTTCTGGAGTTCCACTGCGCTACGTTTCATTAGTGAAGGTAGCTGGACTCGTGTTAACTTCCCGCTGGTTCTGTGTTCCTTTTGCAAATGTGGGTCTGGCTAGGAGTACATTTTGATGCTAACCCATGCGAAATTCCCAGCACCCTGTAATCTGGCTTTTTGTAGTAGAGCGGAACATTTTTCACTCTTTGCCTACATCCTTTATATTCAGATGATATGGGCAACCTTGACACTGAGTTGACCATCTCGTCTTGGAGAGGGAAAGCATCTCAGATATTACGCAACTAGATAAATTCCTGAGCTTGGCTACATGACTCGTCTGAAGACTATATTTCAGAAACCTCATAGACATTTATTGATTCATCGTCAGTTTGCCCGCGACATTCTTCTGGATCTTTGTTATTTTACTACTGCTCAGAAAAGAAATAAAGTGCATCTAGTTACTTCGTACGACCAGTAACGAAGACGGTGAGCTGACAATATGGATTTCTGGGCATCGTTACTCGACTGAGGCATCATCTGAAATATTCTTGGGTTGCCACAGGGGATTAAGTTTAGTAGGCGGACGATGCGAGCCACAACCTAGCCTGTTTAGTGTGGATTCTAACTCCTTGGCATATAAAGTCCCAATTTTAAATTTGTTTAATATATTCCCTTTTAGATAGTCCGCGTTTGATCAAGACACCTTTGTGCCTATTACCTTCTTCGTGTTCGTTGTTTTCCTTGGGTTCATTATTTACTATAACACAGTGCTCCGTTTCTCTGACTATGTGGCAGGCAGTCTTTATGGTTGTGTATGGTATTCGAGTTATTTCTAACACACTTTGGAGTAGATAGTATATGCCTGCTGGCTTTAGGTCAATTCTGATTGTAGCGACAACTTATGGGTTGGTTGTCGGACTTTCGGTTGTTTAAGGTGTATGCTAAGGTTTGGGTGCATTGAAAATAACACAATTGGTTGTCGGCATGGATGTTTTGAAAATATGCAAGATTTTACTAAATGAGGCAAATTGATGGACAGAGCTTGAGTGAAATGCATTACGTGCTTGGATAATTTTCTTAATAGAGACAAGCGAATTTACGTTATTTACTACGCACTCTAAACAGTAAGTAGCAAAATCCTGACCTGAGGCTTGTTAGGTTATTTTGCTACTTACAAGCTATCACGATTAAAAGTTCATAATAAAAGCATTCAGGGCAGGAAACACAAGTAAGTTTCTTTAATTTCAAGCTGGGAATTTCAGCATAAGATACGTCTATGTGTTCATAGTATAGTAAAGCTCGGTATCTTTTAATGCTTGAAAAAGTTGCGAAAAATCTAACAGACACAGCTCGTTAGTCATGAACGACAAAACGCATGTTTTAATGGCCTCGTATAACTACGGTTGGATTAATAGATTCGGCATATTTTCGTAAGTGCAAGATGTATTATGGTGTGTGTTTGTTCCGGATGTAAACAACATTCATGTAAAAAGGTGGTATAATATGCTGAGTACAGAAAAAGCTGGAAAAATGTCCAGTGTATGCTGGAATGAATGTTGTTAGCGGTACCGGAATTTGTTGCAATGTGCCGCGCGGATGACTACCCAGGAAAAGCCGGATGGAAGGACATTTTGACATGTCTGTTCAGAACAGATAATCATGTACCATTTTTTTCTGTGGTGAGACACCTAGATACTTGGCTAGAGGCATATGCAATATTGGGTCATCCTGCATTATGCAAAACCGTGTGCTATCCACTGCTAAAACTTTGTGCAGTCTACCGGGAACAGATCTATCGTATATTTGAAACACAACAAAAATGCTTAATCAGTTAAACATATTATTGTGACCTTGGTAATGCTTAACAGATTGAATGTATCTCGCGAAAGACATATTGGTGAGTAACAAGCCGGGTTTATTCGTGGTAGTGGCTGCATTGACCACATCTTCACTTTGCGTCAATTATTAGAGCATTGACATTTTATTGGCGACTCACTGATTTCCAAATGAATAAGGCCTGTTACTGTTTTCTCGCAGGTTATTACACAGCATGATTCGTTCCTTGATTTCTTTTACCGGCACATCCTTCTCCACTGACGTAGCTTTAATTAACAACACAGTTTTATTCCAATAATAAATATCTCGTGCTGTGTTACCAGAACATATTGCGGGTAATTTTGCTATAATTTCTTGTGCAACACATATAGCTGAGTCACTGTTTTCGCCGGCAAAACCTACCAAACACAAGGTTGTGTTTATGGATAAAAGACTGCTACCAACCTTTTAAAGTTTTAACTCTGTTGTTGAATTCTTCTGCAAAGTACAATGCTTCTTCCTGAATGATTCGTCCATATACTGGGATATTCTCACAAGTGCAGATCCGCATCGTACCCAACAAAGTGTGATCATATTTTTACTTCTGTTTTTTGTCCCTGAGCTACATAACGATGCGTTGTTTTTATGCTCATTTTAACGGATTGCCTCATTGCAGTTTTAAGGATTTGTGTATTTCCTTAGCAAAAAGTTGGTGCCAATGTTTACGAACTTTTCCCTTATTTACTTTGTCGAATATCTGATAGTATGTTTTTAAGTGCAAAATGCCTTCGAATTTGCGATGTTGAATGCTATGTCCTTTGTTAGAATATTCAGTCTAAAGCTGTTCCGCTCGGCATGCTGTCGGTTCTGTTTATCATCAGTAGTCTAAATTGATCAAGTGACTCGTTTGGTGCGTGTCTTGAGACGTTCCAGGACATGGCGGGCAGTCGACAGCGGTGTCGTGTCTGCGGTCTCGCCCAGATGGTCTGCCGTTTTTAACTGTGTTTAGTGCAGAGTTCTCAAACGAGTAATGACCGCTTATGACGCCGTTCAGAGACAGTTGCAGTCTCACTCATTTATGTCTTCTCAGCTGTTCTTGAGGTTATGTTGTTCACAAAATTTGCAGGCACCTTGAGTTCGAATGGCGACTTGGAGCATTACGTTCTTTATCTAGGCCCTCATTCGCTCCCTGAATGATAACGTAGCTCTGTGGCAGCGAAACATTAGTTCAAATTGCTGAAATACTGCAGTTAATGATACTGATGAAAACGTTAATGAGGATGATAAATGGCTACTGGCCGAATCTTCGCGTGGCCATAGCACCGGAATTACCGATACAGTGTGCTATTGTGGCGAAATCTCAGACTCATTCGACAGCGAAATGCAAGCGCGGATAGGTAATTTTCCACTACGCTGCGAGTGAATAATTTTGCTACTTAGACAAGATAAACAGAACAAACGGCCAATGATGACAATTTCAAACGACAAGAAATGCATTGGTGACAAGTTTTCATCACGTCTGAAGACGAAATCCTAGCCATTTTAGTAATTGGTGGTCGAATTTTATAGATTCTAGCACGCTTGAGTTCCACCAATACGTGGTCGCCGTTGCGTTAAACAGTTGGACGCGATTAACAGGTTAAGTCATATAAGAAAATGTAGGGGAAACATTGGGGGTGTCTTAGGCTGGTTGTGTTGGAGTAGTGATCGCCATAAAATGGTAGTCAATATAACAGGTTGGACTTAACGCAGTAGTCGTTATTTAACCTCCCCACGCTTCCAGCACTCAGTGACTTTGGCACACGTTTGTTATTATTCATAAGATTAATCGAACTGTTTTAGAGATTTTTCGTCGATCGCCTTTATGAACAGCTCCTGTAGCCTTACGGTGGTGAACTTTCGGCGAGTCATTCGACTGATTTAACTCCGATTTACAAAACCGTTTTCTGCTGATGTTGGTTCTTAAGGTAACAATTTAAATATGAGTTAAGGTCATGAAATACAAAATACTTATAATTTAATTGGCTGCAAGATTAAATAAATCATTTATACGTAATATTTTGAAAATATTTTAGTTATTCTAAATTTATTTTTAATAAAAGCTTCAATTTGATTGTGACCATACGTTCTTAAAAATAGAGAATACGAAAAAACAATTTTGGATAACCAGGAACTCTTTTCTATATTTTATAGTTAACCTCTGTGTATATATCTGTTTAAAATGTTTGTTGACTATTGCATCCACGCACTGTATCCGTCTGTCCTTCGTTAATGACGACCTCAACGATTGATACTGGGACAACTAGCTTGGGACAACTTCACTGTTGTTATTATGAGCGAAAATTGGTTCATTATTTTAAATACTCCGATATCATTTGGGTATATTTTGCAGCTTGAAATTTTCTTACTTGCAACAACATAATCGCTTTTATTGCGATGAAGCTTTCTAAAATATGTAAACCTATTTATCAGTTAGTTAAATATTGCTTCGCAAACAAAGATCTTACACCGTATTCTGCGAAACATGTCATCACCGTGATGGAAGAAGCTGATAGTGCCTTGAAAGTCATCATTGACATTAGGCCTCAGGGATATGGGCACACTTTTGCTGAAAATAATATAGATATCTTGATGCACGATGATGTATCTATTGATGACCTGTCAGCACTGTAAATTCGCCTTGACGCTGTGGACACCTTAGCATTGTCTCATGGGTCAGTAATTACAGTCCACATGGAAGGCGAACCATCCGACGAGAAACCATATATTATGAATAAAATTTAACCAAAAGAAACTACAGCAAAATTCGAAAACAGTAAGTGTTAAGACATTATTCACCATCGAAGGAATTACGTTCGTGGAAGAAATCATTATACCAAAATGTGGCCCGAAATAAAGGAAGCAATTTGTCACGGGATAGTTTATTAGATTCAAGTATAAACTGTGGGTCATTCCAACAGTTCTAGGCTATGATGCAAAGCTGAATATAGACCATGTATCGCAAGCCAAAAGTCATATACAAGCTTGGAATATGGCATTTTTGGGCCTAGATGATAAGCTACCCATTGTATAGCTCTATCGAACCTTTTTGACAATTCATTTACAGGCTTACCGCCCATGAAATAATTAAACAATAAAACCATAAGAATAACGGCGTCAGTTTGAGCATACATGAAAGCAATGTATCGTGCAATCACTTATCCTGTACTTTAATAGTTCTTTTATAATTGATCATTTGCAAGTATTAACCTATTCGTGGCTGAAATAATAATGCCAAGACTGGTAGAATTTTTACGCTCATGCAAACATATCCGACATCAGGACAACCAAATTTATTCATTTGTACATATATACACTAGTACAGTTTCAACCATGTACATCTGAACATGTTTCGATAGTTGCCCTTACAAATTCTATGAAACGTCCGTACAATTGCAATTATTTATCATGACTCATTGAGCAGGCCTCGCGAACGAGAACAAATATTTATGTATTTATAGATAAGAAGGCCCTACGATAACTAAAAAAGTGGCACTTATAACTGTACATTCGACAGGCGAGATAACGAGTTCGTTTTCGCATTAAAGTAATGAATCCGTTCTGACTCCTCGCATTTACTGTGTTGGTGTATATACTCTGACAAAAGTAAAGTGATGGTCGGCGAAAGATAAATAGCGTATACTTCGAGAAAATCTGGTATTGTTAGAAACTTAACCAATTATATTTGAGGAGTAGACCGATGGGACTAAAATGTCAGTCAAGTTGCTATCAGTATCTGCAGCTAAAGGTGGTTGTGGCCGTTATTCTTTTCCTTCCTTCATGCCACCATATATAAAGTTTGGCATTTGTACAGAAATTAAACTGCAAATAAAAAAATGCAGCATGAAATGCTCTTCTTCAAGTGAGCTGTTGTGAAAGTCCACTTACAGCTGTATGTATCAGAGACAAATATCCTACAAAGTTTTATGGCGTCCAGCAGAAAAAGCAAAAGTTAGGAACAGAATAGGGAATTCTTGTTTTGGAAATCATTTGGCACCCATGACAACATAGAGAAGATGCAGTGACTGTGGAAAGCTAATCTACTTCGTTCAATTTGTGCGTTGTCATTATACGGAACCAACTATGCGGCTTAACACGCATAAACTCTAAAATACATATTCGTGCAAATTTGCGCTACATATAGTTTTAAATTGAGTAACTGACTGTTGTATCAAACATTTGAAAGAAGTATTAACCATGGTCAACGCAAATCCATGAGTCATTATGTGATCGCTTTGAAAATGCGGTTATATTTTTGATATTAACATCCTATGTCGCTCAATCATTTTTGACTATATTCTTTGAAAAGCTCAGAAAAGTCTGCGTATGTTCTAAAATAATCCAAATTTAAAAAATTCATACTCCATGTGAGTATCTTTTCACCATTTTCCACAACATATAGATAATTTGTAAAAGCTCAGCAGAAATTGGTTGACGTGTTTTATTCCACACACACTTATATTTATTTTGCTGCAAAGAAGAACCTGAAGTCCCGAACCGATGATTTGTACCATATTGAATACCTTCTATACTTTTTTACATCCAAAAAGTCAGATATTCCTGTAATTGCTCCTGACCATATTCCCATGCAAAATTCTTACAAAACTTATTCGTCGTATAACTGCAGTATTCTACTGCTGCATTAATTGTTAATTTTCAATAAAACTGCAATAAAAGCTGTGACCACTATAACAGCCTTAATTTGAATTGTTTGCCATGAATAAATGATTGTCAGCCAGAACGATTTCTCTTCATTAATCACTTAACGTCCATCTGTCAGTGGTTTATAAATGATCTAGCAGGTCGCACGAGGGTGTCTGCACAACGCAATGATCCAGTGGAGATTACGGATGAATGAGTTGCTTGAAGACAAATATGTACAGCAGAAACATTTTACCTTTTAAAGGTTTTGTTTCCATATGTAGCAAATGTAAACTTACGTCTCTGATATATTAGGAAGGACGTGCGTTTCATAGCAATTATACGAGTATTTGGCACAAAACATTTGCCAAAGTGTTGAATGAGAGTGGGGATTCGTAATAAAGACACAACAAATGAACAACACCGTCGTTATCTTATACAATCTGAAATGAAAATCAATCGACTTACAGACAACCCTACCCTTTATACCTAACCGGCTTAAGTGCAACTGAGCCAATATATTCGACAGTTTATATCCCTAGTATGACATTGGATACTCCATAGCTACTACTCAGAAAAACATTAATTTTTAAGGTAACATATGCATAACTGCTTAAACAAATACCTCAAAAACTCTGGGATTGCTAGCAGTTATTTCGTCCCTTCATGCTATTCAGATCCGCAATTGGTTCTTTCTTGTTTGTCTGCCATATTGAGTTATTTAGATCACATGGATGTTTAAGGTCTGGTACACTACAATCGATGGCGATCTAAACAGCGTACTTCTACTCACATTGATGTACAGCGAACCTGTAGATGTACCAAAACACGAAATCATTATTACGGTTTTCTTGGAGCGCATTATCCTCGGAAAAGAAAACTTGCTCGTATTCAGAAAACATTACTGCAAACATTTAATTTACCATGTGCAAAACTCACTTGCGCATCATACCCACATCGCTAGTGGCCAATTACTTCAATGAAATCAGTATACTAAAATTGTTTGAGATAATTTACTATTTCCATACATTGGACTGGAATATGTTTGGTATTTGTTTCACTCATCTTTCATTTTAATGTCGTCTATGGAAACTAGTTCGCATTCAGTACAATTTCGATTACCGTGGTCACGTTATCTCTGCTATCACTAAACTTAAATGCAATATACAGACCAGCAGACTCTATTTTTAGGGTGTTGTACAGATGTACTTGAAGTGCCAACATGGTCATGGAATCATAACCTTAAATTATTTTAAGACAATATTCCATCCCAAGGTCACTTCCTTCCTGATAATCACGGGTAAAAAAGGTTATATATTACTCATTCAGTGTAAGCATTTCAATATTCCCTATGAATCTTGAAAATATATAAAACACCCAACTGAGCAATCCTAGTACTGAGTACCAAAAGTTCATCTCTACTTGTGGGTTATAAGTGATCTGCTGGCTGTTTAATTCTGCTGATCAGTAGAATTGAGTCCGACAAACTAAGTATATAGCATATTTCATCGTTGCATCATTGCTGAAGAAGCGAAGAAATTCTGGCTTCACTGCATCTACTGACTTTGTCCATGCGTCACGAATGTAAGAGCAGAAGAAAATACGTAATCATTCAAAGCACACCGCGAAATTTGTTCTAACACAAACATAATTTTTATTATCAAATAATTTTTATTCATATATGTGCAATAAATATGAACATTGCTACTGTTTAACCCATTATTATTGGGTCATTTACGTGGCTCCTATCCAACTACATCTAAAGAACGCAGCGATGAGCTCCTTTGAAACGTTCGATCATGGAAAACTGAGCTGTGCCGTACGTTTTATTCCAACTAACCATACATTAACAGCTTCTCATTTTTCGATCTGCTTATGATGGTTTGCTGCACATAACTGCTACATCTTTATCACAATGGCGCGCTTCACGCTGCTGACACAAAACCATTTCATTTTATCTACAACAAGGTTACAAACTACGTTTATTCTATGATGCGTATCTAGTTCTCAGTCATATAAAAGATGCAGAAGACCGCTGATTGCAGTGTTGGACTTAGACGCATCTTTGGCCTCAGTTGAAGCTGGAGTGGAAGTATTACTAAGAATATTCGAAATTCTATAATTTTATATAGCTTCCTTGAAAAGGATTATAAACTACAACCCCACATCTATAAATAATGCTCAGTCCTGAAAATATGATAATAACTTTTACACATCTGACTTGCCGTCTCCAATAAACTGACCTAATTTAAATTACTGATATAAGATTGTATGCATATTGCACATTACCTAACCGATGAGGAATCATGATGTATCTATCTGCGTTGTGCTTGCTCGTTGCAAACACGCTGGGGAAAGAGGGCCATTGATAAACAAATCAACTGATTGAGAAAAGATACAGCAATAAATTAGGTGTAGAAAGTTTGTAAATTATTTGCATTCAATATACCAAAATGTAGTAGAAACTATGAATGCTAGACGCGCTTTCCTTACTGCTATTGCAAGCGAGAAACTCGCATGGGATCCTCAACCATACATCCTTCTATTTGGCAAGTACCTCAGAATAATTTGCTATCACTAAAAGTAGTGAACAGTTGTGAAAATCGCTCAAATGTTTAAACCTGCCATTTATCAGGAGCATAGAGTACATATTGGCAACATGTTCTATCAAATGCAGTTAAATGTGTTTTACTTAGTAATCAAAATTCACAATTTAACGCATTAAAACACAAATCGGAGCAGATAATATAAATAGCAAAATGTCTATGAGCAAAAGCCTGCGAGCTAAGGAACAGCGGGGCTGCTTTGTAAGCAAGTAGCTTTGCAATGTTTGTGTAAGGGTAAATAATCCTAAAAGAGCTGAAAGGGAAGGAAACATGAAGGCACTGATATGCAATATTACCTGAACATTCCAGACCCTGGAATCTAGTAATAAGAATACATTGTGCAAACAATGCAGGACACTGGGCACCGGTGCTAACAGCAGCTTATTTATGAATCAGCCGGTTTGAGCAGAGTGCGAGATATGCGGACTTTAAGGTACATTGGTTTAACACACATTAAATTTGTGACTGTGCTAAACATGTGCACTGAAAGCGAAGCAAATGGGGGACGTTTTGTTCCTGATACCGCCACGTGATATCCAGATAATCTTCCCAGTATGCAATTTGTTTAATAAAATAGTGGCGTGGTTAGACGGAAAGACTGCGAATATTGAATAAAGGACAAGGGTAGAATTGAAAAATTATAACATAATATGGGTTGAAATAATAGTTGAGGTCATATCTACTCCATATAACGCATCGGCAATTCACGCTCTCCATTATTAATTATGACTAGGTCGGACTGCAAAACCGCGTAGTACCTAAAGCAAAACGTCCAGCAAATACTATACTCTTATCACTGGATAACGAACCTCAAGCACTTTTTTGCTTATGAATATCCTTAAGTAGCCTAATCCATTTGGAGTAGCACCTGACGGCACAGAATTTCGACTAACGTTTATTTGTGAAATGCTAACAAAAATTGACTTTCGCATGTACCGTATAAGGTTATTAGCTGAAAAAGCGCTAACTATTCTTCAACCTATGCTCTTCAATCTACTAATATTTTAAAAAATTACAGAACTAAATGGAGATTTCGTGTACACATAGTCGAGTTAAAGTTCCTTGCACCTATTCCGAGGTGCCTAAGTTACTGAATAGTAACTCGTACCCATTGTGTGGACATGAGTAATATTTTATTTGGGTGTTCCTTCTAGATACGCTTTTATTGAAAGTAAGCGAAGGATGCAAAAATGGCTGTTATAGTTATCTTAAATTGAACAACAATGAACAAATTAGCTTAGGGATTTTGTTTTGCATCGTACCGATTTAACAAAAATAATTTATGTCCACGCTTTAAATGCCTGAGAAAGTATAACTACAGCAGTTTGCATTTTCCACGGCAGATGTGTCGAAAAATATCATTAGAATTGGAAAATTGTACAAATATGAAAAATCACATAAACGATGCAGGTGTTAATCAAATAAACTAGTTTGTATCTACATACTGTGGGTAGCAGATATTCGCAGACCAGCTTTTCAAAACTAGGAAGTTGTATTTAACTTTAACTTGACGTCTGACCACTTTGCGGGATAGGCATTTTACCACAGAGTCGATTGCAAATAACCTGCAATGGACAGCCTTAAGCAAATTTGATCTAATCTAACCGAATAGAATATCAAGAATCTTTGTGAAATCATTTCGTTTCTAAGCTTATATGCGTGCGTGAGCTTGTGGAGAACACGCACTTTTTACACTTGCTCGTGTTAAACAGGGGAACATTAAAGGTTGACTGTTCAAAGGAGCAAGCTGACACGTTGCAACACATCGTTATATTTCTGACAGTCGATTGCCCTCCATATATTAATGTCATCCTCAAAATGCAGAAAAATCGACCTGATGACATTCGCAAGTTTTTTAACGGAGAATAATAATAACCGTGGCCCCAACAACGATCCTTTTGGTATATCGCAGTCCACATCAATTGGATAGGAAAATGATCCTCGAACTCGTACCTGAAGTCGCCGCTGAAAGAGCAAGTTTACGAACAATCATAGGACAGGGATACCAACGCCGTATTCTTGCAGCTTTTTCCGAATTATACGGTGAACTATGCCGTCGAATGTTTTGGAAAAGTCTAGGCAGTTGAAATCAATACCGGCTCACAGTTGGATATTTCGGTCCAACTGTCACGGGCAAGAAATGCATTAGTAGTGCATGGCTGGTGCTGACGGAATCCATTTTTTGCACCAGTGCTATAATGCTAGACCTTTTGAAGTAGCCCATTATAGCCTAAGCTGCGATGGATTCCATCACATTAGAGAGCATTGGTTGGAGAATCACATGACGACATTTGGCCGGCTCTGAAAGGCTACAACTTTTGAACATCGGTCTAATGTTGCCCTGCTTCCAAACGCTATGGACCTGTTGTTTCTCCAGGCATCAATGGAAAAATCTCGTTAATGGTTGCTTTATTCACGCAGCTGCTAACTGCAGTGTTTTCCGGGGAATGTTGTCAACTCCTGGGGAACTATGTGAGCTCAACGACAGCAGCCTCCTAATAATTATCGCTGAACTAAACATGACGTGCGTAAATGCTGGCATCTGGGAGAATGAGACAGGTATGTACCAAATGCTGGGAGCACGTTGAACTTGGAGCATTTTGGAGCCTTAGAATGTCAGCTGCATCCTCGGCGGTTTGGGCACATCCATCTGCTTATATTAGTGGGGTAACATCACGTTTCACATTCCGGAGGCTGTTCACATGTCTGTACAGCAGCTTTATGTTAACACAAAACTTTCCGCTATACTTCGCTGGGTACTTGTTTGTTCTCGCGCACAAGTGTGGTACAGTGATTACGATGCACATCATAGTTAACCCAACTGTCAGGGCTAGGGTTCGCTCTATACACACGACACGCAGCGTCTTTTATTGTTATATGTTTTCGGGTTCCATTCCGAACGCGTGTTTATGGCCTTGCAGAACGAAGGGGCTTGTTGATCGATGCATATTTACTCAGATCGCTGAACTTGCCAGTAAAACCCAAAAAGCACTCTCAATGGAACAGTCATCCGGAAACTCCAAGCAAGCAGCTCCCACAAGTTCTGCCAGTAAGTCTTAGTGGGTGATTATTCGAAGCCAGTTACTTTGTTCTGGCGGATACTCCGTATAACACACGAAGCCGTAAATACTTTTTACGTGGTCGTCTCGCCCCAGCGGACTCTCCAGCCTTTGTTGCACGACACTAATTCATGTACATATGTTTTACTACTCTGTATCGGGTGGGTGAACTGACATGGCTGAAGAGCAGAATGCTTGTAATATCCTCTCGCAGATCGGCGTTAAACTGCTCGTTGAGGGATTCTGCAACTTCCAACCCATGAAGATTGAAGTCACCTGAGATGAGAGCATGACTGTATCGTCCTCGTAGAATCCTTTCTAAGGATAATGACAGGCTGAAGTCCATCTCTTGGGTGAATAGTG
The DNA here is from genome assembly GCA_944474145.2 of Dicrocoelium dendriticum. Lineage (NCBI taxonomy): Eukaryota > Metazoa > Platyhelminthes > Trematoda > Plagiorchiida > Dicrocoeliidae > Dicrocoelium > Dicrocoelium dendriticum. Next base: position 102,746,955 of record OX104069.1, read on the forward strand.
GGGAATGATAAACAACGGCTAAAAGACAAGTGCCATTGCGTCTCCATCAAAGACTGTATCAGAGTGAGCCTATAATCATCATTTCCCGATGGGCCACCGTTTTGCACTGCAGGTCTTTGCGGTAGTATAACACTACCCCAACAACTTTGCTAGGTCGATCGTTTCGGAGAAGGGACGTATAATTTATCGCGATTTTGGCATCGGTAACTTCTGAATTAAACCAGGTTTCCGTAATGATCATGAGGTCCCAGACTTGTGAAGCTTGACGTAGCAGCAGTTCGGCAAGATTGTTCAGGAGACATTGTGCATTCGTTTACTTGAAGGAGAGTCCCTATTTTTCTAGCAATGAATCGTGCGATGGTAGTTTTGGATAAAATGTTGTGCCGACCGGTAAAATGTTTAGAACTAACCGATTTTGGGTGAGGGGATGAACGAACTAATCTGTGTCCGATTTATAGATCCTACCAATAACCCTTTGCTTCTAACTTGTATGTGACGTATGGAGTGTGTATGCCAGTTTCGGGGGTTAGTTGATTAAAATTGCCCGAACTCTTGTCTCTAAGTGGTCTCACATCCTACAACAGTTCGGATAAGTTCAAGAAACTAGCCAAAGATACTACTAAACACACCGTATACAATGTATACCAAGAGAGAAGCCAATAGGTAATGGTTGTAACGTAAATCGGACACACAGGAGTTGGTCATCCCCCAACACAAAAACGATTACTTGCCGACCTCTCATGGGTCTGCACAAAATTTTCTCCAAAACACGCATCCCACGATCCAATACTACAACAGCGGAACTTTCCTGCGTGTACACAAAAGCACTAGTCGCCTGAACATGCTTGCCCAAGCGTGGCTACGTAAATCATCACATGCCTGGGACCTCATAATCGTCACGGTTTGCACTCAGAAATTATTGATTATGAGGTCGCAAAATATATAATTTGTCACTTATCCAAGTTTCTGTTCTGATACAGAAAGTTTTGACATATAGGCATAATAAAGATGACGAAAGAGTGCTGTACTTATAAAAGGTTCATCAGTTTTATCATCTACCATGGTTCCGCTTTGCTTCATCTGCGATTAACGGATTAGAAAATGGTAAATAATCTACCCATGTACATCAATGTCTTCGACTGGGATTTACAAATGATCGCTACTCTCCTTATCATTATCTATGGAAAATGAGCTGTCCACCATGTTAGTCTCATTAGCTTAATGCTACAGGATATAATTACTCTAATCTACTCGAAAGCACGGTTTCATTGTGGCTTCTTCACGAGCTAGAGCGTAATCACCGGTACACCGGAACTCTTTATCTTTCTTTAGCTCGACGATTTTAAATGATCTTAGATTCAACTATCTCCTATTTGATTATTCGGCGACTGTCGAACGAAAGCTCAAACCAGCATTTAATGATACAGTGTCTATCAAAAGTCCGTCTTCCCGTATCCTGCAGAAAATATCTGGTGAAATTAGTGTGTATTTCACATTTGCTTTACCTTTATGAGATTGGTATATACTTTACTTTTGACTTTTTATTATCCACATGTTGGTCAAACTAATTTGACTTTCAGCAGATGCTAATCCGTATCGTTAGTAGCTGTAATGATAACAGTTGCAGCATGATGTGAAGCGGGCCCATTTTCTAGCGATTTTAATTCGCGTGGCTTATGTGAATGCAGTCCATAACTGCGTCATTGCAAAATGCAAGACGTCGATGAAAAAGAAATGTTATAACACTTTACTTCGGAGGTGAACGAACTCGATTTATGCTCCAATGGTCTGAGTTGCGGTGAATAGCTTCGAAAAAATGTGCCATCTCAAGCATTCACAAGGAGGACGTTCTCTCTGGATACAAAAATTCAGTCTACTTAATTGATTCTACGGATACGCATGAGGGTGCATCAGTGTCATTGTGCGTAAGAGAAGTTTTCCAATGTTGCTCACAATATCTAACGATATGTAAAGCTTTCCCTTCTTTAAATCAGTGCTTTGATTCACAAACCACGTCTATGTTCTCATACACATCAAAAAGCCTTACATCCGGGAAGATAATGTCGTATACTCATATATACATATAATTGTGGCCCTAGTGTTAATTGCCTAAAAGTGTCATAATATTTGTTTACTAATAAACGGCTGCGACAAACTCAAATTTGTTTGATTGTTTAAGTTAACAGTCATCTGATTGTAATAAAAAATTTGCAAAATTAGTGTAGAAAAGGCGTTTCTCATTGAACGGAAACGTCGTCTTCACCATTCGCTGAACAATGACATCACTGAGAAGCAATCTTTTTTCGAATAAAACGGTACGAAGGATGGACTAGAAAACTGGTGCTTCTTGATTATATTATAGTTGTCTGATGGTTGCTTAGATGAGCGCAAGCATTTCTTGTCAAAAGTCCAACCACGTCATTCTACTTGTAGGAGGAGAGCTACTCAAAAAATTCAAATATGCACTAAGTCACGCGGTAACAGGTAGTGCCTTCGAGTAATACCAACTTATGGCCTGATGGAGGTGGGTGCAGTCTAATAATATATTGATGGCTGTAATTCGCGGAAGGTATACTGTGACAAAATTTATATACTACTGTTGGAGAGGCATTCAAAATATGAGCATAAGCTTCAAGCATGTAGGAGTGTATCGAAGTGTAATCAAATGTATACCCAATCAAACTGCCTCAGTTGAAAGAACATAAGGAGTCCAACTAAGATAATATGAGTAGGTACAGTGATTCAGGTAAGCGAAATCGACCGGGACAATATTCAAACAGGTTTTATTCATTAGGGACCGCACATTCTGAGAAATATACTTTTTCTGAGCTTTGTGTCTTAGTTGAAAAAGTACATAACTAAAGCTGCATAGCTACTAGCTATAAATAATTCACTACAGTTTTTTATCATGATAAGTGAAACGGTATCACACTAGATATCAGGTTGTGTTTGTAACAACGCTATGAATCGTAATCAAAATATTACCGGAAAAATTTGTGTGCCTGTGAATTGATTAAAATTGAAATAGGTTGGAAAGCATTTATAAAATAATCTCTTCAACCTCTGGGTTGCCTTTATGTTGTTTGCATCCGGGGTTTTAGGTGATTCTTGTCCAGTCGCAGCCTGAAGTATTTAGTGTAAGTCCTCATTGTTTACGTAGTGAACTAATTATGATTTGCCAGATTGGGAGCAACCATAATTAATCGCGCTAAAAGCTGTCAAAACTTATCCATAAGCGCAGACTAGGCGGCCGCAGACACAAACTGGTGGAACGATGCAGCTAGCTGAAGAGTAAAGATAATGTCTTCTAGTTGCGCTTATCCGAATATCAGGTTCACTACCAGATCTTACAGTTGCACTTACAGAGATAACTGTATATGAAGATGGCGTCAACAATGGGCCGACTCCGTACGATCTAACACACAAGTATCATGTGAACATTTAGAAAATAAAATTTTATCAAACACACCTATTTCCTGGGAAAAATAAAGACAAGGATAATTTTAGCTACACGAAAAGCTATCCTAAACGATGCACATTGCCGTCACTTGCTCGGTTCCTCTGCTTATAATTATTTCTTCCTCTCATATCGATTTTAAATGTTGAGCCCCTTTCACCTTCTTTAGAGCCGAGGCATTGCAACCTGCTCGTATCCATGCAAATAGGGTTCTTTGATAATAGCTCTGGTGGATGGTTGGGAGATTGTTGCGATAAATCAGGATTTGTTTCCGCGCGCCGGTTTGCTCTAGACTAGCAACATATCCAAATACAAAAGAGTCCACTCGTGATAATTTGCCGTTGCTTTCCTCTTTTTCCGCAAATAAAATGCCGGTAAATACGGTGACAAATTATTTGTCACTTTTTGTATGTTTGGTATGGTTGGTGTAAGAAGAACTAAGCAACAAGTAAACCATTCAGAGATTTGGCTTCGTAAGACGGTGCAGTATTTTCCAGTGGTTTTATACTGACTCCTTCATTGTTTCAAATATCCTCACCTCAAAGGTTTGGATGTAATATGTTAGTATGATTGAATACTGCAAATGAAATGTGTAGCAGTGCAGCAAGCCAAAAACCAAATTTATCACTTTTTATAATCCTAGCTGATGCTCCGTGTCTTTCACGTAGTGACGCTATTATTTGCCTCACTGTAACCTATAATTTTACAATATCTCTCCTGCACCTGGCTAAATTTTAAATTTCTGGGGCAATGAAAACTTCTAGTTCTTTTAGTACTTGAATTGTTCTGTTCTTCAATTACTTTCTGCTGATTACAATTCATGTTCGCTGGAGTAATGTACCAGACTTCGTCCCAGACTTTGTGCATGAGCTCGACATTTTCTTCAGAATATCGGACATGATCCTCCCTCATTTTGAGAGTCAACATTATAGGCATCCATCGAAAGCATATCTTTAAATTATCAAATGCCCATAAATAATTTTATTCACATTTGTGAAACTGATAAAAAAATAATAACAATTTTACACACACTTGTTCTCTGATCGTCCATTATCAAGTTCTCCAAAATAGCAGCGTTCGCTTCAGATGATGCTTCCACAGATAGTCCTGAGGTTCACTGGAATTATAGCGATGCGTTTCCTCGGTATCTATTCAAAAAGTAAAGTAAAGTACTCACTTTTATTCACACATGAAGGGGAAGTTTTCAGAAGTTCAACGTTGAACTTTAGCGAACGAAAGAAAATGTCCCGGTTATTTATCTTAGGTTCATAGAATCCCTTCGGTTGAACGTTTTTTGGGTTGAATATTTTATGATGGTTTTGCGCTTCAATCTTTCATCTGTTTCCATCACGGCAAGGTAGTCTGGATAATAATTAAATAAGCATTCCATTTGTTTAACTAAATAGCACAAACTTGGTACAATCAAAATACTTAGACGTGGAGACAATTAGAAAAAATTTGGTATTTGCCACTATCATATTTCATGGTCAGGCTTGGAGATGAAAAGCCCTTGTACACATACCAACCAATATTTTTTATGCAGGTGACAAACTTAGTGGTTACTGGATCGAAGTCCGAGTTTTGAGTGATAACTGCACCCACCGATATCACTTTTGCGCACGGAGCCCTATCAGTTGACTGAAGTTAAATGTAAAACTTGGAAATTTTTTTTCAAAGGGTAACGACTTTCGTCTACTTGTAATTGTAACATGGAACATGTTACATGGATCAGGTATTTAGAGTCAGTAATACCGGTTTATTCATCTGAGCAGGTTATGTTGAATTTCTGACGTATCTATCAAGGTTAGGATGTTTGGTTTAAATATTGATGCAAAAGTCTCACTTGAAATTTTGAGCCGGACTATTCAATGCATTGTGGCGACAGCGAATTTTGCATTTAAGTTGAGCGGCTTATTGTACAATTTTGAAAAAGATAATTGTTTCTATTTTGCATATCACAGATTGTAAGTGGCATAGATAAGCGAATGATCGCGGAAAAGACGCAGAACCATCGTTTTGTTTTCTTGGGGTTGTTCGGAGGCGCGCATACTCTTGAGCTCTTTTGAGGATCGAACCCATGATCTCTAGTGACATGCAACCCTAGCAGCGGCTTATTCCACTGAGCCAATTTGGACGATAGCCGATCCTCACGGAGTGAATCCTAACTGGGAAAAACACCCACCTTAAACTGGGCTAATGAAAAAAAGGTTTTAGATTTCTTGCTTACGGCACTATGAACTTCTTAACAGGGTTTATCAGGGAATACAAAACTATATGTCCCAGTTACCAGGAACATGTAGTCATTTGCCACAACGCCTTATTACCAAAAACAGGGTCAAAACTACGCATTAGATATTGGCTGTTTCTTATGGCGGCTACATGAGGCTGGAGATGGAGGAATGGTAAGAGAAACAGTGCATCAAGGCTGAATACCAAGAGAAACAGTTTGTCAAACGCTCCTTTTCACGCGCACTTGGAGGATTAAATTTGTTGGGAAACAACCTAGAGTAATGCTAGCAAATTGTGGGAAGAATGTTTAAATTAAACTGGGTTGCTCATTAACTTCCAGCGCGATATTGTTTGCTGTGATTGCAACGTATTCATTACCGATTGGAGAAAAATAGTAGATAACTATTGAAAATGTACAAGTGTACTTGCTTAGCATTCGGCATGGGTCACACATTTCTTTCAAACGTATGGCTGAATGGTCTATACATGTATCTAGCCCGTATGCTTTCTAATTTGTTGTGTAACATTTCAGTAGTAAAGGCACGTTCTGAATAATTAAAAAGTTGTCGACCCTTGTGCCAAGTATATGCGTTCCTTCTGATTGGTTTTTCCTTCTAGCTTCGGTTACAAATATGAAGAAGAATCTTGAAGTTCCGTAGGTATTTTACCTAAACTTTTTCACGTGTTCGCCTTGCTTTGTGTTGTATATTGAAGAATTTGTGACTAAGCTTTCGATTCCAAGTCAGTGGTAAATAGTTGTTTTCACACACTGATTAAAAAGATGACAACTTTAATATAGCATCCACCGAAACTGGGATTAAGGCTCTTAGTATGTCCTGCAGTTAAATGTTTTGACGATTATTTATTTTGCTTTTACTAATAAACAATACGTTTATGGGGCGAAATTGATACATGGTGCGAAGTATATTTTCCTCTAAGGTATATGTACCGAATAAATATCGTACGCAGTGTCTACCATTTGTGATGCTACAACGTGCCATTTCATGTAATATTATGTGAGCGTGCTTATTGTGACAGCTTAACAATTTCTGGCGCAGCATAATTTAGTTCATCTGCAATCAAGTGGTAGAATACACGATGCTATATCTCAAATGTACGGTCTTGGACTGCGTATATTGAAGGAAAAGGACATTTTACACTTTAAGCAAAATGTTCCCAATGAATTGATTTTGAACGTAACCAAGTTAACATCGTTGCTTAAGGTAACAGTGTGGAATGTGTAAATAACCTGTAGTTCCTCCGTAAAATGCGTGGTGTATCGTCGTTTACAGCCTTAAAGTTAGCGTTTAACATATTGATAAAAGCCACGGATCGTGGGCATCCCATAAAGCAAAACAATATTATGAGGTATTTGTTCATAAATGTCCTTTGGTATCTGTACAGCCAATTTTCGATTTGTAAGGTACGGATTAAACCATGTGAGTTGGGTTTCTCTTCCCCAACTTAACAACATGTTGGATACTCGTTTTCCATGCAACAAATAATCAACAGCCTTTTGCGTTTTCAGGTAAATAAGGACTTCTGAATCGGGACTACGTAGTCGAGGTTCACCATAGTGTAGGTTGTTTGGGTGAATCGCGATGCGGCTCAGTGTAGTGGGTTCAGCGCGCATGCGGACGGCACCACAGATGGAATCCCACTAACTAAGATCGTCTATAATTGTGTCCTTTATTTTGTTGTATTTGGTTTCAGGAACATTAGTGCACACAAGATTTAAGGCATCATGATTCTGCCCTTTGGTTTGCGACTTAACAGCACTAGGTTCTTGTGATTTTGTGCATTTGTGAACCGCCCTGGCAACAGCGATCTATGTTGAGGCGAGGTTTTGATCTAACCGGTAAGTGGAGTCACAGGTGTCTTTGACGACTTTTTCTTAGAAGCAGCCGCTGCGTAGGATGTGCAGTTAAATTTTACCGTAGGCTTCCTGGAGTGTTGTGTCGAGTATGTCAACTGAATTACTAGTTATTACATCCTTGGAGGACGTTTTAGCAAATGGGTTGTGAACGACGTTTTCACTTAGTGGAGTCATGAGGTTAGGGGCCGTTGGAAACTGAGACACGATGGTGGGGTTGCGATGCCTGGCCCGCTTCCTCGGCCTAAGTGAAGAGTTTGTAGGTGTTGTTCAAATTCAAGTATAGCGATGTTTACTTTCGCAGCTGTGTTGCTAGGGTTCACCAGTTGCTTAACTGTTTCCGCCAACGTTTTACAGTTTTCATTAAGAAAGTTACACTACTAACGACAGGAATGGATTTGCATACCTGGCAGAACCAAAATGCTTCGGTTTTGAAGCTGTATTTTCTAGTTTCGAGTGCACCCATCCCTAAACACTTCGAATGGTACGCTTTTTGACAGTTAACGCAAACTGGACCATACTTAACAGTTTTTTACACATAGGTCACAATTGATTTTCCGATGAGCCAAATCCACTTGAGGCGTGCACTTTGTTATTTTGACTTGCACCAATTCTAAAGGGGATTAAATAGAAAAGGATAGTTTAGAATCTATGTTTCAGATGTCTCACTTACCATTGGCTTAGAACGGATAATTCTACTGAATTGTGGGCTCACGTTCAGTAATGGGGTAGCGAAGTAGGAATGACCGCAGATGATGGTGATATGGTGTTAAGATTCAAGACTAACAAGGTAGAATTGAGTAACTGGTTGTGTACACTGCAACAGGGGTAGCAAGAGGATAGAGAGAATGACGCACCGTGTATGACTTCTCTTCAGTATTCGTTGCGCGGCGATCGGCGCTGGTTTGAGGTCAGGGGGGTCAGACTTGTGGCGACCAGATGAGTCACCCGTTCTTTAGGGTAGATGGACGACGTGCGTACTATTGATCCAGCATGTCAGTGGATAGTTAGCGATGCAACGTGGAAATGAGGCAAGGCAAAAGGATTTGGAAAATACTGTCTATTGACGACAGTGACTGCAAGAACGGCGGACCAAATTGACAATTCCCGCATTGTACAGCGACTAGAAGGAGTGGTAGTAAGATGCTCGGTTGACTCTTAAAATATCTTTAAAATAAGGCCACCAGATATCTTGTGCGACTAGGGGAAAAATAACTTGTCCGATAAAATTCATGCACGGTTGACTTCGAAATCGCAAAAGCACAGTTTGCTGCTGATCCGGGAATGACAGATCCAAAAGGTGAACAGTGGTAGGAGGAGCTTACGGAGCCCAATCGAATGATATGACGTAGGTCACTGTGAGAATAAATCCGAAGCTTTCAAGGCGAATAACGCAGGAGGACGCTTTTTTGCCACCGCTCGGTGCACTCGAGTTGTTACCAAAGTGGGTAACATTAAAACATCATTTGCTCTTGGTTGAAATGGGTTCTATGGGCAGCGGGAGATAACGACTTGAATGTGAACAGCAACTCAAATTAGGGCATGCCATCCTAAAAGCAAGTATTAAAATATATCATAAATTTGTTTCCAAGCAGTTCTGCAGAGCAAATCGTGCAAAATATATACTCGTATATCTGTAATGTGAGATAATGCATGCCGGACTTTATTCAAATGGGAAGCAATGGGGTTGTTCCGAAAAATTGTGCTAATAAATATGCTGCCCTTGTCTGACTTGTATGTTATCATTCGCGCAGCTAGATTTTAAATACGGGAATGCCTTCCTAGTGGAGGTAACTACGAATAAACTCGTTTGCCTTGCAGGCGAGATAAATAAGACGTCGCGGACAATCAGCGGTAGGGTCTCAGAGCATGCGGAGTTCTGGGATGGTCACATAGTCATTCATCAACCACTACAAGAGCTCTGCTTCAAAGCTTGTGCGACTGGCTGTAGGGTCAGTGACAACGCACTTACATAACAAGATGTTAATAAATCACGGAGAGGGGTTGCAAAATCTTGCTGGATACCGGCTTCTCTGTGGACTGCTACTGAACACAAAGAAGACGAATGAGCCAACGGGTTTCAACACTCTTCGTTAATCGCTCCGCTGCCTTGCGGTTAAAGACTTAAAACCCAAAATGCTCGAGGTGAGCTCTCCAATGACAACCGTCAACCTCTGCCTGGGCACCTAGGAAGACCTATGCAAAAACAAAACATTGACCCACCAAATGTTCCGAATCCATTTATTGACTACCCGTTTTCTCCGTTTTTGTAAATGCTAAATCATTGTTGTCGAACATTCAGTTGCACATTGTTCATGCGTTGAATAAGGTAACATATAAAAATATAGAATATTTTATGATCTGCGAATATAGTATTGGTTTAATGTCCTAGTTAATGGACTTTCCAATAGCGTTCCGTTAATTTTCCACCACAGAAAATGCGGAAGCGCCAGCAACTGCGTAAATGTTTGGGACATTGTTAAATAGAAGGTCAGTTATCTGCTTTGAAAATCGATTAGCGTTTGGTTTAATAGGAGTAATGACAACTTACGTTGACAACATCCGGTGAATATACAAGATGTTCCACTTAAATTTCACTCGTAAATATGAACTTGAATACCATGGCATATCTCAAGAAAATTTTTAAGCAAATGTTTTTACCGGTGTGTATTCAAAAATGGGCACTTCGTAATCTCCACACATTTGTAATGTACAGCAATAAACTTAATTAGCTGGTCGATACGCGTGTCGAATAATGTCACATAGGCTTTAGCATTATCTTCATCAAAACGACTCATTTGTAACCGCGCACGGATTATAAACTTTAAGTTTGTAAAAGCAGATAACGTCGGGATGCCGTAGAAATGGATATATGAAAATACAGAAAACATCATTGAAAAGCCACAATCAAGATTACGTCCAGAAATGACGGAAACTCTTATGGTCTTCTGATTGACAACGCAAGTGAGTGTGTTGTCGCTGCAAGTAGAACTACAATATAGTACCTGAATAGAAAAGTATTTTAACGTTTGAAACTGTCTCATGAAATAAAGTTAACTTAGGTACATAAGTAAAAATGAAAAAAATTAGCTTCTTACATTGTCGGAAGTAACAAACTGTCCGAGGTCAGAGAATAATCGAGCTGACTCAACGCGGAAATTAATAAATCTTACTTGTAAACCACAAGCTCAACAACAATATAAGCTTAGAAACCTTATAATGAAGACTGAATCATAAAATAAGCTTATGCACTCTGACCAGGGCCATTCAGAGACATATGTGAGGGTGCACAAAACCAACAACAAACATGTCGAGCTTCAGTTGAGGAATGTCATGCAGTTCAAATCCATGGTGTGCATGTTAATGCAAAATGCCTACGTGAGACTGCCTGCGCTTATGCCATTCAGGACTAAAATCTTTGGCTGAAACGCGATCTTTCTTCACCAAGTCAATCAAAATAATTCGAGTCTGATCTATCTGACACAAAACCTAAAACCAAAGTCTGCATTTATCTACATCCAGCGACTAATCTATTATTAACATAACATATCTGTAAAACGTTCAGTCATTTTGGGTACCATCTGGGAAGTGGCCACAATAAAAACTGAGCCACAAGCAACAGAAACAGGATATACTATACAACTAGTTGGAATGTCACTGGAACTTACTTCGCTCTTCAGTTGTCAAAGCTGGATCCTCATTTCTACGCACGTCTTTTCTGCACACAAGTCTTCTACTTTTAGACGACACCCGGACGGTGCACTACAAATTTGCAGTGCATATCATGATTCACGTTCATCGATTAAGGAAAAAAGACAAACAATTACTGTGCTCACCAGCCCCTCCGGAATCCAAGTCAATCGTCACGGTCTGTTGCGATTAAAGAAGAGAGGCTAAGCACAGCCCGCAAGACGGTCGATGAAGGTTTTCTGAAAATATAAAATGCAATTATAAACAGTGAAAACGAGAAACAATGATTTAACCGAGTACATTTTCTTCCGTCCCTGCCCTAGACTTATCCAAAGGAGAGTATGAATTGATGCGCTTTTGCCTTCTAAAAGTACGTATGGATCATAAATGCACTACGATGCAGTGTACAAATAATATATCGGTTGAAATTACAGCTTCTTTGAAGAATTTATGGTGACGGGCGCGCAGTATGAATTCGTTTCCAATCCCGTTACCTGCATTGTTTAACATGTTTGAATTGGTGTCCCCTCACGTTGCTGGCATATCTTAGGTTAAGCGTTGTTAGCACATGTGATGAGGGTTTTTAAAATCCGCTAGACCAGGATACCTTCGGTATGCAAACACCACTTCATAGTATAAATAATATAGTGCTTCGGCGTATATATAGCCAAACGTTGTGACATAAATATTCCGATTTTTCATGGTTTGATGCTTAAATCGCATATTCCAAGTGGGAGGTTACCAATGCAGAAAGCAGTTTGGAAAATAGATAAATCTCAGTGACAATTCTGTTTTGGAATTTAAAGTTTTCGGAAGCTAGTGAGAATTGCTACGGGCAACCAAGTTCTTGCTTGACGAGCACACCGAGATCTTTCTCACAAACGCAAAACTGGAGAACCTGGTGGCATTGGTTATAAGCATGCTCAGTTAGGTGTATTATATGGAATACTCAAACTTTAGTCCCGTTAAACTGAGGATGCTTGTGACGGATAACCTAAATTGCGTTTATGTTATTTTGCAGTTGTGAGCAGTTGTCGGAAGATTTGACTGAGCGCTAATCTTTGAAGTGGTTGCATAAAGCAAACAGCTTTAAGTTATTATGTTCAACGGAGCATTACAGAACGTTAAGAATTGAGGGAATCCACCGCACTGTTTGGCTTAACGTATTCTACTAGTAAAGGAATTGATATTGATTCGCAACTTTTGTGACTGTTGTCTGCGAAAGAGGACGATGTTGAAAAACTGTGTGAGGGACTACACAAATGCCGTATGCCTGAAGCTTGGCTAGAGGGATACAATGGCTTAATTGGTCAAAGAATAATTAGACTTTGTGGTAGAAAGGACTCACACCTGCAATATTTCCAAAAATGCAGTTCGTCTCGTGATAACAGTAGACTGAATGGGCTTGATTTGTTATACTGGAATGTTTGTTGCTCTCAGGGGACGTAGCCATGATTCAAGGTACAAAATTAGCGCCAGTAATGTGATCTACGTTTTTTGAAAGCAGTGAACGAAAAATGCAAGAATGCAGGAATTGTTTTATACGTGTAAAAATGTTAATGTTTAAAAAGTCATGGACGATGGTTATGGTGAAACTACAAAATATAAAATACTTGTAAGCAAAATTGGGTTTAAACTATAATGTCCACTGAAGTATACGTAGAGTAGACTGTAAAATCAAGGTAAATCCATAACAAATAACGGCAAAAGGGATGTTAGCAAAAACCGATCTTTTCTTGATGTACACATACATGACAAACATGAGACAAATCTGAGATTTGACCGCCAGTGAGATCTCTTGCAACACCTGTGTTTATCCATGGGCAATGTGTAATGTAAGATGATGGCGGGAAGTAAGTGCACAGTCAACTCGGGCTTTGAATTCTGCCAGCGTAGGAGCATATAAGACAGATTCCGGTAATGCATTCCAAGTACGGAGAACGCGTACGAAATTAGAATTCCGACTGCCTTCCAAGCGACTGTGTTGATGTGCCGATTTGAGATGGTGACCTCTCAAAGTGCTTTTGGGCATTCGCTCTGGTTAGTAGCGGCACTCATGGTTTGGATCTCTCAAAATTTGGGAAGTCAAAATGTGGTCCCTGTGCAACCGCCAATACCGTTCGCTGAAGACCCAAACACTTGTAACCTTCCTTCATACAGCAACTTATACAGATCATTAATGTTAATGCTACTTACTTTAAAATCAGAATTATAATTTTTCTAAACTGTAGGTACATGCATTTCTACAAGACAGTGCTGAGAGAACCGCTCCAAATATTCGGCCAATTCCACAGCTGCTACGAAAAGGATCTTCAACCAAATGTCACCAATTGTTGCAAGTTATATAAGCGCATATTTAACAGCTTTCTTAGCAGAATGTCTGTCATAAAAATGACCCGTTTCCATTGTGATACAATTTATTATAATGTGTAAGGAAACGAAAAAAACATTAAAGATTTTACTCGCCTTGCTACTGCAGTGCCTTTGCTAATTCTTTTGCCGTCCCTATTAGATGTTGGCTGTAATGAGAGATATAGGTACCTTTAAGTCTTTTTAAAGACTACTGGCATAATTATGCTATATACCTGCTTAGGAGTAAATTATGATATTGATGCCTGTAGAATTGTAAATTGTTCCTGGCGCACAGCCCGAATACAAGGGTTATGGTGGACGACGTATTGCCGTTTAGGTTTTGGAGTACGAGTCGGTTTTGTGATCATGTCATTCTGCCTTTCGCGACGCCACACATTTTCTTCCCTGCCCTCCTTAGAGGCAAAAATGTTGCTCGAACGGATAGCATGTTTTAATGTCGCATAAGCAATTATGCTGTAAAAATTACTGCTGAATTTTTCCACGCAATATACCTTGTGTTCTTTGCTAAGAAATTCCGGCTAGCATTTAAAAATTACTTATCGGAATCGCTGAAACCTGTTATGGCCTGCGTTGCTTGGGTATCTTTCCTACTGTATCTGCATGGCAGGTGTACTTAAAGAGCAATGTTGTCTTATCACCACGACCTAAATACGTATGCCTTATTAACCTTTAATTCATGAGCTCTTTGTTCATGAATATGCGATCCAGTATTCATTGCATGTCTGGTCCCATATACAGGTTGGATTGTTTATGAGGGCATAAAAAGTTAACCACCAGACGTTCTTACATATATGCTTTCACCTCTTCTCCAAGATCGGCTTGAAACCCCAGATCGAGGATTTAGAAAGCTTCATTGAAAAGGTGGCTGTTGTTTATCGCACAAAGAAGAGCGGATCCTATATGGAAGTTCGTCTTGGGTCTAGGAGTTGAAGGGAGATGAGTGACAGGCACCGGGCGAACGTCGTCGCCTCCAAAGCGTAGACAGCACCAAAAGGACTCCTGCATCGTATAGACTGAATACTACAAGGAATCATATTTGAGGACCATGCAATAAGTCACTGGGTTTTGTGTGTCGAAAATGGATATGCCTGCAGCGCAAATTTGAGGTCAGAATTTCGGGACATAATCAAATAATCGTAGAAGAAATTTGTCCTAGGCCTTTTGTTATTAACGAAGTCAAAGTTCGAAACTGTTTAATTGGCGCTAAGCATTTGAGTATTATAACTTTATGGAAGTAGAAAGCGCTTGATGTGAAGTGCAAGCATGGAACAAATTGATATCGATTAATGAAAGTCCGACACCCAAAATCATTGTCTATTATTTCTTTGTTCAGAGTAACGCAAGTACCCATAGATTACCAATATATCATCTGTAGGTAATCAAATGACAACTTGCTTGGCTGACTCGCTACCAAGAATCGATTGCCTTTAGGATGTAGTTGCTTCATCCGTTACTGGACTGCGCTTTTGTAACTTGGAAAATATGTCGAGTCAAGAAGTAATGGCTAAATGCTTATCTTTTATCATGTATTTTACTGCGAAGAAACTTCTTCCATCATAGAGCATATAAATCAGAAAGCGACTACCTACGAGGTACAGGGAATATTTCGTTACTTTGTTATATATTTCTGACAGTATATTTTTGGCATATATTTCTCTCCTCCATCGTATGCCGATGGCCAACAAGATTCCGACGGTATCCACCCGGTGTTAGTGAATGTCATGCCCAAATTATACTGCCTACAGTGAAAAACTTTCTGAGCTTGACACAGAAATCAGATAGTTGGGAATGTCAAATTTAACGTTAACGTTAGATTTTGGATTTCATCAAATTTTTAAATTAAACAGAGATATACAAGCTTGTGGATGTGTAGAAATTTGGGCATCTTGTAGTGATCAAGTGGTTTCGTTTTAAATATTTGTCACCATCTAAAACCCGGCAAGATATGCTCAATTATGTACATAATAATGTTTTTAAAATGCAAAACTTAAATGGTAAGTGCATGAATTTAAGCGCAGCAGAGAGAATACTGAACAGGAACACAGACGAATGAGCACACCAAACTATACCACTAAAGAAAATCTTGAGTTAACGGTGGATATGTTCATCTACCATTATCGAACAACAACTCATCAGATACCAGTTAATTAAATTCGTTATATTCTCGATCGAACGAGATACACTATGATAGGATAGATGTCGTGGGTACATCCCTTGAGCGAACAGAAATTACTGTGACAAATACTTACGCAACGCACAGACTTTTGCACGACAGCTGCCACGTATTCTTACACATGAGCAGAAGCTTGTGAGTATGAGATGTGAAAGCTATGTTTGGAACGGATTTAGGCCTTTCCGATAATTTTCCTGCACGTTTCCTCCCTATGGATTATTTTCTGGGCCCAACAGCTTTAGCCAGAATGAAAAGTACAATCAAAGCAATGAAGGCGTGCAATAACTCTTAACCCAAAGATGACCAAAATTACGCCGTCATCTGGAATGGTGATGACATCGGCTCTTTGGAAGTCGAGAGAAATAGCGAATATTAATTTCCATGAAATAGACCACGCCATCAGCGGAAATTGTTATAGAGAAAAATTCCATGCTAGCAATTTTTTGAATTATGTCATAAATACAAACGAGAGGAATCATTTTATACAGTTGTAATTTTTCAGTGAACGCCTCTTCGACTGTCTAAAAAACAATCCAGGGTAGCAGGTTCTAGCTTCTTCATCAAGGACTATATTAGACAGACAGGATCACCTCTGAATTGCACTTAGTTCCGAATCGCAAACCATTGTACTACTCACCATTTACTCAATGAGAGTGAATCCACTGGAGCTTTTTGTCAAGCCACAATCGGAAAATTGATATTCACTGGGATCTAGGCTATTCAGCGCCAGCGGAGCGTGTCTAACACATTTTTAACTACTTAACCAGAACAATGTGACCTCTCTCCATGGGAAATTCTCTGCAAGCAGGAGTGTCGTTGCACAATAATAAGACAAACAATTAAACATACAAGTTTTCAGATTAAATCAAGTGAGGCAGAATCTGAGTGACTAATTTGTTACGGTAAATCTCATCAGACTCAAAGAGTACATGATTGAGAGAAAGCGCGAAATGTGCCGGATTCGGCTGCGTATTGATCAGAATAATTAATTCCAACAGGAGCAATGTCATTAAATCACGGGGTACTCGAGAAATGGAAAATATCTACAGGGAAAAATCACAACAGAAGTTGTAAGCTACGGCGGAAGTCAAGGAAGTTCAAACGGTTTTTTACACACAATTCTGGCTTGAGGTGGCGGACGTAGATATCTTCCACAATAGACACGAGATGCTTCCGGAATCCGCGCAATATCATTCAGGGACAGTACATAGGACTCTGAAATCGTGTTTCATCCATGCGTGACCGCGTTCTATTAGGTGAAACAACATAGAACTGTTATGGATTTCACTTTGTCTTTGTAAATCTACTTCGGGATACGTTCGCAATCCTATGGGATAGGCGTCTCGTAGTATGACCTACGTATCGTGCAGAATGTGGGTCGTACTATGAGACATTCAGCATCTGTCTGAAAACAGCAGTATCTATTTGTCTGAAATCCCGTCGTAGCAAACCAACGTGTTAGTCAACAGTATTCGATGAATTTGTGGATTTCTTAGAACAGCACATCTTATCTTGAACAAAAACACCAAGCTTGCGTTCGATGGATGATCGCTGCAGCACTTGCGTTCCTAAATGTAGATAAACGTATGGTAATGTCGCATAAAGAAATCATTGCATTCGTCTAGGTTAAAATGCAAGATAATTCGGACTGACCACTCATATGCCATGCAAAAGTCACATGGAAGTAAATGCTACTCGGCATCCGCCTGAGTCCTGCGCCAAGCCGACATATCTCCGAAAATTAACGACTAGATAAAATCCATGAATTCTTCAAAGAAGCTGTAATTTCCAACGATATGTTACTTTGTACGGTGCATCATAGGTCATACGTGATCCATACGTACATTTAGAAGGCAAAAGCGCATCAATCCATACTCTCCTTTGGATAAGTCTAGGGCAGGGACGGAAGAAAGTGTACTCGGTTAACTCATTGTTTCTCGTTTTCACTGTTTATAATTGCATTTTGTATTTTCAGAAAACCTTCATCGACCATCTTGCGGGCTGTGCTTATTCTCTCTTCTTTAATAGCAACAGACCGTGACGATTGACTTGGATTCCGGAGGGGCTGGTGAGCACAGTAATTGTTTGTCTTTTTTCCCTAATCGATGAACGAGAATCATGATATGCACTGCAAATTTGTAGTGCACCGTCCGGGTGTCTTCTAAAAGTAGAAGACATGTGTGCAGAAAAGACGTGAGTTGAAAGAACGATCCACCGTTGACAACTGAAGAGCGAAATAAGTTCCAGTGACATTCCAACTAGTTGTATAGTATATCCTGTTTCTGTTGCTTGCGGCTCAGTTTTTATTGTGGCCACTTCCCAGATGGTACCAAAAGGACTGAAGGTTTACATATATGTTATGTTAATAATAGGTTAGTCTTTGGATGTAGATAAATGCAGACTTTGGTTTTAGGTTTTGTGTCAGATAGATCAGGCCCGAAATATTTTGCTTGACTTGGAGAAGAAAGATCGCGTTTCAGCCAAAGATTTTAGTCCTGAATGGCATAAGCGCAGGCAGTCTCACGTAGGCATTTTGCATTAACATGCACACCATGGATTCGAACTGTCTAACATTCCTCAGCTGGAGCTCGACATCTTTGTTGCTGGTTTTGTGCACCCTCACATATGTCTCTGAGTGACCCTGGTCATATTGCATCGGCAAACCTTTAGGAGTCGGTCTTTAATATACGGTTTCTACAGTTATGTTTGTTGTCTTGCTTGTGGTATACAAGTAGAATTTGCTACTTTTCTGCTTTGAGGCAGCCCGATTATTCTCTGACCTCTGACGTTTGTACGTCAGAAAATGGACTAAGCTCGTTTTTCCATTTTACCTTACGTACCTGAGTTAAGTTTATTTTATGAGGCCGTTTCAAACGTTAAAATACTTTTCCATTCAGGTACTACATGGTAGTTCTACTTGAAACGACAACACATTCACTGGTGTTGTCAGAAAGAGTATCATAATGTTCCCTACCTTTCTGGACGTAATCTATGTTGTAGCTGTTTATTAATATTTTCTATATTTCCATGTATCCATTGCCACCTCATCACGACGTTACCTGCTTTTACAAGCTTAGAGAGTATAATCCGTGCGAAGTTATACATGAGTCATTTGGATGAAGATAATTTTACAGCGTATGGGGCAATATTCGGCACGCTGTTCGACTAGCTTATTTTAAGTTTATTGCTGCAGATTGGCAAAAATGAGGAGATTACAAATGCTCATTTTTGTACACCTGCAAAACAGTTAGCTAACATTCCATATCAACAATATCTGAAGCATTTACGCAGTTGCCTAGTGCCTACCTTTTTTCTCTGGTAGAAAATTGATCGACACATTTGGAACCTCCATAAACGGGGACATTAAACGAATAATATATTTCCCAATCCTAAAATCTACTATTTCTATTGCATATTACATTATGCAACACATGACCAATGTACAATTGTCAGTGCCACAACACTTCTTTAACAACAACAAAAACGGGGAAAACGGGTAGTCAATGAAAGTATTTGAAACGTTTAGATTGTCAGTGTTTGTGTGTGTGCAGAGATCTTCCCAGTACCCAGGCCGATGTTGCGGGTTGATTACGAGAGCTCACCCGGAGAATTTGGTTTTAAGTCCCTAACCGCAAGGCAGCGGAGCGATTAACGAAGAGTGTTGAAACTCAGGTCGATCATTCGTCTTAATTTGTTTAGTAGCAGTCCACAGAAAAGTCCGTAATCAGGTGGGTTGTTCAACAGCTCTCTGTGATATACTCAGATCTGGTTACAGAAGTGAGTTTTCACTGAGCCTACTTCCGGTCACACAGGCTTTGACGCAGCGCCGTACGAGCTCCTGTAGTATTCGATGAATAACCAGGTTGCCAGCCCAGAACTCCGCAAGCTCTGAGACTCTGCCGCTGATTATCCGCGACTGCTTTCTCATCTCGTCTGCAATGCAGGCGAGATTTATTCGTAGTTACCTCCACAACGAAGGCATTCCAAAATACAAAATCTAGCTATGCGGATGATATCATACAGCTCCGACACGGGCCGCATATTTATTAGCAAAATTATTCGAAATAACCCTGTTGATTCCCATTTGAATAATGTCAGACACCCAGTATCTCACTATACAGAAAAACGCCTATATGTTTTGCATTACTTTCTACGCAGGACTGCTTGGAAACAAATTACCAATACATTTTTAATTCTCGCTTTGAAATGATATGTCTTAATATGAGTTGCTTTTCACGTAGAACACTGTACATTCTGCTGCCTACAGAACCCATTTCAAGCAAGAGCAAATGCTGGTATTATGTTACGAACTTTGCTCTTCATCAACAGTTGTTCATCCCTAAAATGTCTGTATATCCATCTCGCCCTTTGCTGTAGCACTGTTATTTCTTATTGTAAGGGTGTAATTGTTGCTTCCATAAATATTCTCCATGTGATGCCACAGCAGCGTGGCACCCACGATTAAAATTGCCATCCGTTGCTGGAGCTATTTGATTTTACACCGGTCTATTTCGTTCGTGCACATAAATTGACACAATCTCCCTCAACAAACTTACGTACCAACAAATAATTCGGAAGCGCTTTGATATCAGAAATTATCCTTTGATACAACGACTTCGATATTAATTATATAAAAATGAGTATCATTAATTAATCAAGGTAGATTCATTTGAAAATTTGTTTTAGAATAGGAAATTGTGTTTATGACTACGTAGACCGCGGATGTGTCTTTCGAGTTTTCAATTTTTAACACGCAATGTATGCTATTCATATGTTTTTTGAACAAACTTTTAAGAATTGTCTCAGCCTCTTTATATTACAATCTCCACCTCTCAGGGAACCAACACACAAAAGTAAAATTTGTAGTTATATATTGTTGTGTGCTTTCCGATCCTTAAATTGTGCAACGAAACGGAACAGATTCGCCAAAACAGGAGCAAGGACCAGCACAATCATTTTAGCTAGAGATATATACTAAAGTTGATACTATGGTTACGAAGATTGTGGCGTAGCTTTTATCTCACCGCGAATTCGAAGTGAAGTTAATGAAGTTTTGTTAAAATAAGAGGGGCTATATTTGGCGGCATCCTGTTTCGGATTTGCCTTTTGCTGTGGCCAGCCACAAGTCGTCGGCGCCTATAGATGGTACATGGGTATCTTGCGCTGCAACACCCACAGCTCCAACCACACATCCCATATCCAGTATAAACCGAAGGAATAAGACCGAGAGGAATGTGGATAGGAGCAACGTTTCTTCAATGGTGCCGGCCCACATTCCTTCACAGGCAAACACATGCACGCTGTATTTGGGGAAGCAAGGGCACACAAGTCGGTTAATGGGCCGTAGTCCGCTTCACAATCTGTGATCCTAGCACAGCCAGAAGAACCGTGCAGCGCGTCTCTTCCAGCAACGACCAATTGTCCCCTGGAGCCAGTATGGACGATGTAGTGGGTAATAGACAGGTAGGCACCTTGTCAATATACACCTCAAGCGCAGCCACACCGGGGATATCAAGCAAAAGCCAAGCACTTAAGGGAAAGACAACAAAGAATATAAATCGAGTAAGGCATAATTAAACGGTGACGATTCTTAAATTAATGAGCACATGAAATAAGTTGTTTACAAAAGTATCCGTGATAAGTTTACCAGGTTAGAAGAATATTATACGGAAATGCCAAAAACAACGAAGTATTATTGAAATTAACTACAATTGGTTTAAGCCACGTTTGCAAGTTTATTGAAGAGAGTACAGGTAGACATTAATATGAGAAAGAACATCATTAGGACAACATTGAAAACCCACCACCTGTAACAAAGTGACAGCATGCAAGCACGTGGTTAATAATTTGAATGCAGCGTACCCACAAACGTTGGGCTGGATCTGCCAACTTTCTCTGCAGGACCCTTCATCGCTTCGGTAGTGGTCCGGTTTGGCCTCGCTCATGGCTCACTAAACATTCCTGACTCAGGTACTCGCGACCCCATGTGCTACGGCACCATTCACTTGATGTCGATGGATTACAACCCATCGGTGCTTGCCGCTTCCGCACTTGCCGCTTCCTCTCTGCATGAATGAGGTCTTTCTCCCGCACTTCTTTAATTGCCTTCATGCTTAGATCGCGCCATGAACGCCGATCAACGGCCGTCTATTCCCTTGACCTGTTATCAAGATTAGAGCGTCAGTGGCTCACTTTGATAATTTCATGGTAACGCAACCTTGGTTTCTCCCCGCGCCGCTTCCCTATACTCAGCTGACCATATAAGATTTGCTTTAGTATCTGCGTCGAACGCATACGGCTCACATGACTGATCCACTCTAGGTATCTCAGCCAAATTATGCAGTTCACTGCACACATTCCACAACGGCGAGAACAATTCCGTGTCTACAACTCTGTCCTCCAACCGATGCAAAACATCTGTTGCTAGCGCTGCTGATGGAACCGCTTGAGATATCGCACATCTTGACGGTACATCGTCCACGTTTCACTGCTGTATAGAAGAACGGAGAGCACCATGGATTTGTACACCATCAGCTTCGTGCCAATGGTAAGCTGATGGTTGTTCCACACTCGGTACTAAAGCTTCCCGAATGAAGCTGCTGCCTTCGACACGCGGATACGCAGCTCACTGTGTAGCTGCTGATCAGTCGACATCACACTCCCAAGGTAGCAGAAACGGGAGGTAGTTTCCAATACTTCAGCACCAATGCTGATTCGCGGCAATGTTGAAGATTACACTTCCGGTGAAGGCTGAAAGAGGTAGACAGCTTTGCGTGTGTTGATGTTGAGCCCGAATTAACCCGCTGTCGAAGTCAGAACACTAATCATGTTCTGCAACTCATCCGCGCTGTATGCAAACAACGCACAGTCGGCAGCAAAGAGCAACATACAGATAGTTGTCTCACAGACTAGAGTTCTCGCACCGAAACGACACATGTTCATCAACCCACCATCAATACGATGTTCCATACGAACACCGTAAGCACAAGCTGCAACAAAAGCATAAGACATCGTTGCATGAAGATATGTATGAAACAGAGCAGGAGCTAAAACACAGCCTTGCGTCAAAAACAGAGATAATTGCAAAGACATCCGAGGTCTCTCCACTCAGCTGCACCCTAGCTAGCATGTCACTGTGGTTGCCGGCGTTTGTTTGTAATTTGAATGCCATAGATTCTAACTAAATATTGCAGTGAATAATGAATAATTATTTATAACGGGTAAATAGCAGGTGCTCGACATGTCCCGTAAAGGTGTATAGCGTGACAAAAAAGATAGAGCAAGGGATAATGGAGTCGTCAGTTCGGGCTATTACAGATGTAACTGCACTGTCGTATAAAGGGAGATTGAAATAGAATGTTCGCACACAAAATAATAATGGGAGTAGTTATTGATTACGTAATAAGAGGGAAGAAAAACAAAAATAGCAAGGACAATGCTTACTTGCGTCTAGCCATCTCGGGTCGACTGAACACAAAAATACCGTTTCTACAGTGGTAAATTTTACCAAATTTTGTGCAAAGGGTTTGGAGTGACTCATTCTCGAGTAGGGTTATAAAAATATCCACTGTCGTTTGTGCATTATTGCCAGCCTCGGGTGGTCATGTGCTATAGCACATAATATAAAAATGTGACAGAGTATCGTCAAGGCGTTCTTTGAAGAGGGATAGGGTGGGAGCATTAATTACTTGTTCCGGGAGGGCGTTCCAAGGCTGTGACAGTCGAAGGGAGAAATAGTTTCGCCGACATTCCAGGCGGCTGTACTGCGTGACTAACTTAAACTGGTGACCTCTTAGATGGGTGTTTTGACTGAGTATTATAAGGGAATGGCATGTGTGGTTGGGGTTTCTCATGATCTGGTACACTATTATGAGATCGCTATTTAGACGCCGGTAAGTTCCACTGTATATTTTGAGGGTCTTCAGCCTGAGTGGGTAGAGGAGGCTGGTCAATGCTCTGACGCTCTTCGTTGCCCTACGTTGTGCAGTATCGAGTGCGGTGAGATTGTGCTTGAGTCAGGGTTGCCACGCTTGGATAGCGTATTCCGCGTGCAGCCTCACGTACGCACTAAGCATTCAGTGATGAATACAGCTAGATAGCGTATCGTGTTGTTGTTATCTGGTAACAGAAAATACCTGAGTGAAATTATCCAAAAGAGATCTCTTCGCAGCAACTCTTCTTCTTCGAAGGGATACTAAACACACTTACTATACATTAACCGCATTACCGTTGCAGATTAGCAAAACTTTAAAATCTTAAAACAAGTCACAAACCTTTGATGATTACCTATTCCTCGCGCAACATTACTTCAGTTTCTTCCTAAATGCAGGCGTGCATTAAGGCTACTTGTTAAACTACATGCCCAATATGATTGCAGTTGCGATTACTCGCTTGCAGTGTCGTCTGATAGATGAATATATTGCAGTATTTTGAAAAGCAGCACGCTTTCCTTATGCATGCCTACGTGACTTAAAGTTAAAACAGAGTGACAATACAGAGAACGATGGGATTTCTATTGTCATACCTAAAGGAAATTGCAACTGCCAAACACATCAACGCAGATATAACGTTTTACCTGTTAGTTTTTTGAACTCTAGCCATTTTACACCTAATTAATGTATCTGACTACGGTCGAAGCGGTACATGTTTTTTACACGAAAAACACTGATTTCCTCTTCACCATCGCCATCTGTCTGGTACGGATGTATCAGACACATTCACCAATTGGCAAATGTTCAGATAGAACATCGCTAACTAAATCAACCAGCACTCGTATGATTTCGGATCATTTAATTTACTTTGGGATTTCGAAACCAGAAGAAACCACTTCACCTGCCTCTGTTATACAGAAACTATTATTTCACATCAAATCTACCAAATGGAACAACTCAGCAAACATTAGATTGGAAAATAGGAAATTCAGCTGATTAAAACTTGTCTCCAAAATTTGAAGCGCCAGTCAGTAAGTACAAGATTTTCAACGACCCTTATGTTTACAGCAAATTTGCCAGGTAATCCGTGAGTAGCACACTAACTTGCTGGTCATGCTTCTACTAAACACGTTAACACTGCGGTGTTCTCTTTATTTCCAACCAGCTGGACTGTATGTCAGGTGATAGCATTGATTAAAAGTGGTCTTTTTGTCTGCCTTACTGTATTAAGTTTATAGCTAATTCGTAGCAATTTTTCTGAATCTGACTTAAGTTTAGCTTGACTGGATCTACGTTTTTGGGGCTCACAGGTAACAAAATGCACTTGATCCTAAAGCAGACGAAATATTGCCTGAGGATCATACGGAATCTGTTTCTTGTAATACAAATGAAGAGCCGGAAACTATCTAGTGGTTTTATGTGCTTGACGTTGGAAGTATGAATCTAGTTGAATGACATAAACCGGGATGGTTAATTCTTGAAGTAAACACTGTTTACATGGACACTGTTAAATGGATTCTTCATCCTTAGTCGGCTTTCATATGTCTGTTCTATCAACTTTGCTACCTTATTTCATCAATTTTATGTCCTGATGAAACGCTCACTTTGTTCTTCGCTAAGGTCAAGATTTTCCATCTAAGAGATATGGAGAAAAGGTAACGTTTATCGCATGTAATAATTATCCTTCATTATTGCGTACTTTCTTATAACCTATGAAGCGCCGAACAATAGAAACAAATCCGTTCCAAACACGCTTCAAAACTGTTCCCTCAAGTTGTAAATCTTGCTTCCACCTAAGTTGTCGAAATTGGTGAACATGTAATTTGCCAACCTTCAAATTGCCATACGCATTTCCCTGAGAAATCTAGAAGTGTCTTTGGAAGCAGCATCATATGTATCTATTATTTAATCAAACTGCTTTAACAAAGAAATTTATGTGCAACTGTGAGCAGATTTTTCATTGTCTACCAATTTCTACTGGGTGATTTTCGCAGCGCCTCTACCTATTTTGCTCCTCGTAACATGAATAGTGTTCCTTCGGTGGTGTTGTATAGACATGTTAAATCATAAACACATTAAGCAAGCATATCACAAATTTTATAAAATCCCTCCAGCGTTCAGTTGTTATCTCGGTTGTCTAATTACCAGAAGAACTTCATCAACCTGGTTAGACTGGGCAATGCATTTTCCTTCGAAGAAGGTTCGTGGAAGTGCCTATTCACTCGATAGATGGGCTATTATGTTAGTATTCCGGTTCGAATAGTTATTTTCTTTTATAATTGATGCTAACAGTTCAGATGAGCGTATCAGCAAACGGAGGTCCCGTATGCAATCTTTATTTTTTCCCGTGAAATTTGCTGAGGAGTTCAGGATGTTCAATCATTTTCACTGCTTTTTCCAACACCTTTATTCAAGCAAGGAGAATTGCCACGAAATTCGTAGGTATTGGGTAAGGATTTCTAACCTCTGTCTAGATCAGGATACGTAATATTCGCACATGCACCGAAGCGTTTATTATGTACACCGCAGAAACAACATTCATACTGATATCTACACAACATGGACATAGTAAAACTATACCCATAAGTGCAGCACTTTCGGAGAAACTCAACACATATTTTGCAAAATTATGAGGAGCCTAGATTTTTATAGCTATTTGAGATTTAAAACAAATGATTTAAAGTATGCTTGAGTCAAAAATGAAGTGAAATTTAATGTTTGCGATATTTACTCATAAAATATTGCAGATTACACGGAAATGCTCAAACAGATAGGTCGAATTACAATCATATATTTAAGAAAGTATAGGAGAAATTTGTTCGTTAATATTCCAGATATTAAAAGTTAATAACTAATTAGCTATTAACAATAAAAGCTTATTATTTGAAAAACCCGCTTTCATGTTTGAAACAAGTCTTAAAATTTATTAAAGTTTATGGAAAGGTCCTCTGCTTTAGCCTAAAAAGCTTTAGTTTATATAACAATCTATAAACATGGTCTATAATACCTTATCAGGTCTTTAAATTTGTCATCAAAATTTTTCTGCATTAGCAGCTTAATGCCGTCTACGTAAGATAAGTCAACGTATAAGAACATAGTGGAGATGGATTTGGTTTTACGGATTCCAATGTTGACAAGTCTTAGTTATTAAACCGCATGATTTAAAAATGTGTCTGAAAGTTGCTCAACTGTCGCAATGTTACTTTCAGCAAAATAACACCCGGTGTTTCAGTGATATTTCGGCTGACATGTCAGACGAACTAATACACGTACTTCTTTACATCAATATGCGATTTCTTCTCGTAGATACCTGAGTGAGTTTTGTAAGTGCCTTCAAATTGCTATCTTTTAAGTTGGAATAGCATGCGTTGTTCATGCTGCCTTTTGAATCCCTTGGCTTTCGTAAGTGAGATTCAAGAGGTTACTAATTGCGACACTTAATGATATGATTTGTTTTCATATATTAGTAAGAACAGCGCGGCAATGGAGCACAACATTTATTGGCGCGAGCACAAGCTATACCACAACACACGCAGGCGTAATTAATGAGTTAAATTTCCGTACCGCGAAGCAGCATCTTTGCTGCCTTTCGCTGGAGGCAGGCCCATGCACTTTCATGACCCCGTAATGCAGCAAATCCTAATGATGGATTTTTGTGATTATTGTATAGTTCGTATAAATTAGAAGTCACGATTAAAATTCACACACAATAATGTGCCTCCACGAGGATTCGATCCCCGGTCCAACGAATTTCCGCTCTGTTGCTCTACCACGGAGCTCCAGAGGGCTGACGATTAGGTGCGCATTTGTTAATACATGACATCTGATTGGTGCGCGATGTATTGCCAATTAGCTCATAGTATATGTCCTGGTGTTGTAGATTGGTTCACTCACCCGTCACTTCCCAGTGGACCGAAGTATCTGTCCTTCGGATGTTCAGATTGATATGGTAGATTAAGTATGGATGTTTGTGAGTAGTGTAAAGTTCGTCGCGCATCAAGCAGAGGTCATGTATTAAACATTGCGCACCTAATCGTCAGCCCTCGGTAGCTCAGTGTTGGAGCAGCGTACCGGAAATTTGTTGGACCGTGTTCGATTCCCCGTCGAGGCCTATTATTGTGTGTGAATTTTAATCGTAACTTCTACTTTCTACAAAATCCTAATAACTTCAAACCTGTATCTCCGCTTTTACGCGTCCCATTTTATTCGGCACGGAGTAGTTCAATTTCTAGTAATTTGATTCAACGTGGATGCATCAAACAGCCTGGGGTTGATCCGAGAGACTGCAATAAATGCGCATTCGTCTCATTTGCTGCATTCTCGTCGACTACATTATCGGTTCTGTCTGGCGCAGACACACTACCGAACGCCGTTTTTGAACGGTTCCGTAAGGCCAGCGTGGCTCCTTTTGCTCTACTTCATTGCGCCTGCTCCGGTTTTCGTTCACTCTCGTTTTCCGTGGTCCGGGCGATCACTGCCTTCCGCTTCCTAACACCTTCCCTATTCTCGACATTGCATCTTTGCTCGCGCTACGTCTGAAGCAGTGCAGTATTCCTCCAAATTTGCGAAGCTCCCTTGTTAATGTGCAAGATCCCGCAATGCAGACTGAATATTTCCCGGGACGTTTACAATCTTCCTTTAAATTCCGTGCTCCTGGCTCTCCATGATCCGGACGAATTTGAATTAGCATGCTGATTGCTCGACGATGAATGGTCTCCAATTTCGGGCCGCATACGAGACATTGCAGTTGTGAATTTTCCGTGCTTGTTGAAATCTGGTTTCTGTTTTGACAGTTGCTTCCAACTTTCCGTGATGTGTGACAATACAGAGAACGATGGGATTTCTATTGTCATACCTAAAGGAAATTGCAACTGCCAAACACATCAACGCAGATATAACGTTTTACCTGTTAGTTTTTTGAACTCTAGCCATTTTACACCTAATTAATGTATCTGACTACGGTCGAAGCGGTACATGTTTTTTACACGAAAAACACTGATTTCCTCTTCACCATCGCCATCTGTCTGGTACGGATGTATCAGACACATTCACCAATTGGCAAATGTTCAGATAGAACATCGCTAACTAAATCAACCAGCACTCGTATGATTTCGGATCATTTAATTTACTTTGGGATTTCGAAACCAGAAGAAACCACTTCACCTGCCTCTGTTATACAGAAACTATTATTTCACATCAAATCTACCAAATGGAACAACTCAGCAAACATTAGATTGGAAAATAGGAAATTCAGCTGATTAAAACTTGTCTCCAAAATTTGAAGCGCCAGTCAGTAAGTACAAGATTTTCAACGACCCTTATGTTTACAGCAAATTTGCCAGGTAATCCGTGAGTAGCACACTAACTTGCTTGTCATGCTTCTACTAAACACGTTAACACTGCGGTGTTCTCTTTATTTCCAACCAGCTGGACTGTATGTCAGGTGATAGCATTGATTAAAAGTGGTCTTTTTGTCTGCCTTACTGTATTAAGTTTATAGCTAATTCGTAGCAATTTTTCTGAATCTGACTTAAGTTTAGCTTGACTGGATCTACGTTTTTGGGGCTCACAGGTAACAAAATGCACTTGATCCTAAAGCAGACGAAATATTGCCTGAGGATCATACGGAATCTGTTTCTTGTAATACAAATG
The DNA here is from genome assembly GCA_944474145.2 of Dicrocoelium dendriticum. Taxonomy (NCBI): domain Eukaryota; kingdom Metazoa; phylum Platyhelminthes; class Trematoda; order Plagiorchiida; family Dicrocoeliidae; genus Dicrocoelium; species Dicrocoelium dendriticum. Next base: position 102,776,333 of record OX104069.1, read on the forward strand.
AAGAGCCGGAAACTATCTAGTGGTTTTATGTGCTTGACGTTGGAAGTATGAATCTAGTTGAATGACATAAACCGGGATGGTTAATTCTTGAAGTAAACACTGTTTACATGGACACTGTTAAATGGATTCTTCATCCTTAGTCGGCTTTCATATGTCTGTTCTATCAACTTTGCTACCTTATATCATCTATTTTATGTCCTGATGAAACCCTTACCTTGTTCTTCGCTAAGGTCAAGATTTTCCATCTAAGAGATATGGAGAAAAGGTAAAGTTTATCTCATATAATAAGTATTCTTCATTGTTGCATACTTTCTTATAACCTATGAAGCGCCGAACAATATAAACAATTTCGTTCCAAACACGCATCAAAACTGTTCCCTCAACTTGTAAATCTTGCTTCCACCTAATTTGTCGAAATTGGTGAACATGTAATTTGCCAACCTTCAAATTGCCATACGCATTTCCCTGAGAAATCTAGAAGTGACTTTGAAAGCAGCGTCATATGTATCTATTATTTAGTCAAAATGCTTTAAAAAGAAATTTATGTACAAATGTGAGCACATTTTTCATTGTCTACCAATTGCCACTGGGTGATGTTCGCAGCGCCTCTACCCATTTTGCTCTTGGTAACATGAATAGTGTTCCTTCGGTGGTGTTGTATAGCCAGGTTATATCATAAACACATTAAGCAAGCATATCTCAAATTTTATACAATCCTTCCAGCGTTCAGTTTTTATCTCGGTTGTCTAATTACCAGAAGAACTTCATCAACCTAGTTAGACTGGACAATGCATTTTCCTTCGAAGAAGGTTCTTCGAAGTGTCTCTTCACTCGATAGATGGGCTATTATGTTAGTATTCCGGTTCGAATAGTTATTTTCTTTTATAATTGATGCTAAAAGTTCAGATGAGCGTATCAGCAAACCGAGGTCCCGTATGCAATCTTTATTTTTTCCAGTGAAATTTGCTGAGGAGTTCAGGATGTTCCATCATTTTCACTGATATTTTCAGCACCTGTAATCAAGCGAGGAGAATTGACACGAACTTTGTAGGTATTGGGTAAGGATTTCTAACCTCTGTCTAGATCAGGATACGTAATATTCGCACATGCACCGAAGCGTTTATTATGTACACCGCAGAAACAACATTCATACTGATATCTACACAACATGGACATAGTAAAACTATACCCATAAGTGCAGCACTTTCGGAGAAACTCAACACATATTTTGCAAAATTATGAGGAGCCTAGATTTTTATAGCTATTTGAGATTTAAAACAAATGATTTAAAGTATGCTTGAGTCAAAAATGAAGTGAAATTTAATGTTTGCGATATTTACTCATAAAATATTGCAGATTACACGGAAATGCTCAAACAGATAGGTCGAATTACAATCATATATTTAAGAAAGTATAGGAGAAATTTGTTCGTTAATATTCCAGATATTAAAAGTTAATAACTAATTAGCTATTAACAATAAAAGCTTATTATTTGAAAAACCCGCTTTCATGTTTGAAACAAGTCTTAAAATTTATTAAAGTTTATGGAAAGGTCCTCTGCTTTAGCCTAAAAAGCTTTAGTTTATATAACAATCTATAAACATGGTCTATAATACCTTATCAGGTCTTTAAATTTGCCATCGAAATTTTTCTGCATTAGCAGCTTAATGCCGTCTACGTAAGATAAGTCAACGTATAAGAACATAGTGGAGATTGATTTGGTTTTGCTGATACCAATATTGACATGTCTTAGTTAGTAAACAGCAGGATTTTAAAACGTGTCTGAAAGTTGCTCAACTGTCGCAATGTTACTTTCAGCAAAATAACACCCGGTGTTTCAGTGATATTTCGGCTGACATGTCAGACGAACTAATACACGTACTTCTTTACATCAATATGCGATTTCTTCTCGTAGATACCTGAGTGAGTTTTGTAAGTGCCTTCAAATTGCTATCTTTTAAGTTGGAATAGCATGCGTTGTTCATGCTGCCTTTTGAATCCCTTGGCTTTCGTAAGTAAAAGTTCTGAAGCTACACTCATAAAATTACATATAAGCTACTTTGTTTTGTTGTAGGCTTGAGTATTATATAATGTCCCAATATCAACCCGTGTATTTGTACATCTCAGGGCAACACAACAAGGCTCAGTAAGTGCTTTGCAGATCGACTGGTTATAACAGCTACATGAATATTTATGGCTAGGTTACATCCAACATCACATTTGTAAGAGGAAAATTGGAACCCATTTATTATTGGTTGAAGAGTATATGTGAGATTCAAGAGGTTACTAATTGCGACACTTAATGATATGATTTGTTTTCATATATTAGTAAGAACAGCGCGGCAATGGAGCACAACATTTATTGGCGCGAGCACAAGCTATACCACAACACACGCAGGCGTAATTAATGAGTTAAATTTCCGTACCGCGAAGCAGCATCTTTGCTGCCTTTCGCTGGAGGCAGGCCCATGCACATTCATGACCCCGTAATGCAGCAAATCCTAATGATGGATTTTTTCGTGATTATTGTATAGTTCGTATAAATTAGAAGTCACGATTAAAATTCACACACAATAATGTGCCTCCACGAGGATTCGATCCCCGGTCCAACGAATTTCCGCTCTGTTGCTCTACCACGGAGCTCCAGAGGGCTGACGATTAGGTGCGCATTTGTTAATACATGACATCTGATTGGTGCGCGATGTATTGCCAATTAGCTCATAGTATATGTCCTGGTGTTGTAGATTGGTTCACTCACCCGTCACTTCCCAGTGGACCGAAGTATCTGTCCTTCGGATGTTCAGATTGATATGGTAGATTAAGTATGGATGTTTGTGAGTAGTGTAAAGTTCGTCGCGCATCAAGCAGAGGTCATGTATTAAACATTGCGCACCTAATCGTCAGCCCTCGGTAGCTCAGTGTTGGAGCAGCGTACCGGAAATTTGTTGGACCGTGTTCGATTCCCCGTCGAGGCCTATTATTGTGTGTGAATTTTAATCGTAACTTCTACTTTCTACAAAATCCTAATAACTTCAAACCTGTATCTCCGCTTTTACGCGTCCCATTTTATTCGGCACGGAGTAGTTCAATTTCTAGTAATTTGATTCAACGTGGATGCATCAAACAGCCTGGGGTTGGTCCGAGAGGCTGCAATAACAGCGCATTCGTCTCATTTGCTGTATTCTCGTCGAATATCGTATCTGTTCTGGCTGGCACAGACACAATACCAAACGCCGTTATTGCACGGTTCCGTCAGGACAGCCTGGCTCTTTCTGCCCTCCTTCATTGCGCCCGCTCTGGTTTTCTTTCACTCTCCTTTTCGTGGTCCGGGCGATCACTGCCTTCCGCTTCCTAACACCTTCCCTATTCTCGACATTGCATCTTTGCTCGCGCTACGTCTGAAGCAGTGCAGTATTCCTCCAAATTTGCGAAGCTCCCTTGTTAATGTGCAAGATCCCGCAATGCAGACTGAATATTTCCCGGGACGTTTACAATCTTCCTTTAAATTCCGTGCTCCTGGCTCTCCATGATCCGGACGAATTTGAATTAGCATGCTGATTGCTCGACGATGAATGGTCTCCAATTTCGGGCCGCATACGAGACATTGCAGTTGTGAATTTTCCGTGCTTGTTGAAATCTGGTTTCTGTTTTGACAGTTGCTTCCAACTTTCCGTGATGTGTTAAATTAATTCAAAAATAACTCGTACATCCTTGGACGATGCAACAGGAGGAGCGGATCATGTAATGATAAATACCCTCCATGAGATTTTATTACTAATTTTCAGAAAATATACACGATTCAAACTTCTGCTGCTTCGTGGTACGGAAATTTAACTCATTAATTACGCCTGCGTGTGTTGTGGTATAGCTTGTGCTCGCGCCAATAAATGTTGTGCTCCATTGCCGCGCTGTTCTTACTAATATATGAAAACAAATCATATCATTAAGTGTCGCAATTAGTAACCTCTTGAATCTCACATCTACTCTTTAACCAATAATAAATGGGGTTCCAATTTTC
>OX104069.1:102780510-102817433 GCA_944474145.2 Dicrocoelium dendriticum
TTTGCCACTTTAGTGCTGATCTGTATTTGTTGGTATTGTCCCATTTGCTATTTGTGTACTTGACACTATACTACGCCAACTTAAGATGCAGAAATCGAGTGGCAGCGAAGAGGCGACCAGGAAAAGCTTTATATCGCACAACACCTCGAATGTTCTAGATTACAACCGTTGTCCTAAATGAGGGGTCATGAATTATGTAGTTTGTTTATAGAAGTAGAGATTTTGTCAAATATTTTCCAGCATCTTCTACACCGAAAATATGCAAGTTTCCACCGAGATATAGGTTGACACCAAGTTACCTCGTTGTTGACAACCAAAGGCGATTAAGCATTTTGCTACTTGTTATCTGTCATCGTGCAAAACACAAGTCGACTTGCTGCTCATTAGCGCATTTAACGTTGCTGTGGCGATCATTCTACTCGCTCTCCACAACATCGAGGGCGTATCTAACACCTCGTATGATCTCACTTCGGGCACCATTACAGTGATTCAGCACGAAGGAAGAAACTGGAACAAACTCAGGAATGTGACATCTATCTGGTGCGCATCCGGTGTCGGTGATGTGAAGGGCCATCCGGATTGGCTTACAATTGAAATGGTTAATGGCCTGGAGGAACTTATTTCCTTGGTTTGATGCCGCTTCATTTTGACATAAAGGTAGTGTGGGGGCACTTCCCGATATACATACTGCAAAAGTCGATTCGGCTCTACCAGTTGTGCTAAAAGACTGTATAAGACTTACGGCGGGTTGACGGACTGCTTGTTTAAATGAAACAAGAAAAACAGTTACCATGATATAATCGAAAGTCATGTAGTTTAACTCCGGCAGTATATAACAAGTCATTGACAAGTGGGCCTTCTGAAGTAATCAGCCGGGCCAGTGCAAGTGTTTAAAAACGTAACTGAGCTCGGCTATTGCCTACCGGAGCAAAAAGTGCAATTAAACGCTTAACTGGAAATGGTGGTTTCATCGGAGAAAAGTAATTAGCGCACTAGGGATTGGTATATCTACATTTATGGCACATCTTTCCAATCTGGTTGTGTGTTCATAATTTATATGTGTTCCTAGTGAATTCCAAGAATTTTCGAAGAGTATAATGTCTTTAGCATGCAAAGCTAATAAAGAAGGAGCCTGGAATATTCAAAGAAAGCCTCATCTACAATGGTGACATTGAACAAAACCTTGATTTAGTTATCTATTCAAATCATTGCTTTAAGCAGATATCTGTGTGTAACCGAGAAAGCAATACTGGAAGAACGAGGTTGTTTGAATTACGCAACCGAACAATCAGCGATTACACGGTGAATGCAAAACCTTGCCTATGCATTAACAGTGGTCGAAAGATGAGAAAATTAACAATATCGCATAAGTATATGCAAATCAAATGGCAAGCAAAAGTTACTCCGTTTTTCTGAAAAATACATCTGATTAATAACGTCATGTCTATTTAAACGGAAACAACCTGCAAACAATTTGCCTTACGTACTCGGCACATACCGCACGAATTGCTGAGATTTGCTTTGTGTAATTAGGGATCTATATGTATCATGTATGGTGTATGCTATGGGATAGTTGCTGTCAACATGAGGTATAGTGGTATCGGCTCGGAAGTTAGGCAAATATTTTCCAGAGGATGCACGACAGCTCGATTGCATAGATTGGTGCATGTTGTTGGATCCGGCTTGAGTGAAAGAAATTGCGGGGTTGGATCAGTTTCTTGTGAAGAACACTGCGTGTGCACATAAGTTATTTTGTCTTCCAAACATTAACTCCCATAACTCTGGTCTAATATCCAATTAATATGGAGGCGACAAGGTTTCATGCATGCGTGCATTGTCCGAAATTCAAAGGGAAAGCATGCAGATGAGAAGGCACAGACAAAGCAGATTTTGCATTCTAATCAAAGAATCTCAGCATAGTCACCGAACCTTACCATCGTAGTAAAACCGCAATTGGTATCATGCACTCACTGAAGACTTTTTTCAAACTTTTATCAATATCGTCCGCTAGCGCGATTCAACAACCCTCAAATAAAACTAATCTCATTTTATGGCTGATTTAACAATGTCAGCCCATCAATGTAGCTTCAAAATATATGGCAGTGTGTGTGGCCGGATAGTAAAGACCGCTTGTTGGTAAACTTCGCCTCCAATACTGTGTAAAGAAAAATGCAACATAACAGTTACTCTGAACCATCGGTGGAATGTCTTAAGCCGCACCTGAATTTCCTTCAATTTCTCGCACAGATCACTTTATATACTAGACCGAATGAAAGAACGAATGTTGATATGGCTGTTTGGCACAGCTAATCTTCTTCAATGAGCAATGGAAGCAATTAGTTTCGATATGTTCTGAACGGCGCAAAAATCGCGTGCTCTAGACTGCTGAAACTGTGTGCTCGGAAAAATATTTAATAAGCTAAGTTACATGAAACCTAACAAAAGAAAGTATGATTAATTTAGCATATTAAACTGAGATCATAATCATGCGTACTATATGCGCTTACGCCCATAGGTAAAAACTTTACGACTGGGTTCCCAATGGCAGCACCGACTGGTTAACGACCCACTGCTGAGTAAAGCGGCTCTTGCTATATTCTGGTTTTGTGATGGTTTTATGTCCACCGATAATACAACTGTGACATAAAAATCGTCCGTTCTCATTTGACGGATATACTAAACAAGAATAGTAAGCAGTCGTGTAACTGGGACAATGGAAACTCATCAATGTGTAGAATGATATCTATACTGTTGAGTGAATTCAGATCAGACGATACAGAACCTGCTGCCTTTAGCGAATAGCAACATAGATGAAAAAAATACGTTTGTTACTGCGACCTGCTACATACCACATTTACTAATTATGATGAAATTAGGAGTAGGTGCAGTTTTGCTTCAAATATTCTAGCCAAAGTCCACTTGTTTGTCCACTTGAAGAGAGTGCCTCATGCCCCTAACATTCACCATGATTATGAAATTATCATCAATGTACCAAAGATCTCCACTGGATGGCAAGGGTATCAATATCCCAAGAGGAATAGTTTTCTATCAGGGGGTAATTACCCCCAAGGGAGTAAAATCTAATTTTACGGTGAATAAATATAAGTCCCAGGATTGGATCATCAACCTGAGACCAAACAAAAGAAATAACATGGCTTGTATCAAAACATTTAACTAACTGCATAATCCCTATTTATTAGAAATCAGTGATAAAGCATTTGCGAGCGTTCAGTGAAGTAGACAATTTCAGTAATGATATTACTTCCTAAACCGCGGATATAAGCTAGCAAAGCAGCGCAACAATTTCGCGCCTCTATCGGCTAGCTGGTTGGTTGATGTTCTTTTGAGTCGGGCATTCCTTCGTCTGGTCGAATTATCGACTTGAGTGAACACTAAGATGGGAGCATAGGTCAGCCGAGCAGGTGCATATGTGACCGAATGTTTACAAGGTTGAAAGCACAAAACGGGCGGTTGGTGTTCAAGACGTATCGATAAAGACTGGCCGTGGGAAGCTGTCATTCAGGAAGGACTTGGAAAAAATGGTTGAAACGAATAAGAAGTTACTGACATCTGTTCTTGTTTGGTCTGGGATAGCACACCCATCCAAGGAATGGCATGAAGTTGGAGCACAAGTTACGATGTGCATAGGCCGAAACCGTAACAAATCTACCAAAAAATCTTGATTGAACAACAATGGTTCCACTCTAGGCATTTGTTTAAATGAAAAATAACCTGGTATTCGCTTTCTGGAATTTAAAGTAAAAAAGCAATAGTTAATAGAAAATGAACATGTAAACTAAAATATCTTGAGATAATTGCCTATGATGAACCCACTCTGTGGGTAACAACAAAAATAGTTTGACAACCAAGGCCATAGATTAATCGGACTGTACTGATTACATGTTGATAACTGTGTTGCCGTATACCGAGATCAGTTAACATTGAACAATGAATTTATACATATTGGAAAGCTTTGCTTTACAAGTCCCGTTGGATAGTTGGTGGGGATATCGGAATAGCAATAATGTTAATAATAAGAATCGTAAAACAATTCGTGTTGTAAATATAAAATAAGGACTTAACTTTTGTTCCGCTGTAGTTCTGCAATCCGCTTAGAATCATAGCACTCACAGTTAACATCAAATAAATAGATGGTAAACTCCAACTGAGGTATAGAGACGTAAAGCTAAGGCACAAATTGTAAGTGGGTGAGTACATCATCCAACCGTCTTTTAAATACTGTTAGTGTCGGTGGAGAGACGACCGTTTTTGGGTGTGCGTTCCACGAGAGACAGACACGAATGGCAAAAATTGCTGCGGCATTCCAGACGGCTATATTGTTCTGCGAGTTTCAATGAGTGACCCCTCAGAGTTGTATTAGCGCTGAGTCACAGTAAAGGGCGGCACACATGACGTGGGCCTCCCAGAATAAAGTGTGCCATAATCAGGTCGCCTCGTAATCTGCGATAGCTTCCACTGAATACCTCCATTGTTGCAGCATTTCTTGGTATGCGAGATTGCGCATTCCAATTAGCTTCTTAGATCCAGATGTTTTGGCCGCTCCAGTGCATTAAGGTCGTGTTTCAGCCATGGATGCCAGGCTTGAATTGCGTATTCGGCATGACAACAAATATGCGCACTGAGCATTTGTCGAAATAAGGAGCTGTTTATTTTGTCCAAACGCCCGTCGCAGCAGTCCGGCGTGTTGGTTTCCAGTCGTCCATGTCTATTCGGATTGCCTAGAAAAACCTCAGTCATCTGGAACCAGGGCACCCAAGTCACGTTCGAGCGTTGGTTGTAGCAGTATCTTCATTCCGAGCCGGTGTGAGTAATTTCGCTGATGTCGGATGAAAAACTCTTTGCGTTTACCGACGTTGGAGTATAGCAAGTTTTGGGTTAAACTTTGATATACCGTATCTAGGTCACTCTGAAGCAGACGCTGGTCGACGTGCACCTGGATCAGAAGCCAAACCGTGATTTCGTCAGAATACATTAGGAAGTTTGCAGCGATTCCCGGTGCATGATTATTAATAAACACTAAAAACAAACGTGGACACAAAATTAAGCCTTGCAGCATACCATACTCGTGTTGTATGGGTTCCGATAAAGAGCTCCGAACTGTCAGCACTAATTGCCATTGAAGTAGAAATTCGGCAATCCAGCTTAAATAAGGACCACTTATCCCTAATTCTGGAGCTGGGAGAGAAGTATCCGATGGTCTAGACGATCGAAAGTCTTCAAGAAATCCAGGTAAATTGCACCAGCGGCTTCTCCAGCGTCAGTTGACTCGGTCCAGCTATTGGGTGTGATTAGTAATTTCGTGGTGTGTGAACGTTGTCGACGGAAGCCGTTATTCTCAGGCGCGATGAGTTTAGTTTCCAGATAACACACCAGTGCAGCGGCAACTATGTATTCCACGACGTTGGAGAGTACAGGAAGAAGGGATATTAAGCGGTAGTTGGAGGGATCAGTTCTGCTTCCACTTTGTGAATCGGGTTATTATCCCGAGCTTCTACGTAGCGGGAACTTGACTCTGTTCTAAGCGGCGCTGGAAAAACTGAGCTAAAGGTCCTTCCAATTGGCTTGCCGCTGCTTCCAGTGCCTCTGGACGAATGGTGTCGACACCCGGCGAGCTGTATTCGCTTAGAGACGTCGGCTTTTGCAATACAGCTTACACGGTAAAATTGATGTGGGTTAGTCCTGGTGGGGAGGCGACAAAGTAAGGAAGGTTGCTAAGTGACCAGACCATCGGAAACGTGGTGGCATATTTCATCCGCAGCGCGTTTGCTGCTTCCACAGTCGTTCTTGTTGGGCCGTTGGCCATCCAGTGTGGAGGAAATACTTGCCTCATCTTCCGCAGACTATTGACGTATTTGTTCAGTAGTTTGTGGTTAGCACGGAAAGTTTTTGCCAAGGTCTGCCAAGTTCTTAACAGTTGTGTGCAGTGACTAGGTTGGGCTACTTATTTGTCCCGTTTCTAGCTTTGGAGCTTCTCTGTACACTCACTATGCTGCAGTGCGTACCGTCATCCATTTTCTAGTTCTGCTCCTAACGAAAGCAACCGGTGCACACTTATTGCAAGCACTTATTTCTAAAGCCACTGCAATCCGCTGACTGAATTTGTTGACGAACTCGAGCCAGGCGACTTCCTGGGATTCTTCGATAAGGAAAGACCAAGTTGTATAGATGAAGAGCTGCGTTAATCGATCGTAGCTCGTGTTGACTCGCATGGTCTCATCGTTCTCATTACGATATCAAGCAACGCAGACGAAATTGAAACTGATCCCTGCGTGAGCACTGTAACCCAACGGGCAGTCTAAAATCAACACATCAATCATATGCTCCTCGTTGGTAAGCACAAGATTCAGCACAGATGGCCTGTTACCAGTTCTGAACCGAGTGATCAAAGTTATGTGATTGTAAAGAGGAACACAGGTTACGAGATCTTGTAGATCGGCTTTGAATTGTTCTCCGATAGTGGCAAGAATTCCTACCCAATGTACTTTAAATCATCCATTATATGTATGTGAGTGTGCTTTCGTTGTAAACTGCATTTTAAAGTAGTCGGTTTCGGGTGTAACGTTAGGACGGCGGCGCGCCAAGACAATAAAAGAAGCGTCTCTACCTTTACATTGCAAGCGGCACAAAAGAGAGTCGGGGAACTGCGAGTCTGAATCCTCTGCGCCTTCGCACTGTAGGTCGTTTCGTTAATACAAGATTACCCCTCCTCCTTTTGTGAGCCTGTCTTTCCGGATCAGCGACATGCCCGGTAGAGAAACTTCAACATTCGTCATTCACGTGTGCATTCACCTCTCGGTGATACCAGTGACATCATATAACCCGGAAGCCTGGCGATCTTACAGTTCGGCCAGTAGAGTAAAAGTCCCTGAGCATCCACATACAAGCAGGCCAGTTTCTCGGTCTCCAGGAGCCCACAGATAGCTACAGAATTCATGTGTGTGAGAATGCCGACGGGTGGGAGGTCGGCAGTTAATTTCTTTTATGGGGTAATGATGCCTCGTCTGAAACCTGATTGGGCCAAGGTGCGTCGCAAAGTTCTTGTAGACCTATGTCCGAGTCAAGTAAGGCAGCAATCAAGTTAAGCTCCTGTATCAGGTGCTTTGCTAATTGAAATTTGCAAAATGTCTGCGACGTTTAACCGCATTTCAGAAGGAAGAATCTTCCGATTTCTCCACCATCAATAAAAAAACATCTGTTGCTTGTTGCTCTGACTGAAACACAAGTTTTAGGATTCTAGGGCCGCATCCTCTATAATTTGGTGAAAGAAGTATCCCGGTGAGCGATAGCTCTAAAACATTATCCAAAGAAATTGTTTCACGTATGAACGGCTACTGTTCTAAGTCGTGCTTTTCGGTATCTTGAACATCGTTAGAAGGAGGTTCTGGCACGCCATGTATGAAGATTGTGTTCAGGCGGTCTTGCTTGAGATGTTCCTCTTCGCTGTTTCTTTTTGTTTGTTGCGCCCTCCAAGGAACATCAGGATAGATGCGTATCTCACAGGATCCGTGTTTTAGTGCGCTTGCGGTGAGCAAAACGCTTTCTGCGTCCATGGAGGATTCTGATGTTACTGCAATAAGTCTTGATTCTCCGTAGTTTGGCGAGTTTGGATAAAAAGTAATTCGTAATATTTTTATGGTCATAGCTTTGGAACTCATCTGCACGCACAATGAGCTCCAATGGTCTTGGTCGTCCGATAATTACCACAATGTAATGGTGGTAGATTCAGGGACATTTGAGAATACAACAGTCCAGACATTAAAATACGATTAAATTTGCGAAAGTGGCATCGTGCAACTTAACTTGGCGGCTGACAAACTCATAGCAGTTTATCGCGTTATAAAGAATGCATAAAAATTATTAAGAATATATAATGAAGGACCTTAAACTTTTAACTTGAATTGATAGTAATTCCGATATCTTCCTAGCTACTGCAGGCGAAACCGTTATCTGATGCAGTAAGTACCCTTTGTATTTCAACTTATGGAGTCGTTTCTTAGTAGCATAAGCGAATTTTGAAAATGCGAAACGTTTTGCATTTATTTAATCTAACATCGATTAATAGTAGAGTTATGATTGCTCAGTTGAAATTACGATGCAAGAACCGATTCTTGACTACCAACTGGCCCATTCGCATATTACGCTGCGCGTATGAAGCACAAGAGAATGAATAACTTCACTAGCATATGATTTATTGTCAAATGCATGCATTTGCAGGAATCAATATTGCATTCAGGATTTCCACGATAGGTTCTCATCGATACTTCTGAGCAGGCAGTTGAGGTCTTAGAATGAGGAATGATAATATGCTCACAGAAAGGTGGCTGATACCGGTGAGATTGACTACCGTCCTTGGACAACGATTCGGCCATGTCTTCCTGAACCAATCTGAAGAAAGGCGATAAAGCTTCGCCAAGTCACTATTTGAAAAATGTTAGCGAACAAGCTAGTTTTCATTGGTTCCTCATCAGACTAATACAACACAAATGAATGACATAAACGTAAATATAAGCTAAGAGTACAGGTTCAAAATACAAATGGTCTGTGTGACCAAGCTAGGCGATTGGCCTCACGGGGATCAACAGTTTGTGTGTGTGTGGCGTTGTCCACAATATGTGTCCGTGTTACAGGGGACCAGGATAGAGTCAGTGCCTGGACAAATTTCTTGTGTGCACATAGGTCAGGGTCATGAAGCCTGATGGCTATCGATTCGGGCGCTGCCAGTAGACGACATCTACCCGCTCTTGTGTGGCATCTGGATAAGCGGTAGATGGGCTGGAACGCCTCATGCGCTCTGACTTGTTGGCTCGAGTCAATCAGGTGTGTAGGCACTGCGCTTGCCACTGATGTAGTCACGCCTCCATACAGTCAAGTTAAACAGTGTTCCCTGGCTCTCTCGGACAGTCTCCTGGTAGTACGTCCGATATATCCTGATCAACACGAGCAAAAGAAAGATTATACACAGAATGAAATACTTGACCTTGGAATACTATCCTTAAGTTGTTGATGCAGGGTCGGTACTGAGTAGAAGCTTAGCCGTAGGCTTGCTTTTTAGTACGTTTGGGCGATTGCGGCAGAAAGCCTTCTAGACGTTGATTCAGCTACCTCATCCCCCTTGAACAGTAACGATAAGTAGATCGGTTTCTTTCCTACTGAATCCACTTTTGCCTTCGCTTCTCGCACCTCCATGTTTCTCCGAACGAACCTCTCAGGATAGCTATTTCTATCGAATAGGGTTCGTACAATGTTTAGCTCGTCCGAAAGCATGTCCTCGTTATCCTTCGTGCTCGCTCGGTTAGGCACCGAACAAGTTTCTGTTTCTGGCTGAGCGGGACGAATCTGGAAAAATGAGTATACTGCCCATTCCACGTTGATTTTCTATGGACATTGCGCTGGACCGACCCGTCAGAACTTTGGCTAATCTGAACGTCTAAGTACGACATTAAGTTGTTGCGCTAAGATTTATGGGTGAATTTTATATTCTTCAAAAGTTATTTTATAATTGATCAGCCGCAAGTATTGAACTATTCGTGGCTGAAATAATACTGCCGTCTGGCAGACTGTTTACGCCCATACAAACATGTCCGGCATCGCGACCATCAAATTTATTCATTTTTACATATGTATATGCATATGTATGTATATGAATTTCATATGAATTGTCAAAATGTTTCAATAGAGCTATCCCATGGGAAGCTTATTCTCTAGGCCCATAAAATGCCATATTCCAAGCCTGTATATGCGTTTTGGCTTGCGATACATGGTATATATTCAGCTTTGCATTATAACTTTGATTGAAATCGCTTACGAGGCACTGCGAACCAGGCCCCTGAAGCCGCACTGATGATGTTGCCTAGTCAGGCAACGAAACGTCTGCACAATAATCACTCAGCTCGGAGAACCGCTCAAAATATTTACGTATTTATAGATACGAAGGCCCTAAGAAAACCAAAAATGTGGCACTTAGAACAGTAGGTTCAACAGGCGAGATATCGGGTTCGTTTTCGCCTTAGAGTAATAACTCCGTTCTGACTCCTGTCAGTAGCTGTGTTGGTGTATATCCTCTGATAAAAGTAAAGAGATGGTCGGCGAAAGATAAACAGCATGTACTTCGAGAAATCTGGTATCGTTACCAAGTAAAACACTTCTACTGGAGGAATAGACAGATTGGATTAATACGTCGGTCAATATAATGTCAGTTTCTGCAGTCCTAGTTGGCGGTGGCCGTCATTCATCTCTCTCCTTCATGCCACAGCACATAATGTTTGGCATTTGTACAGAAAATACACTGCAAAAGAACAAATGCTGCATGAAATATTCTTCCTCATATGAGCTGTTGTGAAAGTCCACTTACAGCTGTATGAATTCTTATTGCATCCCGCATAAATGACAAAAAGTTGTGAACGTAATAGGGAAATCTTGTTTTGGACAAATTTCGGCATCCATGACTGTGGAAAGAAAGTTAATCTACTCCGTTCAGTTCGTGTGCTGTCATTACACGGAACCTACTTTGCGGCTTAACACGCATGAACTATCAAGCACAACTTCGTGTATATGTGTGCTACATTAAGCTTCATATTGAGTAACTGACTGTTGTGTCCTATATTTGAACAATGAACAGTGAACAATGAATTTATACGGGTTAAGAAGCGTTGCTTTACAAACCCCGTTGGATAGTTGGTGGGGATATCAACATAATAATTATGATGACAATGATAGTAAAATAGTTAACACTTTAAATACGAAAATAAGGACTTATCGTTTGCTTCGCTGCAGTCTTGCGATCCACTTAGATTCACAACACCCACAGTTACCAACAAATAATTCCAGGGTAAACTCCAGGTGTAGGATGGAGACATAGTGTTAAGCAACAAAGTGTAAGTGGATGAGTGCATCGTCCAACCGTCTTTTAAATATTGTTAGTGTCGGTGCAGAGACGACCGATTCTGGGAGAGCATTCCACGGGTGACAGACACGGATGGAAAAGAAATTTCTGCGGCACTCCAGACGACTGTATTGTTCTGCGAGTTTTAATGAGTGGCCGCTCAAGTTTGTATTGCTGCTGAGTTGCAGTAAAGGGCGGCACACATGATGTGGGTCTCGCAAAATCAAGTATGTCATAATCAGGTCGCCTCGTAGTCTGCGATAGCTTCCACTGAACAATCCTAGTCGTCGCAGCCTCTCCTGGTAGGACAGATTACGCATTCCAGTTACGTTCTTAGATGCCCGGCGTTGAGGCTGCTCCAGTGCATTAAGGTCGTGTTCCAGCCATGGATGCCAGGCTTGAATCGCGTATTCGATATACGGGAGGAATATAGACGCTGAGCATTTGTCAAAATATGAAGCTGTTTATTTGTCCACACGCCCGCTTCAACGGCCTGACGTGTTGGTTCCCGGTCTTCGAGGCCATTTGGGATTGCCTGGAGCAACCCAAGTCATCTTGAACCAGGACACCCAAGTCACGTTCGAAAGTTGATTGTTGTAGTATATTCGTTCCGAGCCGGTATGAGTAGCTGCCGTGATGTCGGATGGAAAGCACCTTGCATTTACTGACGTTGAAATGCAATAAGTTTTGGATCGACCATTGATACACTGTATCTAAGTCACTTTGGAGCATATGTTGGTCGGCGTTCGCCTGGATCCTGCGCCAGATCTTGATATCGTCGACAAAAATTAGGAAGTTGGAAGCGATTCCCTGTGCAAGGAAGTATTCACCATGGTCAATGCGAATCCATGAGCCCTTATGTGATCATTTTGAATATGCGGTTGCATTTTTGATTTTTACATTTCATGTCACTCTGTCATATTTTAATGATATCCTTGAATACAGTCAGCAAAGTCTGCATATGTCCTAATCCAATCCAAATTGCCAAAATCCATACCTCATGTGAGTATCTTTTCTCTATTTTCTACAACATTTAGATAATTTTTAAAGGGGTTAAGGTGATTTATTCCAAACACACTTCTATCTGTTTTACTGCAAAGAAGAACCTGAAGTCCCGAACCGATGAATTGTACCATATACAATACCTTCTATACTCGTGTACGTACAAAAATCAAATATTCCTGTAATTGCTCCTGACCATAATCCCATGTAAAATGCCTGCGAGACGTATTTTTCGTATAAGTGTAGTCTTCTACTGCTGAATTAATCGTGAATTTTCAATAAAACTGCAATAAAAGCTATGACCACTATAATAGCCTTAAGGTGAGTTGTTTGTCATGAATAAATGATTGTCAGTCAGAACGATTTCTCTTCATTAATCACTTAACGTCCGTCTGTCAGTAGTTTATAAATGATCTACCAGGTCGCACGAGGGTGTTTGCACAACGCAGTGATACAGTGGAGATTACGGAAGAATGGGCTGCTTAAAGACAAATATGTCCAGCAGAAACATTTTACCTATTAAAGGTTTGGTTTCCATATGTAGCAAATGTAAAATTACGTCGCTGACATATTAGAAAGGAAGCGAGTTTCATATCAATTATACGAGTATTTGGCACAAACTATTTGCCAAAGTGTTGAATGAGGGTGTGCATTCGTAATAAAGACACAGCAAATGAACAACACCGTCGTTATCTTATACAATCTGAAATGAAAATCGATCGACTTACAGACAACTCTACCCTTTATACCTAACCGGCTTAGGTGCAACTGAGCCAATTGGAGATGACAGAGTGAATATATGCGATGGTTTATATCCCTAGTATGAGATTGGATAATCTATAGCTACGACTCAGACAAACATTAATTTTTAAGCTAAAATATACATAACTGCTTGAACAAATATGCGCAAAACTCTGTGGTTACGTAGCAGTTATGTCTTCCTTTCAAGCTATTCCGAAGCGCAAGTGGCCCCTTCTTATTTGTTTGCCATATTACGTTATTCAGACCCCATGGATTTTTTTGAGGTTTGGTACACTACAATCGACGGCGATCTAAACAGCGTACGTCTATTCTCATTGATGTACAGCGAACCTGTATATATACCAAAACACGATGTCAGGAATACGGTTGTCTTGGATCGCATTATCCTCGGAAACAAAAACTTGCTCGTATCCAGAAAACTTTATTGCAAACGATTAAGTTACTAGGTGCAAAACTCACTTGGGCATCATACCAACATCGCCAGTGGCAATTGATTTCCACGCAATCAATAAAATAAAATTGTTTGAGATACTTCATAATTTCCATACATTGGACTGGAATACGTTTAGTATTGTTTCACTTATCTCTCATTATAATGACGTCTATGGAAACTAGTTCACATTCAGTACAATTACAATTCCCGTGGTCACTTTATCTCTGCTATCACTAAACTTAAATGCACTAAACAGACCAGCAGCCTCTATGTTTAGGGGTGTTGGATAGATGCACATGAAGTGGCCACATGACCAGGGAATTATAACCTTAAATAATTTCAAGACAATATCCCGTCCCAAGCTTACTCCCTTCGAGATAATCGCGGGAAAAAGCTTAAATATTACTCATATTTTGCAATCTTTTTAATGTTCCCCATGACTCTTGAACAAATATGAAACACCACACTGAGCAATCCTGGTAAGGAACACTAACACTTCATCTCTGCTTATGGGTTAAAAATGGTCAGCGGGCTGTGTATTCCTGCTGATCATTAGGATTGAGTCCGACAAACCAAACATATAGCGTATTCCATCGTTGCAGTATTGCTGAAGAAGCGAAGACAATCTGGCTTCGCTGTATCTATCGATCTTGGCCATGCGTCACGAAAGTAAATACAAAAGATAACATGTAGTCATTTGAAAGCACACCGCGATATTTATTGTAAAACAAATTTAATTTTTATTATCAAATTAGTTTTATCCAAATGTGTGCAAAATGTTGAATATTGCCAATATTTAATCCATTATTATGAGATCATTCACATGGCTTCCATCTAACCACATCTAAAGAATGCGGCAATGAGCTTCTTTGAAACGTTCGATCGTATAAACTGAACTGTGCCGTACGTATTATTCCGACTGACCATATATGAACAGCTACTCATTTTGCGATCTGCTTATGATAGTTTGCTGTACATAACTGCTACATGTTGACCATAATGGCGTGTTTCACACTGTTGACAAAAACCAGTTATTTTTTATATACAACAATGTTAAAAACTAAGTTTATTCTATGATGCATATCTAGTTCTCAGCCATATGAAAAATGCAGAAGACAGCTGATTGCAGTTTTGGACATAGACGCATCTCTGTCCTCATTTGCATCTGGAGTGGAAGCATTAATATGTATACTCGAAGATTACAAACCACAACCCCTCATCTATCAATAATGCTCAGTCCTAAAAATATAATAATAATGTTTACACATCTGCCTTGCTACCTCCAATAAATTGACCTAGTTGTAAGTTTCTTATATAAGCTTGTATGCATATTGCACATTACTTTACCTTTGAGGAATCATGATGTATCTATCTGCGTTGCGCTTGCTCTTTGCAAACACGCTGGTGAATGATCGCTACTGATAAACAAATCAACTGATTGAGAACAGATGCAAGTGAAAGATTGGTTAATCACAATTAATTAGTTGTAGAAAGTTTGTGAACTATTTTCATTCAGTCTACCAATATGATGTACCAGCTATTAATGTCAGACGCGCTTTCCTTACTGCTGTTGCAAACGATAAACACGCATGGGATCCTCAACCATACGTTCTTATATTTGGCAAGTACCTCAGAATAAGTTGATATCACAAAAATTAATGAAATGTCGTGAAAATCGATCAAATGTTTAAACGTCCCATTTATCAGCAGCATAGAGCACATATTGGCAGCATGTTCTATCAAACGCAGTTAGAAGTGTCTTACTTAGTATAATCAAAATTCACAATATGACGCATTAGGACAGAAATCGGAGATAATATAAATGGCGAAATGTCTTGTGAGCAAAAGCCTCCGAGCTGAGGACCAGAGGGCTGTTTTGAAAGCAAGTAGCTTTTCAATGTTTGTGCAAGGGTAAATAATCCTAGACGAGCTGAAAGGGAAGGAAACTTAAAGCATAAATATGCAATATTCCGTGAATATTCCAGTCCATGGATTCTGGTAATAAGGAAACTGTGCAATTAATGCAGGATACTGAGAGAATGATAAGAACAATAGGATTATAATACTGGTTTTGGGCACCGGTGCTAACCCCAGCTTAATTATGAATCAGCCGGTTAGCGCAGAGCGCGAGATATAGGGACTTTAAGGTATATTGTTTCAACACACAGTAACAGTGTGAGACTGTGCTAAACTGCGTGCACTGAAAGCGGGGCACATGGAGGACGTATTTTTCTTGATACCACCATGTGATATTCAGATACGCTTTCCAGTAAGCAGCTTGTGTAATAAAATAGTGGCGTGATTAGTCGGAAAGACTGCGAATATTGAATAAAAGACAAGGGCAGAACTGGAAAGCCATAAAATAATTTGGGTTGAAATAATAGTTGAAGTCATTTCCACTCCATATAACGCATCGGCAATTCATGCTCTACATGATTAATTATTACAAAGTTGAACTGCAAAAACCACGTATTGCCTAAAACTATACTTCCAGAATATACTATGCTCTTATCACCGAATTGTGAACCTCAAGCATTTGCTTGCTTATGAATGTCCTTAAGTAGCCTACTCCATTTGGAGTAGTACATGACGGCACAGAATTTCGACTAAAATTTATTTGTGAATCTGTGAAATGCTAACACAAAGTGACTTTCGCTTG
The DNA here is from genome assembly GCA_944474145.2 of Dicrocoelium dendriticum. NCBI lineage: Eukaryota > Metazoa > Platyhelminthes > Trematoda > Plagiorchiida > Dicrocoeliidae > Dicrocoelium > Dicrocoelium dendriticum. The sequence goes on from OX104069.1 coordinate 102,796,270, forward strand.
TATTGTATAAAGTTATTAGCTGAAAAGTCACTAACTAGTAATCAGCGTATGCTCTTCAATCTACTAATATTTACAAAAAATACAGAACTAAATGGAGATTTCGTGTACACATTGTCTTGAGTTAAAGTTCCTTGCACCCATTCAGATGTGCAAATATTACTGCATAGTAACTCGTATCCATTGCGTGGACATGAATACTAGTTAATTTGGGTGTTCTTTCTAATTTCGCTTTTACTGAAAGTAAGCAAAGGATGCAAAAGGGGCCGTTATGTATATCATAAATTTAACAACAATGGACAAATTAGCTTAGGGATTTTGTTTTGCTACGTACCGATTAAACAAAAATAATTTATGTCCATGCTTGAAATACATGAGCAAGCATAACTACAGCATTTTATATTATCCACGACAGATGTGTCGAAAAATGTCATTAGAATTGGAAACTTGTACAAATATGAAAAATCACATTAACGGTGCATGTGTTAATCAAATAAACCAGTTTGTATTTACATACTGTGGACAGTAGATATTCGCAGACCATGATTGTTTGCAATGATTCGTAATACCTGTAGCTCGGGTTTCTTTGTTACTGTTTTTATTCGTTCTCCGAGCTGAGTAATTTAATGTCAAACGTTTCACCCCTTCCCTCAGTGGCATCTTCAGTTTACAGCTCCGTAGGGTAAATCTCACGGAAAATGTCGTTGGAACGGAGCGTTTGAAATTACCCTCGTCGATCTGTGTCCCGTGACCTTTGTTTGTTCGATACTTAGCCGTCCAGCTTCACGCATTCTCAGCTCTAGGTACACGGGATCGAGATCAATGCGGAGATTCAGGGAATTCTCCTAAACTTTAACAGCAATCACCCTAAGTGTCACAAAAGAAGCTGTAAACGGACCCTGTTTCGTAGTATAGAATCGCATTGCATTACTGCAGATTCAAAACGTAAGGAAGAAGAACATCTGTTTATGTCTTTCATTCGTAACAGCTACCCACGCAGCTTCATTCGAAGACACCTAAACCGAAAGAGCACAACTACCACACCTGCACCAACGACGACGAACCACATCACCTTGCCGTACATCAAAAACATATCGGAAAAGACAGCCAGACTCCTCAAACCGCACAATCTGACGATAGCTCACATACCAACTGGGACTTTGAAAAGAATATTATCTAGACCTAAAGAAAGACTGGAGGCACAAGAACACCAAAATGTCATCTATAGGATAAAATACGAGAACTGTGACAAAGACTATATAGGTCAGACGGAGAGAAAATTATTCACAAGAATAAAAGAGCACAAACGTGCGTGTCGATGTCATTATGTATCGTCACAGATCTCAGCACACCTCGATGAGGAAGGACACAATGTTAACTGGAACAAAACAGAAATTCTGGAGCACGGAGAGACAAGAAAAGGAAGGGAATTCCTCGAGGCATGGTTCTCTACGGAGAATTCCCTGAATCTTCGCATTGATCTTGATCCCGTGTACCTACAGCTGAGAAAGCGTGAGGCTGGACGGCTAAGTATCGAACAAACAGAGGTCACGGGACACAGATCGACGAGGGTAATTTCAAACGCTCCGTTCCAACGACATTTTCCGTGAGATTTCCCCTACGGAGCTGTACACTGAAGATGCCACTGAGAGAAGTGGTGAAACGTTTGACATTAAATTACTGAGCTCGGAGAACGAATCAAAACATTCGCAGACCAGTTTTTCAAAAGTAGGAAGTTGCTTTTATGTTCGAAACGACGTCTGACCACTTTGCGGGATACGCAATTTTGCATAGAGTCGATTTTCAAAAACCTGAAATGGATAAACTTAATCAAATTCGAACTAATCTAACGGAAGAGAATACAAGAATCTCTGGGAAATCTGATGAGACATTGGCCTAGAAAGAGTGTTGTTCCGGTGAAAAAACAACAGCCGATTTAAAGATACAACACTAATGCAGCGTAGATTAATTTTATAATTACACGGAATTAAATTTAGTGTCCTTGTGTAAATAGAAAGTTAAATAACTGTTGCTCTCCAAAGGGCAAGTTGTTGATCCTTACATTGTTTAATCAATATTTGCAGATATTAGTTCGTGTTTTTACACATTCACAGGTTATTTTCAATAAACCACGACTGATTCAAGCGTCAATCCGTCAAACGCCCAAACTAAGTTAAAGAAAACATATGGTAGACAATCGGCACCGCGATAAATTACCTCTGAAACATCGCTAAAATTCTTTGGAAACCTCTCAAAGAAGGTCAACCTAAAATGTACTTGTTAACCACAAGGAGCCAAATATGGCTTTGTTTCGTTCTCGGTAATCCTTAATACCGTTAATATTAATTACTGTAGTGTTTTTTTGAAATTCACATATATTTTTTGAATGTTTGACAAAAAAGTACCCGGTGAAAAACAGCAGATTGTAGACTAGTCTAAGTTGCAAAAGTCACTGTCCAATAGCTTTTTAAATACCATACTAGTACCGTGTAACTATGTTTTAAAGCAGCAACCGTTAACACTGTAACAGTTAGTAGCTAGATAGCAATATACTTTAAAAAGGAATAACTATAATATTTTTTGTCCAACCTAATATCGAAATCATATGAAAGGCAAATTGACCTGTTCGGACAAGCTATTGTAAAAAAGATAGTTAGTGAAAGAGCAATGACCAGTTTAAAATCCCTGTGATTCAATAGTAATATCACGTTTTACCAGACGGAAGAATGGCACAATGGAAAAATGGTATAATTCGGACAAAAAAGCCCAGGCTTGGAAGGCCCCGTAGGATGGTTTTTAGGGATAACATTAATTCAATTCAATTAAACAAAAATGAAAGACATCTGTCGACTCACCTTATTACCCACGTTGAGACATAGGTTTATCTGTCTACTCGGATATCGGGGGTTGGTGAGAACAATGTTTGTCTTCGTCTTGTCGTCACTCAATGCATAGAAACAAGAGCAAGTAAAGTAAATGATGTAAAACATCGCCGTGTCTTTTGAAAAATGAGTAGCTTGAGCGCTGAAATGAAAAAGGCGAAAGAGCCTTCCACGGTTGACAACCCAAGTGAAAAATAATTATGTTGGCAAGTTTCATTTTACAACCCCTCAATGCTGTGTTACAGCTAAGCTTCAGCAGGTGGCGGCAATCGGGACAAGGGTTTTTAAAATCTGGAACGCTAGGATGAGGTCATTCCGTAGACGGCGATATCTTCTGTTGTACAATCCCAAGGATATCAATCGCCTACGTATCGCAGGTGGGACAACCATTTCCTAATATTTTAACCGTCCCTCTGCGGTATTTAGTGCAACGAGGCCACGTTTTAACCAGGGTTGCCAAGCATTGCTCGCGTACTCTACATGAGGCCTCACATATTCATTGGGCATTTAAGGCAAGATAGCGGATCGAACCTCTCGAAAGCCCTCAATACCTGACTAACATGTTGGTTCGCGGTTTTAGACGCCTTTAATGACTGCGCCAACCGGGGAGGTCATCATGAATTACCACCACAAGGTCTCTTTCTTTGAAGCGGTTTTCAGCATATCGTCTCTAATCTTATATGCGTGCATGAGCTTGTGGAGAACATGCACGTTTTTACACTTGTCCGTGTTAAACAGGAGAAAATTTAACGTTGACGGTTCAAAAGCACAGGATGACTCGTTGCAACATATCGTTATATTCCTGACAGTCGATTGCCCCCCATATATTGATGACATCCTCAAAAAGCAGGAAAATAAACTTGATGACACTCGCAAGTTTTTAACGGAGAATAATAATAACCATGGCCCTAACAACGACCCTTTTGGAACACCGCAGTCCACATCAATTGGATCCGAAAATGATCCTCTAACTCGTACTTGAAGGTGCCGCTGAAAGAGCAAGTTTACGATCCATCATACGACAGGATTACCAAATCCGTATTTTTGCAGCTTTTTCAGAATTATACGGCGAACTATGCGGTTGAATGCTTTGGAAAAGTCTAGGTAGTGGATATCAATACCGGCTCACTGTCGGCTATATCGGTCCAACTGCCACGAACAAGAAGTGCATTAGTAGTGCATGACTAATGCTGACGGAATCCGTTTTGCTCTGGTGCTGTGATGCTAGACCTTTCGATGTAGCCCATTATAGCCTCAGCTGTGATAGATTCCATCACATTAGAGAGCACTGGTAGGAGAATCACTTTACGACATTTGGCCGGCTTTGAAAAGCAACAACTTTTAAAAATCGGTCTAATGATGCTTTGCTTCTACACGCTATGGACCTGCTGTTTCTCCAGGCTTCTTTGAAAAAATCTCGTTAATGGTTCCTTTTTCCACGCAGCTGCCTGTCTACCATATGTTTTCTTTAACTTAGTTTGGGCGTTTGACAGATTGACGCTTGAATCAGTCGTGGTTTATTGAAAATAACCTGTGAATGTGTAAAAACACGAACTAATATCTGCAAATATTGATTAAACAATGTAAGGATCAACAACTTGCCCTTTGGAGAGCAACAGTTATTTAACTTTCTATTTACACAAGGACACTAAATTTAATTCCGTGTAATTATAAAATTAATCTACGCTGCATTAGTGTTGTATCTTTTAATCGGCTGTTGTTTTTTCACCGGAACAACACTCTTTCTAGGCCAATGTCTCATCAGATTTCACAGAGATTCTTGTATTCTCTTCCGTTAGATTAGTTCGAATTTGATTAAGTTTATCCATTTCAGGTTTTTGAAAATCGACTCTATGCAAAATTGCGTATCCCGCAAAGTGGTCAGACGTCGTTTCGAACACACAACTTCCTAGTTTTGAAAAACTGGTCTGCGACTATCTACTGTCCGCAGTATGTAAATACAAACTGGTAAATTTGATTAACATATGCACCGTTAATGTGATTTTTCATATTTGCACAATTTTCCAATTCTAATGATATTTTTCGACACATCTGCCTGTGGATAATGCAAAATGCTGTAGTTACGCTTGCTCTGGTATTTAAAGCATGGGCATAAATTATTTTTGTTTAGTCGGTACGTGGCAAAACAAAATCCCTAAGCTAATTTGTCCATTGTTGTTAAATTTATGATATATAAAGGCCCCTTTTGGATCCTTCGCTTACTTTCAGTAAAAGTGTAATTAGAAAGAACATCCAAGGTAAATATTGCTCATGTCCACGCAATGGGTACGAGTTACTATTCAGTAATATTCGCACATCGGAATGAGTGCAACGAACTTTAACTCAAGACAACGTGTACACGAAATCTCCATTTAGTTTTGTATTTTTTTAATATTAGTAGATTGAAGAGCATAAGCTGAATAATAGTTAATGATTTTTCGGCTAAGAGCCTTATACAATACAAGCGAGTCACTTTGTGTTAGCATTTCATAGATTCACAAATAATGTTTAGTCGAAATTCTGTGCCCTCAAGGGCTACTTCAAATGGATTAGGCTACTTAAGGACATTCATAAGCAAGCAAATACTTGAGGTTCGCAATTCGGTGATAAGAGCATAGTATATTCTGGAAGTTTAACTTTAGGCAAAACGCGGATTTTGCAGTCCGACTTTGTAATAATTAATCCTGTAGAGCATGAATTTCCGATGCGTTATATGGAGTGGAAATGACTTCAACTATTATTTCAACCCATATTATAGCTTTCCAGTTCTGCCCTTGTCCTTTATTCAATATTCGCAGTCTTTCCGACTAATCACGCCCCTATTTTATTAAACAAGCTGCTTACCGGAAAGAGTATCTGAATATCACATGGTGGTATCAAGAACAAAACGTCCCTTTATGCCCCGATTTCAGTGCACTCAGTTTAGCACAGTCACATTGTTACTGTGTGTTGAACCAACCTACCTTAACGTCCGTATATCTCGCACTCTGCGCTAACCAGTTGATTCATAATTTAGCTGTGGTTAGCACCGGTGCCCATAACCAGTATTACACTCTTATTGTCCTTATAGTTCTATCAGTATCCTGCATTACTTGCACAATGTTTCCTTATTACCAGAATCCATGGACTGGAATTTTCACGTAATATTGCATATTGGTGCTTTCAAGTTTCCTTCTCTTTCAGCTCGTTTAGGATTATTTACCCTTGCACAAACATTGAAAGCTACTTTGCTTACAAAGCAGCCCTCTGGTCCTCAGCTCGTAGGCTTTTGCTCACAAGACATTTCGCCGTTTATATTATCTTCTCCGATTTGTGCTGCAATGCGTCATATTGTGAATTTTCATTATACTAAGTAAAACACTTTTAACTGTATTTGATAGAACATGTTGCCAACATGTGCTCTACGCTGCTGATAAATTGCACCTTTAAACATTTGATCGATTTTCACGACTTTTCACTACTTTTAGTGATAGAAAATTCTCCCGAGGTACTTGTCAAATAGAAGGATGTTTGGTTGAGAATCCCATGCGTGTTTCTCGTTTGCAATAGCAGTATATAATGCGCGTCTGGCATTTATGGTTGGTGCTTCATATTGGTAGACTGAATGAAAATAGTTTACAAAATTTCTACACCTAATTGATTGTGATTAACCAATCTTTCACTTGTATCTTTTCTCAATCAGTTGATTTGTTTATCATTAGCGATCATTCACCAGCGTGTTTGCAAAGAGCAAGTGCAACGCAGATAGATACATCATGATTCCTCAAAGGTTAAGTAATGTGCAATATGCATACAATCTTTTATACGGAACTTACAACTAGGTCAATTTATTGGAGGTAGCAAGTCAGACATGTAAACATTATTATTATATTTTTAGGACTGAGCATTATTGATAGATGAGGGGTTGTGGTTTATAATCTTTCACAAAAAAGATTTATAAAATGATATAATTTCGAGTATACCTATTAATGCTTCCACTCCAGATGCAATTGAGGACAGATGCGTCTAAGTCCATAACTGCAATCAGCTGTCTTCTGCATTTTTCATATGGCTGAGAACTAGATATGCATCATAGAATAGATTGTAACATTGTTGTATATAAAAAATAAATGGTTTTTGTCAGCAGTGTGAAACGCGCCATTATGATCAACATGTAGCAGTTATGTACAGCAAACTATCATAAGCAGATCGCAAAATGAGAAGCTGTTCATATATGGTCAGTCGGAATAATACGTACGGCACAGTTCAGTTTTCATGATCGAAAGTTTCAAAGAAGCTCATCCCCCCATAATTTAGATGTGGTTGGATGGAAGCCATGTGAATGATTTCATAATAATGGGTTAAATAGTGGCAATATTCAACATTTTGCACACATTTGGATAAAAGTAATTTTATAATAAAAATTAAATTTGTTTTACAATAAATATCGCGGTGTGCTTTGAAATGACTACATGTTATCTTTTGCATTTACGTTCGTGACGCTTGGCCAAGGTCGATAGATACAGCGAAGCCAGATTGTCTTCTCTTCTTCAGCAATGCTGCAACGATGGAATACGCTATGTGCTTGGTTTGTCGGACTCAATCCTGCTGATCAGCAGGATTACACAGCCCGCTGACTACTTTTTAACCCATAAGCAGAGATGAAGTGTAAGTGCTCCTTACTAGGATTGCTCAGTGTGGTGTTTCATATTTGTTCAAGAGTCATGGGGAATATTAAAAAGATTGCACAGTATGAGTAATATTTAAGCTTTTTACCCGCAATTATCTCGACGGGAGTAAGCTTGGGACGGGATATTGTCTTGAAATTATTTAAGATTATAATTCCGTGGTCATGTGGCCACTTCATGTGCATCTGCGCAACACCCATAAACATAGAGGCTGCTGGTCTGTATAGTGCATTTAAGTTTAGTGATAGCAGAGATAAAGTGACCAAGGGCATTGAAATTGTACTGAATGTGAACTATTTTCCATAGACGTTATTATAATGAAAGATGAGTGAAACAATACTAAACGTATTCCAGTCCAATGTATGGAAATTATGAAGTATCTCAACCAATTTTATTATATTGATTGCGTGGAAATCATTTGCCACTGGCGATGTTGGTATGATGCCCAAGTGAGTTTTGCACCTTGTAACTTAATTGTTTGCAATAAAGTTTTCTGGATACGAGCAAGTTTTCGTTTTCGAGGATAATGAGGTCCAAGACAACCGTATTCCTGACATCGTGTTTTGGTATATATACAGGTTCGCTGTACATCAATGAGAATAGATGTACGCTGTTTAGATAGCCGTCGATTGTAGTGTACCAAACCTTAAAACATCCATGGGGTCTGAATAACGCAATATGGCAGACAAATAAGAAAGAGCCAATTGCTCTTCGGAATAGCTTGAAAAGAAAACATAACTGCTACGTAACCACAGAGTTTTGCGCATATTTGTTCAAGCAGTTATGTATATTTTACCTTAAAAATTAATGTTTGTCTGAGTCGTAGCTATAGATTATCCAATCTCATACTATGGATATAAACCATCGCATATATTCACTATATCATCTCCAACTGGCTCAGTTGCACCTAAGCCGGTTAGGTATAAAGGGTAGAGTTGTCTGTAAGTCGATCGCTTTTCATTTCAGATTTTAAAAGATAACGACGGTGTTGTTTATTTGTTGTGTCTCTATTACGAATGCACACCCTCATTAAACACTTTGGCAAATAGTTTGTGCCAAATACTCGTATAATTGTTATGAAACTCGCTTCCTTTCTAATATGTCAGCGACATAATTTTACATTTGCTACATATGGAAACCAAACCTATAATAGGTAAAATGTTTCTGCTGGACATATTTGTCTTCAAGCAGCCCATTCTTCCGTAATCTCCACTGTATCACTGCGTTGTGCAAACACCCTCGTGCGACCTGCTAGATCATTTATAAACTACTGACAGACGGACGTTAAGTGATTAATGAAGAGAAATCGTTCTGACTGACAATCATTTATTCACGGCAAACAACTCACCTAAGACTGTTTTAGTGGTCATAGCTTTTATTGCAGTTTCATTGAAAATGCACGATTAATTCAGCAGTAGAAGGCTACACTTATACGAAGAATATGTTTCGCAAGCATTTTACAGTGGATTATGGTCAGGAGCAATTACAGGAATATTTAACTTTTTGTTTGTACATGAGTATAGAACGTATTTTATATGGTACAACTCATCGGTTCTGGATTTCAGGTTCTTCGTTGCAGCAAAACAAGTAGCAGTGTGTTTGGAATGAATCTTCTTAACCCATTTCCTGCAGAGCTTTTAAAATTATCTATACGTTGTAGAAAATAGAGAAAAGATACTCACATGAGGAATGGATTTTGGAAATTTGGATTGGATTAGGACATACGCAGACTTTGCTGATTTTCTTCAAGGATATCATTAACAAATGATAGCGTGACATGGGATGTTAAAATCAAAATTGTAACCGCATTTTCAAAGCGATCACATAATATCTCGTGGATTTCCATTGAACGTGGTGAATACTTCCTTCAAATCTCTGACACAACAGTCAGTTACTCAACATAAAACTTTATGTAGCGCACATATACACGAAGTTGTGTTTGATAGTTCATGCGTGTTAAGCCGCATAGTAGGTTCCGTGTAATGACAGCGCACAAACTGAACGGAGTAGATTAGCTTTCTTTCCACAGTCACCGCATCATCTTTATTTTGTCATGGATGCCGAAATTTGTCCAAAACAAGATTTCCCTATTATGTTCAAACTTTTTTTCATTTCTGCGGGATGCAATAAGACTTCATAGGACGTACTTCTCCGATACATACAGCTGTAAGCGGACTTTCACAGCAGCTCATTTGAGGAAGAATATTTCATGCAGCATTTGTTCTTTTGCAGGGTATTTTCTGTACAAATGCCAAATATTATGTGCTGTGGCATGAAGGAGAAAGAAGAATGACGGCCACCGCCAACTTGGGCTGCAAAAACTGATATTATATTGACCGACATTTTAGTCCAATCTGTCTATTCCTCCAGTGGAAGTGTTTTACTTAGTAACGATACCAGATTTCTCGAATCATATGCTGTCTATCTTTCGCCGAAAATCGCTTTACTTTTTTAGAAGATATACACCAACACAGCTACTGACAGGAGTCAGAACGGTTATTACTCTAAGGCGAAATCGAACCCGATATCCCGCCTGTCGAACCTACTGTTATAAGTGCCACATTTTTAGTTTTCTTAGGGCCTTCGTATCTACAAATACGTAAATATTTTGAGCGGTTCTCCGAGCTGAGTGATTAGTGTGCAGACTTTTCGTTGCCTGACTAGGCAACATCATCAATGCGGCTTCAGGGGCCTGGTTCGCAGTGTCTCGTAAGCGATTTCAATCAATGCTGTGATGCAAAGCTGAAAATATATACCATGTATCGCAAGTCAAAACGCATATACAGGCTTGGAATATGGCAATTTTATGGGCCTAGAGAATAAGCTACCCATGGGATAGCTCTATTGAAACATTTTGACGACTCATATACAATTCATATACATACATTTACACATACACATGTAAAAATGAATAAATTTGATGGTCGTGATGCCGGACATGTTTGTATGGGCGTAAAATTTCTGCCAGACAGCAGTATTATTTCAGCCACGATTAGTTCAATACTTGCGGCTGATCAATTGTAAAACAACTTTTGAATCTGAGTCCAACAAATTAATGTCGTACTTAGACGTTCAGATTAGCCGAAGATCTGACGGGTCGGTCCAGCGCAGTGCCCATAGAAAAACAATGTGGAATGGGCAGTATACTCACTTTTCCAGATTCGTTCCGCTCAGCCAGAAACAGAAACTTGTTCGGTGCCTAACTGAGCGAGCAAGAAGGGTAACGAGGACATGCTTTCGGACGAGCTAAACATTGTACGAAGCCTATTCGATAGAAATAGCTATTCTGAGAGGTAAGTTCGGAGAAACATGGAGGTGAGTGAAGCGAAGGCAAAAGTGGATGCAGTAGGAAAGAAACCGATCTACTTATCGTTACTGTGCAAGGGGGATGAGATAGCTGAATCAACGTCTAGAAGGCTTTCTGCCGCAATCGCCCAAACGTACTATAAAGCAAGCCTACGGCTAAGCTTCTACTCAGTACCGACTCTGCATCAGCAACTTAAGGACAGTATTCCAAGGTCAATTACTTCATTCTGTGTATAATCTTTCTCTTGCTCGTGTTGATCAGTATATATCGGATTTACTACCAGGAGACTGTCCGAAAGAGCGAGGGAACACTGTCCAGCTTGGCTATATAGCGGCGTGACTAGATCAGTGGTAAGCGCAGTGTCTACACACCTGATTGACGGGAGCCAACAAATCAGAGCGCATGAGCCGTTCCAGCCCATCTACCGGGTATCCGGATGCCACACAAGAGGGGTTAGATGTCGTCTACTGGCAGCGTCCGAAGCGATAGCCATCAGGCTTCATGACCCTGACCTATGTGTGCACAGGAAATTTGTCCAGGCACTGACTCTATCCTGGTCCCCTGTAACACGGACGCCTAGTGTGGACAACGCCACACACACACACACCCACACACAAACAAACAAACCGTTGATCGCCGTGGGGCCAATCGCCTAGCTTGGTCACTCAGACCATCTGTATTTTGAACCTGTACTCTTAGCTGATGTTTATGTTCATGTCATTCATTTGTTGTGTATTAGCCTGATGAGGAACCACTGAAAACTAGCTTGTTCGCTAACATTTGTTCAAATATTGACTTGGCGAAGCTTTATCGCCTTTCTCCAGATTGGTTCAGGAAGACATGGCCGAATCGTTGTCCAAGGACGGGAGTCAATCTCACCGATATCAGCCACTTTCTGTGAGCATATTATCGTTCCTCATTCTAAGAACTCAAATGCCTGCTCAGAATTATCGATGAGAACCTATCGTGGATATCCTGAATGCTATATTGATTCCTGCAAATGCATGCATTTGACAATAAATCATATGCTAGTGAAGTTATTCATTCTCTTTTGCTTCATATGCGCAACGTAATATGCGAATGGGCCAGTTGGTAGTCAATAATCGGTTCTTGCATCGTAACTTCAACTGAGCAATCATTACTATCAATCGAGGTTAGGCTGAATAAATGCAAAACGTTTCGCATTTTCAAAATTCGCTTATGCTACTAAGGAACGACTCCATAAGTTGAAATACAAAGGGTACTTACTGCATCAGATAACGGTTTCGCTTGCAGTAGCTAGGAAGATATCGGAATTACTATCAATTCTAGTTAAAAATTTAAGGTCCTTCCTTATATATTCTTAATAATTTTTATGCATTCTTTATAACGCGATAAACTGCTATGAGTTTATCAACCGCAAGTTAAGTTGCACGATGCCATTTTCGCAAATTTAATCGTATTTTAATGCCTGGACTGTTGTATGCTCAAATGTCCCTGAATCTACCGCCATTACATTGCGTGGTAAGTTATCGGTCGACCAAGACCATTGGAACTCATTGTGCGTGCAGATGAGTTCCAAAGCCAAGACCATAAAAATATTGCGAATTACTCGTTATCCAAACTCGCCACACTATGGAGAACCAAGACTTATTAGAGTAACATCAGAATCCTCAATGGACGCAGAAAGCGTTTTGCTCACTGCAAGCGCGCTAAAACACGGATCCTGTGGGATACGCATCTATCCTGATGTCCCTTGGAGAGCACAACAAACAAAAAGAAACAGCGAAGAGGAACATCTCAAGCAAGACCGCCTGAACACAATCTCCATACATGGCGTGCCAGAACGTCCTTCTAACGATGTTCAAGATACCGGAAAGCACGACTTAGAACAGTAGCCGTTCATTCGTGAAACAATTTCTTTGGATAATGTTGTGGAGCTATCGCTCACCGGGATACTTCTTTCACCAAATTATAGAGGATGCAGCTCTAGAATCCTAAAACTTGTGGTTCAGTCAGAGCAACAAGCAACAGATGTTTTTGATTGATGGTGGAGAAATCGGAAGATTCTTCCTTCTGAAATGCGGTTAAAGGTCGCAGACATTTTGCCAAGTTCAATTAGCAAAGCACCTGATACAGGAGCTTAACTTGATTGCTGCCTTACTTGACTCTGACATAGGTCTAAAAGAACTTTGCGACGCACCTTGGCCCAATCAGGTTTCAGACGAGGCATCATTACCCCATAAAAGAAATTAACTGCCGACCTCCCACCGGTCGGCATTCTCACACACATGAATTCTTCAGCTCTCTGTGGGCTCCTAGAGACCGAGAAACTGGCCTGCTTGTATATGAATGCTCAGGGACTTTTTACTAAACTAGCCGAAATGTAAGATCGCCAGGCTTCCGGGTTATATGATGTCACTGGTATCACCGAGACGTGAATGCACACGTGAATGACGAATGCTGAAGGTTCGCTACCGGGCATGTCGCTGATCCGGAAAGACAGGCTCACAAAAGGAGGAGGGGTAATCATGTATTACCCAAACGACTTACAGTGCGAAGGCGCAGAGGATTCAGACTCGCATTTCCCCGACTCTCTTTTGTGCCGCTTGCAATGTAAAGGTAGAGCGACTTCTCTTATTGTCTTGGCGCGCCGCCGTCCTAACGCTACACCCGAAACCGACTGCTTTAAGAAGCAGTTAACAACGAAAGTACACTCACATACATATTATGGATGATTTAAAGTACATTGTGTAGGAATTCTTGCCACGAGCGGAGAACAATTCAAAGCCGATCTACAAGATCTCGTAACCTGTGTTCCTCTTTACAATCACATAACTTTGATAACTAGGTCCAGAACTGGTAACAGGCCATCTGTGCTGAATCTTGTACTTACCAACGAGGAGCATATGATTGATGTGTTGATTTTAGACTGCCCGTTGGGTTACAGTGATCACGCAGGGATCAGTTTCAATTTCATCTGCTTTGCATGATATCGGAATGAGAAGGATGAGACCGTGCGAGTCATCACGAGCTACGATCGATTAACGCAGCTCATCAGCGATACAACTTGGTCTTTCCTTATCGAAGAACCCCAGGAAGTCGCCTGGCTCGAGTTCGTCAACAAATTCAGTCAGCGAATTGCAGTGGCTTTAGAAATAAGTACTTGCAATAAGTGTACACCGGTTGCTTTCGTTAGGAGCAGAACTAGAAAATGGATGACAGTACGCAACGCAGCAAAGCGAGTGTACAGAGAAGCTCCAAAGCTAGAAAAGGGACAAATAAGTAGCCCAACGTAGTCACTGCACACAACTGCCAAGAACTTGGCAGAACTTGGCAAAAACTTTCCGTGCTAACCACAAACTACTGAACAAATACGTCAATAGTCTGCGGAAGATGAAGCAACTATTTCCTCCACACAGGATGGTCAATGGCCCAACAATAACAACTGTGAAAGCAGCAAACGCGCTGCGGATGCAATATGCCACCACGTTTCAGATGGTCTTGTCACTAAGCAACCTTCCTACCTTTGTCATCTCCCCACCAGGACTAACCCACATCAATTTTACCCTGCATGCTGCATTGCAAAAGCCGACGTCTCCACGCAAATACTGCTCGCCGGGTGTCGACACCATTCGTCCAGAGGCACTGGAAGCAGCGGCAAGCCAACTGGAAGGACCTTTAGCTCAGTTTTGCCATCGCCGCTTAGAACAGAGTCAAGTTCCCGCTACGTAGAAGCTAGGGATAATAACCCCGATTCACAAAGTGGAAGCAGAACTGATCCCTCCAACTACCGCCCAATATCCCTTCTTCCTGTACTCTCCAACGTCGTGGAATCCATAGTTGCCGCTACACTGGTGTGTTATCTGGAAACTAAAGCCATTGCGCCTGAGAATAACGGCTTTTGTCGACAGCGTTCACACACCACGAAATTACTCATCACACCCAATGGCTGGACCGAGTCAGCTGACGCTGGAGATGGCGCTGGTGTAATTTACCTGGATTTCTTGAAGACTTTCGATCGTCTAGACCATCGGATACTTCTCTCCCAGCTCCAGAATTAGGGATAAGCGGCCCTTATTTAAGTTGGGTTGCCGATTTTCTACTTCAACGGCAATTAGTGTTCAGAGTTCGGAGCTCTTTATCGGACCTCATACAACACAAGTATGGTGTGCTGCAAGGTTTAGTTTTGTGTCCACGTTTGTTTTTAGTGTTTATTAATTATCATGCACCGGGAATCGCTGCAAACTTCTTATGTATTTCGACGATATCACGGTTTGGCGCATGATCCAGGTGCACGTCGACCAGCGTCTGCTTCAGAGTGACCTAGATACGGTATATCAAAGGTTAACCCAAAACTTACTATATTCCAACGTCAGTAAATGCAAAGTGTTTTTCATCCGACATCAGCGAAATTACTCACACCGGCTCGGAATGAATATACTGCTACAACCAACGCTCGAACGTGACTTGGGTGTCCTGGTTCCAGATGACTTGGGTTTTTCTAGGCAATCCGAATAGACATGGACGACTGGAAACCAACCCGCAGGACTGTTGCGACAGGCGTTTGGACAAATAAACAGCTGCTTATTTCGACAAATGCTCAGTGCGCATATTTGTTGTCATGCCGAATACGCAATTCATGCTTGGCACCCATGGCTGAAACACCACCTTAATGCACTGGAGCGGCCAAAACATCTGGATCTAAGAAGGTAATTGGAATGCGCAATCTCGTATATCAAGAAAGGCTGCAACAATGGGGGTATTCAGTGGAAGCTATCGCAGATGACGGGGCGACCTGATTATGGCACACTTTATTCTGGGAGGCCCACGTCATGTGTGCCGCCCTTTACTGTGACTCAGCGCTAATACAAATCTGAGGGGCCACTCATTGAAACTCGCAGAATAACATAGCCGTCTGGAATGCCGCAGCAATTTTTTCCATTCGTGTCTGTCTTACGTGGAACGCACACCCAAAAACGGTCGTCTCTCCACCGACACTAACAGTATTTAAAAGACGGTTGGATGATGTACTCACCCACTTATAATTTTTGCCTTAGCGTTACGTCTTTATCATACACTTGGAGTTTACCATGAAATTAGTTGATGTTAACTGTGGGTGCTATGATTTTAAGCGGATTGCATAACTACAGCGGAACAAATGTTAAGTCCATATTTTATTTTTACAACACTAACTGTTTTACGATTGTTATTATTAACATTATTGCTATTCCGATATCCCCACCAAATATCCCACGGGACTTGTAAAGCAAAGCTTTCCAACACGTATAAATTCATTGTTCAATGTACCTGCTTTCGGTATACGGCAACACAGTGCTCAACATGTAATCAGCGCAGTCCGATTAATCTATAGCCGTGGTTGTCAAACTATTTTTGTTGTAACCACAGATTGGGTTCACTATGAGCAAATATCTCAAGGTATTTTAGTTTACATGTTCATTTTCTATTAACTATTTCCTTTTTTACTTTAAATTACAGAAAGCGAATGCTAGGTTATTTTTTATTTAAATAAATACCTAGGGTGGAACAATTGTTATTAACTCCAGATATTTTGTTAGATTTGTTGCGGTTTCGGCCTATGCACAACTTAACTTGTGCTCCAACTTCATTTGGTTCTTTGGTTGGGTGTGCTCTCCCAGACCAAACAAGAATAGATGTCAGTAACTTCTCATTCGTTTCAACCATTTTTTCCAAGTCCTTCCTGGATGACAGTTTCCCTCCGACAGTCTTTATCGTTACGTCTTGAACACCAACCGCCCGTTGTGTGCCTTCAACCTTGTAAACATTCGGTAACATATGCACCTACTCGGCTGACCTATGCTCCCATCTTAGTGTTCACTCAAGTCGATAATTCGAGCAGACGAAGGAATGCCCGACTCATAAGAACATCAACCAACCAGCTAGCCGATAGAGGCGCGAAATTGTTGCGCTGCTTTGTTAACTTATATCCGTAGTTTAGGCAATAATATCATTACTGAAATTGTCTAATTCACTAAACGCTCGCTAATGCTTTACCACTGATTTCTACTAAATAGGGATTATGCTGTTAGTTAAATGTTTTGATACAGGCAATGTTATTTATTTTGTTTGGTCTCCGATTGATGATCCATTCCTGGGACTTATACTTATTCACCGTAAACTTAGAATTTACTCACTTGTGGGTAATTACCCCTTGATAGAAAACTATTTCTCTAGGGATTTTGATACCCTTGCCATCCAGTGGAGATCTTTGGTACCTCGACGATAATTTCGTAGTCATGGTGAATGTTAGTGGCACGAGGCTCTCTCTTCAAGTGGACAAACACAGTAAAAACTTTGGCTAGAATATATGAAGCAAAAGCACACCTACTCCTAATTTAATCATAACTAGGAAATGTGGTATGTAGCAGGTCGCAATAACAAACGTATTATTTTCATCTGTGTTGCTATTCGCTAAAGGCAGTAGGTCCCATATCGTCTGATCTGAATTCACTCAATCGTACAGACATCATTCTACACATTGATGAGTTTCCATTGTCCCAGTTACACGACTGCTGACTATTCCTGTTTAGTATATCCGTCAAATAAGAACGGACGATTTTTATGTCACAGTTGTATTATCGGCGAACATAAAACCGTCACAAAACCAGAATATAGCAAGAGCCGCTTTACTCAGCAGTGGGTCATTAACCAGTCGGTGCTGCCATTGTGAACCCAGTCGTAAAGTTTTACATATGAGCGTAAGCGCATCTAGTACGCATGATTATGTTCTCAGTTTAATATGCTAAAGTAATCATACTTTCTTTTGTTGGGTTTCATGTAACTTAGCTAATTAAATATTTTTCAGATCACACAGTTTCAGCAGCCTAGAGCACGCGATTTTCGCGCCCTGCAGGGCATATCGAAACTAATTGCTTCCATTGCTCATTGAAGTAGATTAGCTGTGCCAAAAAGCCATATCAACATTCGTTCTTTCATTCGGTCTAGTATATAAAGTGATCTGTGCGACAAATTGAAGGAAATTCAAGTGCGGCTTAAGGCATTCCACCGATGCTTCAGAGTAACCGTTATGTTGCATTTTTCTTTGCACAGGATTGGAGACGAAGTTTATCACAACCGGTCTTTACTATCCGACCACAAAAACTGCCATATATTTTGAAGCCACAATGATGGGCTGACATTGTTAAATCAACCATAAAATGAGATTAGTTTTATTTGAGGGTTGCTGAACCGCGCTAGCGAACGATATCGATAACAGTTTGACAAGTCTTCAATGAGTGCACGATACCAATTGCGGTTTTACTACGATTGTAAGGTTGGGTGACTATGCTGAGATTCTTTGCTTAGAATACAAAATCTGCTTTGTCTGTGCCTCCTCATCTGCATGCTTTCCTTTTAAATTTTGGACAATGCACGCATGCATGAAACCTTATCGACTGCACGTTAATTAGATATTAGACCAGAGTTATGGGAGTCAATGTCTGGAAGACAAAATAACTTATGTGCACATGCAGTGTTCTTCACAAGAAACTGATCCAACCCCGCAATTTCTTTCACTCAAGCCGGATCCAACAACATGCACCAATCTATGCAATCGAGCTCTCGTGCATTCTCTGGAAAATATTTGCCTAAATTCCGAGCCGATACCACTATACCTCATGTCGACAGCAACCATCCCATAACATACACCATACATGATACCTATAGATCCCTACTTACACAAATCAAATCTCAGCAATTCGTTCAGTATGTGCCGAGTAAGTAAGGCAAATTGTTTGCAGGTTGTTTCCGTTTAAATAGACATAACATCATTAATCAGATGTATTTCTCAGAAAAACGGAGTAACTTTTGCTTGCCAGTTGATTTGCATATACTTAAGCGATATTTTTAATTTTCTCATCTTTCGACCACTGTTAGTGCATAGGCAAGGTTTTGCATTCAGCGTGTAATCGCTGATTGTTCGGTTGCGTAATTCAAACAATCCCGTTCTTCCAGTATTGCTTTCTTGGTTACACAAAGATGTCTGCTTAAAGCAATGATTTGAACAGATAACTAAATCAAGGTTTTGTTCAATGTCACCAATGTAGATGAGGCTTTCTTTGAATATTCCACGCTCATTCTTTATGGTCTTTGCTGGCTAGGGAATTTATGCTCTTCGAAAATTCCTGGAAGTTCCGATGAACTCACATAACTTATGAACACACAACCAGATTGGAAAGATGTGCCATACATGTAGATATACCAATTCCTGGTGCGCAATTTACTTTTCTGTGATGAAACCACCATTTCCAGTTAAGCGTTTAATTACACTTTTTGCTCCGGTAGGCAATAGCCGAGCTCAGTTACGTTTTTAAACACTTGCACTGGCCCGGCTGATTCCGTCAGAAGGCCCACTTGTCAGTGACTTGTTATATGCTGCCGGAGTTAAACTACATGACTTTCGATTATATCATGGTAACTGTTTTTTCCTGTTTCATCTAAGCGAGCAGTCTGTCAACCCGCCGTAAGTCTTATGCAGCCTTTTAGCACAACTGGTAGTGCCGAATCGACTTTCGCAGTATGTATATCGGGAAGTGCCACCACACTTCCTTTATGTCACAATGAAGCGACATCAAACCAAGGAAATAAGTTCCCCCAAGCCATTAACCATTTCCATTGTAAGCCAATCCGGATGGCCCTTCATATCACCGACACCGGATGCGCACCAGATAGCTGTCAAATTTCTGAGTTTGTTCCAGTTTCTTCCTCCGTGCTGAATCACTGTAATGATGTCCCAAGTGAGATCATACGAGGTGTTAGATACGCCCTCGATGTTGCGGCGAGCGAGTGGAATGAACGCTACAGCAACGTTAAATGCGCATATGAGCAGCAAGTCGACTTGTGTTTTGCACGATGACAGATAACAAGTAGCAACATGCTTGATTGCCTTTGGTTGTCAACAACAAGGGAACTTGGTGTCAACCTAAATCTGGGTGGAAACTTGCATATTTTTGGTGTAAAAGATGCTGGAAAATATTTGACAAAATCTCTACTTCTATAAACAAGCTACATAATTCATGACCTCTCATTTAGGACAACGGTTGTAATCTAGCATATTCAAGTTGTTGTGCGATATAAAACTTTTCCTGTTCGCCTCTTCTCTGCCACTCGATTTCTGCATCTTAAGTTGGCCTAGTATAGTGTCAGGTACACAAATAGCAAATGGGACAATAATTACCAACAAATACAGATCAGCACTAAAGTGGCAAACATGATTTGTAGTTCGGCGTTGGTCTATAGTAACACTAAAATTCAAAAGTCTTTCATCATATTCGGCTCCGTAAGGTAGATATAGCTTTAACTGAGAGGAACATGGGAATAATAGTGATTTACACCCAATACCTTGACCACTGGACTGAGCAATAAGCACATCAGAAAGCGGTTTGAAACCCATCGCTTGGTTTTGGGTAATCACTGTGTAGCTGGATTCGAACGCGTAGTGTCCGTTAGGGCCACTGGTTAAATCGAATGTAACCTCTGAGGACGCAACCGTATGGAAAATAGCTTTTACAGTCAACTAACACCGTAATCCATGACTGATTCAGCTCTTGTTTGGACTTTATTGGTGGAGACGACTTTAGCGGGTACAGCACTTTGGAAACGCTTTGTCAATCAGCCTCATCTTGTATTGGCTTTATAGATAATTTACGAAACCCAAAGAAATGTCATAGGCGAATAGCAGAAGCAAAGTTGTAGAAAATTGTACTTTAACCTTGGAGCTCACAATGTCTCGACTTTCACACGAAGCAGTACGTAATGAACGAAGGCTTGAAGCATAAAACTCGCGGAGTGCTCAGACAGAAAGAGAAATTTTTGCCACTGAAATATGTTCATTGATAGTGTACCAGCTGGGCTGGCCTTTAAATGGTGTACCAACTGACGTATTTCTTTGACTTATGGAGGTCATGATAGCTACCCTCATTTTCGGTCTATCGTTAAGGATCAGGATAATCGTTCCCATGACTCCACAAGAATGGCTTTGAAGCTAGAACTACACACATTTAATTAAATCTTTTTCAATGTCATTGGTCTGATATCACAGGGAACGGATTTTCATGCACAGAAATTGTAACACAACGGTAATGTTTATCTTTACCATAGACAATTAGTAACCCTTGCACCATCTACGACTGAATCATAAAATCTTTTGCCATTCTGCGTTGCCTGTCTGAGTGGTCTGAAGGATAAACAAGAAAGGGGTATTTGCTAGTGCTATTTTTCACCACCGGTTCCAATTTATGGCAATCCACATTACAAAACCTAATGCTAGAATTGGCAACAAATTGGCGGTAA
>OX104069.1:102817930-103036603 GCA_944474145.2 Dicrocoelium dendriticum
GAGTACCTGGAGAACAACAAAAATCCTCGGTCCAGAGCAGCACGGATTTCGCCAAAATCTATCCTGTACCACTAATCTGTTGATTGTTAGTGCAAGCTTGACGGACTCCCTGGGTGCTGGTGTAGGAGTCGACGCAGCCTACTTGGATTTATCAAAGGCATTTGAGCGTCTGGACCATCACATTCTCCTCCACAAAACTCCAAAAATATGGAATCGGCGTTCCCGTTCTGGGCTGGCTAGAAGACTTTCTCGTACAACGCACCTCAGTATGTGGGTTCGAAACAACCTGTCCGAATCCATCGAAGTTCATTTCGGCTTACCTCAAGGTGCGGTACTTGGACCCTGCCTGTTCCTGATTTTTCACAAATGATCTCGCGAGCGTGCTATCCTTTAAATGTTTGCTATTTGCCGATGATCTGAAAGTATGGCTTACTATAGCTGCAGTGAATGATCAGATAGCTTTACAGGAGGACTTGGACACATAGTACACATGGTCCATCGGGAACATGCTGCATTTCTACAACACCAAGTACAAAGTTCTCAGTATACGGCACAAGAGTATGCACACTTACCGCCTAGGACCACACAATCTACAGCGGGCATCTTTCAATTACCATCTCGGCGTGTTACTTCTAGATGATCTCGGTTGTTGGAGACAGACTGAGAAGGCATCTAATAAAGCAAACCAGTATCTCGGCCTTCCTCGCAGAGCTTTTGGGAAGCTTGACGATTCAGTCTTTCCAAAAATGCTTAGTGCGTACGTGAAGCCGCACGTGGAATAAGCTATTCTAGCGTGGCAGCCCTGGCTTAAGCACCATCTCACCACGCTCGATACTGCACGACGTAGGGCAACGAAAATCGTCAGGGGTATAACTAGCCTCCTCTATCAACTCCTGCTAAAGATTCTCAAAATATACAGTGCACGTTATCGGCATCTACGTGGCGATCTTATAATGGTGTATCAGATCCTGAGGAACGCCAGTCACCCATGCCATTCTCTTCTGATACTCAGTCAAAACACCCCGCTAAGAGGTCATCCGTTTAAGCTTGTCACGCAGTACAGCCGACCGGAATTTCAACGAAACGTTTAATTTCCTCGAGTGGCATAACCTTGGAATACCCTCCAGGAACAAGTAATTAATGCTCCCACCCTATCCCTCTTCAAAATAGGATTTAACGATTCTCTGTCACATTTACACTACGTGCTATAGCCCATGACCACCAGAGGCTGGCAATAATGCACAACAGACAGTGGATAGTGTCATAACCCTACTCAAGAATGAGTCACACCAAACCCCTTGCACAAATTTGATAAAAATTTACCACTGTAGAAGCGTTATTTTTGTATTCAGTCTACCTCAGACGGCTAGACACGAGTAAGCATTGTCTCTGGTATTTTTGATTTTTTCCCTCATATTATGCAATAAATTATTACTCCCCTTATTGCTTTTTTTGCACACATTCTAATTGCAAACTTTCTTTATACGGCAGTGCAGTTAAACCTACAATCGCCCGAACCCATGATTTCATTATCCATTAATCTATCTTTCTTACTCGAATCACCCCATAGGAAATGTCAAGCACCTGCTTTTTAACCGTTATAAATCACTGTTCACTTTTCACCAAACCAACGGCGGTCCCGCTTCCCGTGAAGCCTCCAAATGTCTCGATATGTACATGTGACCAGCTGCCCTTGTCAAACATTTTCTAATGACTAACTCCGTTGCACCCTACTCACAGTTACCTATCATATGTACAATACTGGATCCCAAACATTCAAGCGATCATGCAGCAGTGATAATTTCCCTATTGTAATATATGTTCGGTGATATCGCTTCATGCCAGATGCATAATCAATGAACTTTATATATAAACCTATTTTCACAGTTATTTGACCCACAAAGCGATGCTCATCAATGCTTTCAGTGTTCTTCAGTACGTTTGAGTCTAACTTGATGATTCTTATTTAGTAGTTATTTAGAAAAGATCACTACAAAATAAAATGCGAAAGGTGATTCATTCACGTGGACACAACATTTAGAGCTAAACGTATAGACCACTCATAATTAGAAAATGTCCCTGAATCTATTTGGTTGTCAGTTAAAGGGGCCTCTACACAACTAATGTTCACTTATAACTGCAACCCAACGTAGGAGCCTAACGTGTGTGTCACCAACAGCACCTGCGAATTTTAGTTTGCACTAGGATCACCACACACAGAGAAGATGATTGCTAGTGACTGGAACTTACCGAAAATACCTTAGTTATTTGATCCAATGTCCATATTGCACGCCAAGTTTATTATTTTCAATAGTAAAATAACCAAACCAGATATTACTATTCACATTAAGAATACCAAACCCCCAGAATAAATAGTAACCATCTCCTTGACAGCGACCATAAAATCCTCCTAAGCAGATTTTACATTAAAGTTTTCACTAAACGTTCATCTACACCGTCATTTGCAACCCATAACATAGAATGTGAATACTTGCTTTGGCTGGGATTTATTCTTTCTCTCAGCCATTAATAAAGTATGAAGCAGTTATATTTTCAAATGCAATACTACAACCCTTCTTGTTCCACACTATGTTCATATCCCTCATGTCTCCAAGTATGCCGTGAAGCACACAATCAGCCAAAAACCAGATAATTTACAGCATACAGAAAATCTATCCATTTTCACTTATCTTACGAATGCACAATCTTGCTACCAGAGTTCAACATGCGCAGTTAACATGACCAAATGAAGAACATATAGCTTAACGAACAATGTACAGGGGAGAGCCTGTCAAAGCACTGCACCCTAGAAACATTGAGTGCTCTATAATTATTACCCAACTTGTTGTCGGTGAGGGCCAATTTATTCATGATGGTGCTGATTGATTGGAGGATTCAGTGTCCTAATGAGTCTAGGAGCGGACCCCGTTTATGTGCTCAGAGAGCTTATAGTTGCAAATCCCGTAGAAATAGTCGATGTCTCGCTCACTATTAGAGCATAGGAAAAATGCGATGAGCTACCCTAACTGTGGAACAAAAACATAAATGCTTTCAAAACTAGGCTTTTGTCTGAACATGCAGCAGAATGTAACTAAGTGTAACGCAAAACATAATATTTCACCTATCCATATTACCAACTCAAGTGCACGGATAATTTGTAAAAATGGACCTAGGCAGCAAGCGAAATATTTTCTCTCTCCAAGCAAAATATGCTTATCATTGATGTCATTATTATTATTATTATTATTATTATTATTAGCATCATGAGTGTGTCAGGATAAACTCTACAATAAAGGAATGGTTTTTTGGTGGGTGTTAAATGCACCACGTCACGGTATTGATCAAGCGCATTATGTGGCTTTTATAAAGAAAAAAACTTGCCAAGTTGGCGTCACTTTGTGGAAAAAGGTTAGTACTTGTTTGAAAACTGTCCTTGTATCCGCCTCAGCAGATCAGTAAGAGGAAAAGTTGCTACATGTAAAATACCTCGTTTACTTACTTTAGTTGCAATGCAATAAATGCCACAAAACCTGTGCAATTTTACTTGATGGATATATAGTTACAAAATTAAGCGCTGTGGAATTAGCTGAATTTTGCGAGTTCAGGACCATAGTAATTAATTTTTTCTTGTATAGGTTATTCACTTTGCTTTAACATTAAATTATTCATCCATGGCATTAAAGTATCACTGTTGATAAGCAGCAGTTTGTAATTCTGGTTACTTTATATAAACTTGAACTAATTCCCGCGGTTGATCTGTTGTCCAATTATCATGGTCTTCTTCATTTTAGACGGCGCGGCTTTCCCCGTCACCCTTGGTCCAACTTAGCTCGTTGACAGCTGTATGTTACAGAATATATCTAATCCATACACGTACCTTGAAACCTTGTATATGTATGAAGTACATAATTCTTATTTGTAGCGCCTCAGCCTTTGTTCAGCTAGGTAGTTTGAACACAGTGACAGTTATCCGTCGCTTAAAGGAAGCCCTAATATAAATGTACATTCACTTATCAACTTAAGGATAATTATTTGACCCAAATAATAACCGTATTTCATTTTAGTATTTTGATGAGTTCCTATACACAGATTCTCAGGTATGTGCAAAGCAATACATATTTATTACTCACACATAGTGATATTTTAAATAAGTTGACATCGCTTCGCCTTCTTGTTCTGTGTGAAGGTTAAAGTTGCGCTCCATTTCAAGAGATGCTGTTAGAAGCGGTTCATTTGTAACTTTGTAGACAGGCTTTGTGACGACCTGATATTTTTATTTAGCATGACTTCTTAACTAGCCTACTTGCAGGCATTTTTGAACGTCAAACTTTATAATTTGTTTGTGTACAATAATCATTCAAACAATATGCTACCATTTTTGTTTTACATGAATTGCTAGTGGCAGTGGTTCTTTAAGGTCGCCATTTGGAAAACTATTGTACAAGAAGGCTTGATAGGAATGTGATTAATAACGACCGCAAATTTTCCGCATCCTGTTTATTTGGTGGTGTATGGTGGTGTATGCGTCTTTTGCATAACTGGGTGGCTGCAACTGAAAAAGTAATTAATTAGAATGAACTTTAGTTATGTTAACTCGGATACGTTCAATTTTATGTTAATTTGAAAATTCGTAATAATTTGAGCCAGTCGAGTCTACAATTAAGAGGAATTTTGTTATAAACGCGACTCACCTGTTCCCTTGGTCTATCTTAAAGTTTCGCTAGTTGCTTTTATTATTTGAACATTATTTGCCACTATCATCGGCTGAATTTTCGTGTTTACATGAATTATTATGCTGATTATTTCATTAAAACAACTTTGTAGTCATAAATGTTTCCATATTATGCTGATAATTTAAGTTATTTTGTGACAATTTTAAAACACCCCATCTGGCGGTGTGTACTCTTACTAACAGAAATGCTTGCCAACTTACCTATAGAATTTGGTAGAAAAAGAGAAAGCAGCATGCTGACTAGCATGTCGGAATCTAGCTCCATCCAATAAACAAAGCACTGTTTCCTCTGATCCTGTTCAATAATTTATCATTAGTTCTTGTAAAAATTGCTGATATCGCGGACCGTTTACAGCGAAGATCTTTTATAGGTGCAGGTATAGTATTACTACAAAAAATATTGGCTACATTCTGACATTTATGATGAAATTCCTAGAATCAGTGGCTACCACCGTATAAGATCCTGAATTCCTGGAGAGGAATGGCGTCGCCAAATATGTTTCATCAATTAGCCTAGCCAAGATAGGCGTAAATCCAATAAAATCTCCGGTGTAATCAATAATATCAATAAACTGCTACCTTCTGCATGGCAAATAAATGTGGTTAAGCCGTTCGTTATATTTCGTAGTTGGGAGCGTGCACGTAGTAGGCGACATAGCGCTGTTCAAACTGAAGAATTTAAAGGAGCAAGTTGGATTTGAATTGTAATAAGTAACGGTGTATGAAGCACTTTTGACTGATTAATTGAGGGAACCAAAACAAAATATTTTATTTAATTTTACTGTACACTTAAACACAAAGGTCAAAAAGCACTTCTTTTGTCCCAGAGTACAACTACACTGGTGTGAAAGTCATTCGCCCTATAAAACGCAGCCAGATACATTTCAGTTGCTATTAATTAACCTAAAATTGATGAACAGTATAACCATACGCAGCAAAATACTAAAAGGCATTTTCAAAGGTTATTCAGGCAGCCGTACTGACATATTACGTGCAAGATGTATCTTACAGAACAGTGATAATTTTGGTCTGAAGCAACGATCGGTAAATATGAGTCAGACTTTGCGTGATCAGTTAGGCTACTATTATATAATATCAAAATTAGTGATACCATAAGTAAACTCTCCCGACCGTCTCAGCACGTGTCTATCAGGGTTGGAATGCGTGTGCAAAGTAAGGACAAACATAGGTACTGAGCAACCACTGGAAAATGAACAATGTACATGCATTCTGAAATTCTACTTACCGATTATCTGTCTATTGGGAATTCCGGAACGATGCCATGATTATCTGCAACTAGATTACTTTCGACAGGGTCGTTCTGATATATCAACTCCAAGCCTGTGAGAGCAGATGCTTTGGTGTCGCATAGTGAAAGAATTGTATCTTCCTAATTTTAACTGCACTGGATCTTTTGTTGTCAACTGCGGAACCGGATATAGATCAAATTGAGGAATATACTGATCGCCTTTCACTTGGATCATTGGTAATATCCGGCTATCGTCAGCAAATTGTAACAGGTAAAACGGTAATATTACTGGAAACCATAAACAAGCGAAGCTCGACACATGAGTCTTGGGACACAGTCTATTCGGTTATCGGATAAATGACCCCAAACTGACAACCAGTTGTTGCGCATTCAATTTGCGCAGAACTTTCGTCAAGAGGCAGAAATGGACAATTTCTTTCCATTTACCCATTAAACTAATTCGGTTAAATACTATGTGGTTGAAAATGAAGTAAGTTTATGAACGCTATAAACTAATTTATCCAGCCGATGCAAAAACCAGCTGATGTCGCAAGTTTACCATGATTAATTGCCTGAATTAATTAGAATTTCTAAATAAACACTTTTCATATTATAAGTTGTTAGTAACAAGTTGCAGTAATACATAGGCATTTCCGAGGAGCTGAATTATGTAGATACTAATGATGCAGCCACCTCAGCCACAGCAACCTAAGTAACCGGTATAAGGTTGAGTAGATGTGTCGGTACCTACAAATTGATTGTTGGTGGTTTCTCCAAAGAGCACTATTTTAACGTCAACTATTGCAAATTAATAAATATTATCTTGCACTTCTCGCCTTTATTTTGGAATATTTTTAATTCAACGAAAATATACCATTCTGCCTATATATCAAAATTGTTTATGTACAGTGTATCTTATGTCGCATGCGGTCACAAATTCAGGGTAATCATCAGGTGACTTTTTAAACTACGCCCTTTTCAAATGAGGAAGCACCAATGTAGTGAGCTGGAGATTCCCTCGTATGACTGTGTAAACTATGCTAAAATGTATTAAGAGTATAGCTTTCTTATGTATTAGGGAATTAGTTGGTTTACCTGTTGGAACGTTGTTCCCGTTTGTTTGAAACACAAATACGATCTCCGCCTTTGGTGCGCGACTAGACTGCGAACGACGCTCCGTCCATGCACTCGACGCCCAACTGCATCCTCCCTAGCTAGCTCTCTTCTGGTGCCCTATTTTAGCATTAGCTAACTCCCCTCCCGTCCAATAAACTTTTTTCATAGCTTAATTTGTGTGTTCTACCAATTGTGTTTGGTTGGCCGTCTAGTATCTTGCAGGATATATAGCGCACGATCTTCGCGCCATGAATGCTGAACCCGACGTGACAGTCGTGACGCACGCTATACCGCGCTGGTTAGCAAACCCGACTCAGACGCTCTCCATTTATTAAAGCGCGAATTTCATTAATTACCCTAGTAATGTGCGCTATATACTTGATCAATTGCGGCGGAAAAAATTGTAAACGTAGTTATTTTAATACTAGAGGAAAGCTGGTTATTTGGGATGAGTTCAATGAGGCTATTCTAGCGCCAGGTCGCCCTGGAAGTCTTTAAAATTGTGGAAAAGGTCTTTCACTTAGGTAAGCTAATCATGGCATAATTCAATTATCTCGCTCCCTATAGACTTAAAATTAAAAGCTAGTTGACACTTATTTGATTGTGAACAAAAATATCTTGTTATATTTCTTTCCATCGGCATCGTAAATATATACATGGATCCCAACACGCCATCCAATGAGCACAACATTTTCCCAGACCATTTCTCACTAGCGTTGCTACTGTAATTTGTGTGCTCTTGCTGTATTTTGATGTTGAATTTAACAAATGTGATACGATGGTCGTCAAGACAATTGGACTTAAGTAAAGGGTATTATTGGTAGCCAGACCTGATGCACATTTATATTGGTTTTCAAGAAAAACAGCTTTTGTCCACGTTAAAAATCCTACTATCGTTATCTTAGATCCCTGTGTTTTGAAAATATGACCATTTGGTTTCAGCAAGACCAGAATTGGGTTTTTGATAATAAAGTCCTTCAAAATCATTAAGCAATTGGCCTGCTCAGTCGGTAGAGCATCGGGCTTTTAAGCTGAGGGTCCAGGGTTCGAGCCCCTGTTCGGGCGCCGTTTTTACGCCACAATAGGTCTTGCCACATGTATACGCTAAATACACTATTGACACCGTTATCGGCAAAACAATAAAACATATTGGTGCCCCTGCTGCAAAACCGTACCGTGTATACACTATAACCCCGATGGAGGTTCTCCTCCGAAAATATCATGAGAACTGGTCTTATGCGTTCGATGCAGTTTGAACGCCAGTGAGGAATATGGCTACGTTAGATAGCGGCTTACGGTCAGTTATTTTTGGCTGTGTTGACAAGATCAGTTTGTGTTGGCGTTCTGCGACCATTGGAAGTATTCGTGGAAATTGAGGTACAATTCAGTTTCATTTCCGATTCTGAAGTTTCTGAGCAGAAATAGTTGTGTTTTCACCGACTGGTTTCGGCGATCTTGCTATCACCATTTTCGCCGTCAATTGGCCGCCAACTTGTTTTCGGATTATTCGCAATGCCGAAGTAGTCGTCCTGTGGTACTTGCTCCAAGCTAGTCGGATACCGTGCAAATGTCCTCACGTGTATTTTGTATCAAGTTAAATACCACATTTCATGCGTTAGATTATCAGTTGAGCATTTTCATCGTCTTTGCGAGATCCAACACGGTTTTGTCCAAACTATATGTGAACATTGCCGAAATAAGATACAGCTAGGAAGAGTGAAGTCGACGTGTATGCCTCAGCCTTTCGTTGCGAACAGCTCGGTGTATTTAGCCCAACAACCTAGCCCGAAGGGTCTTCAGGTTACAGCTCACTCTTTCTCCTCTACCCGTGAAAACTCACCTGAACGAAGTCCAAAAGTTGTGAGAAGCCCACTTTCACCTTGCGTAAATTGTTTAACTTTGTTGTGTCCAACGGACACTGATGTCCCAGCAGGTGAAAGTCTGAGTGCTGAAGACCGGCGGAAAGAACAAAGAACGAAATTACGAAGGGAAGTTGGGAGTTTAATTTATGTAAGTCAACAGTTAGCCAAACCACGTGAGGCTGTTAGTATACTTCGTCCTGCATGGTCAACCCGTCCGACCAGACGCGTTATAATCTCGTGCTCTCCCCCGCGCTGGAGTCCAGTGATTCATTACCCCAAGTGCGTTACAATCAGGATGTCTAGTTTTACAGGGTCTAAATGACACACTCCTTGACGCTGGTGAGGACTGGGTAAAAGTGATGCAAAGTACCCGTCTTGGAAAGTAAGGTGATCAACGAAATTGGCCTATGAGTATCACTTTTGTGGCCGAAGCCAGTCCAAGACTGATCATGTCCCACTTAAGTAGGCTGAAAGGTTTGAAGATCCATGTTCTTCCAGACCTGGACCCAGTAGACAGGGAGCGGCTCAAGTCTGCCATCTTTGAGTTAAAAAGGCGCACAGGTGATGGGGAAACAAATCTTCGTATCGTAAATTTTCGGGTGGTTTTCAACAATCTGCGAATCAGGATAAACAAGCTGCTCACACTTCAAGCAGGCCGGATGGCTCCCGCTGCGGCCTGTGAGTAGCCTTCACAAACGTTTGCAGTATTATGAATAAGCGCGATGAGCTTTCTTGTTTCGTTGCGTCTGATTGGCCAGACGTAGTGGGACTCGCAGAGACATGGCAGCATGCAAAGTTATACAACCAAGACCTTGAACTCCACGGTTACTCGTGCTTCCGATGAGATAGGCTAAAGAATGCCCACGGTGGTGTCTTACTTTACATCCGGTCTTCCCTGTGTGAGAGACTTGTGAGCACCTACAGAAGCGACGTTAGTTCGTATGAGCTACTCTTGTGTCCATCCGCCTCAGGCGCGGGTAAATTCTTGTGGGCTTAGCTTATCGCAGTCCACTGAGTAGTTTTTTGGATTGGCTGCCCACTCTTCGCACCCACATGAGTCGTCCACACTTTTTACTTATGGACGATTTTAACTGCCCTCGAATACGATGTCCTGATGTGCATTTGATGCCTGGACATACTGCGGTTGAAGCAAAGTTCGTGGATTTGGTATTGGAAACTGGTTCATCGCAACACATGTGCTAGCCAATACGCATTTCAACACGTTCAACCCCGTCCTGTCTCGACCTGATGATAACCAGTTAGGAAAAACGAGTGCGCGACGTTCGGATCTTGGGGTCCCTAGCTACAAGCGACCATTCAGTGATTATAGCTGATATGGAATTATCTTTGCCGTATTCACGTCCGCTGGAACCAGCTCCCAACTATTGGAAAACGGACTTCGATGATTTAGCTCGAGCCGTGAGCCAACTGCATTGGTCTATGTCACATGCTGTATCTGTGGAAGATTGTGGGATATTTATAAAAGAGAGATTGACATCATTGTGTTCCCAATTTGTGCCATTGAAATGTCGGAAGTTCGGACCGATTAAACCTCATTGGTTTGACAAGGATTATGGAAACCTGGCTCGGAGGCGGCGCAGACTGTGAGACAAATTCCTACTCTCTGGCTCTGCCAATGATTACGAAGGGTATAAATGTCGGCGGAACATCTGCAACAGTGCAAAAATGAACAAACGCCGACATTTCAAAGAGCAGCTCGCAGTAGCCGTGAAAACCGCTCCAAAGAGAATCTTTGCATACGTGAAGCGACGCCTGAAGCCGGTAGGTGATGTACGAGTGCAGGATGGCCCGGATATACAGCCCCTAACCTCCATCACTGAGCGTGCGTCCGCGTTGGCGGCGCAATTCGCTTCTGTATTTACGAATAACCAGGTGTCTGTTCCGAGATCGACGTGTGCCGAACTCAGTAGTCTGCATTGCGGCGTTGAACAGGTAGGTCAATTACTCGCCAACCTTGAAGGCACCAAACCTGCCGGACCTGATGGACTTCACCCACTGGTTCTCAAGTCACTTTCAACCATCATCTCTCCTGTCGTGACTGATCTTTTCAACAGGTGGTTGTCCGAAGGTTCGTTTCCGGTCGACTGGAAATGGGTGGTGGTGAAGCCTATTCCGAAAGGCGGCGACCCTAGCAAAGTAGACAACTACAGGCCAATTTGTCTGATACCTGTTTTGGCAAAGGTTGCTGAGAAAATCGTGAAGAAGGGATTGCTGCAGTTGCTACAGTCAAGCGAGGTCCTGACGCCCGCATAGCACGGTTTTATGCAAAGTCGCTCATGCATTACGAACCTGCTTGTGACGGGGCATGAGTTACTGAATGCAATAAGCAAGAGGAAGTCCGTCGACATGATATTTATCGATTTCAGTAAAGCGTTCGACAAGGTCAGCCATGAGGCTGTCCTTCACGAACTCCGAATGTGTTGCCGGTGGCTCACTGCACCGGTAGACCCGCGACATTCTTGTTGGACGAAAGCGGAGGGTACTGGTCGACAACAATCTAACTGACTGGTATCCCTCATAAGTGGAGTGCCTCAAGCCATTGTGCCGGGGCCCACTGTGTTCCTGATACACGTCAACGATCTACCGCAGCTTCTTCGTTCGCCGTGTGCCTTGTTGGCGGACGACATGAAGATTTGGAGAGAAATTCATGATACCGATTTCTGTGTCCTACTTCAGTAGCACCTCGACTGCCTATCTACATGGTCTGTAGCATTTCTCTTTTCCGTCAACCCAGCCAAGTCTGTATTTATGATCCTGTGGATGGATGCCGACAGCCTAACCTACATCCTTGACGGCCAACCGCCATATACCACACCCTCCGTGAAAGACCTAGGTTTACTCACTCAATGATTTGAAGTCCTTGGACAACAAGAGCAGACTATATTGTAACGGACTGCGCATGCTTTGGGCGCTCAAACGTAGCTTCGGCACATGGTCGGAAGAGGTTGTCACTCGCCTGTTCTCTTCCATCATTAGACCAATGCCAGAGTACGCTTCGCCCGCCTACTTTCCGATTACCCGAGGCAAGGCACGAAAGATCGAACGGGTCCAACACGTTGCTACCAGGCTCATCCCGAGTTTACGTGGCTTGGGGTATGAAGAGCAGTGCGAGAAACTAGGATCCTACACCTTGTCCTCCCTTTGGATGCTGGTCGATTTTATTATGACCTAACATATTCTGCATCTCGGTGACTTCTCAATGCTAAGGCCAATACTGCAAGTACGAGGGCCATGCAGCACACGCGGACACAGATACAAACTTGTCGTGCCGGATGTGAAATGTGTTCACCACCCACTGCGCTTCGAACGGAGAGTGATAGTCATTTGGAACAGTTTACCTGAATACGTGATTGAGGCAACACCTGTGCAGCAGTTCAAAACGTTGTTAGAATTATATTGTACCCCTATTCGATTCAGAGAACGATTGCGCACTTACGATGACATATCACCTTTGTGAGTCCTGAAATATCGTAAGTCAGATATTTCAAATGTTACATGAGAACGACAACGATATTCACGGTTGACAACTTCCTCTATCTTTTTCACCATATTTCGAAAGAGTTGTACAGAATTCATTTATACTTTCTCTATAATACAGTAGATAATATATCGCAACTTTCATGGATTATTGGCTTTAACTGAATTGATTATTCAGTTGTTAATATAGTCGTTGGAATGGGAACACTTTACCGAATATACAAACTTCCGCTTTAATTTAAGCTGCCCGGTTGCAACCATTTGCAGATTCCCTTCGTCAATATAAAGAAAGAAACATCAGGCTTATAATTTTTAAATGTCGGCAAAAGTTAAACGACTCACGTTGGTACTAAGGGCATATTTAATTCTACCGAATAATTTGTAACTTGAAACTGGTTTAGGCATTCGTGATTATCACCACCTTTGGAGCGTTTTAAGCAACTAAGTACTAAGGTACTTTGCACGTGTTGGGAATATAGACGTTAACTTAATTCATTCCGAATATTTTTCTTCCGCATCAGAAATCTGCTACCTTCCATCGTTTCCCAACACTGGTCCCGCAGTCATTCTTAATCACTTGGAATTTTAAGGGGAACTCAAATAATTAAAGTTTGCAGAGGCAACTGGACCTTAAGCTATAACCTTACTCGCTCATTGAGTGTGAGGATTACATCACAGTTCCTCTAATCCAACACTGTCTTATGGGTTTTACAATCCCTGATATTTGTAAGCCCCTACATACAAAAATGTGCACATGAAGGAATCTCAAAGCTACCGTCCGATTGCATGCATCGTGGTGATGTTTTGTCTTTAGGAAACTATTTATACATCGGATCTTCGCGCGCATTAACTCAGGTGGTGTATAACATTTGCCTATAAACCCAATCGATCCACACTAGACTGTGTGATACCTTGTACGTACGGCATCATCTGCGCTGTAGGAAAAATGCGGAGTAGGGCATCCACTGTTCTTCCATTAGTCAGATGCTACTTGGAGCCTCAACCATCAATCCTACTATACCAACTGCTCACCACTGGGTTTCATAGTAATGTCTGCAGCATAATCACCGGTCACTGTATAAACCGTACCTATTAAACCCAACTTAACGGAACAAAATACTCTAGAATTAACTGTATGAATCGCGAATTCTCTACGAACCGTTTCTAGCAACTCTGTTATCCGCTTTGCAATAGCGTGAAAAGCAGCAGTATACACATCCACAATTGGTCGCATCGGAACGCTTGTTTGCTGCATTTTTGGCAAACCATAGAGTCGCGATACTTTTATTTTACTAGGAGCAATTCCCGGTATCCAACAGTTTTGTTTTATATTCAAGACATTCATACACCGTCAAAGTTATTGAACACGTGTATGTAGCTGATTACGGTATGAGACATGTATGTTCAGGCATTGAGTGATCTCTTCAGATTGTACTGAATACGTTTGTGATTTTGTCACAAACCCGGTATCTCATTCTAACCTTGTATAAATGCCGAGATATAACGTGCGCTTTTATTCAGGCCGTTATGCTGTAAGCCGTTTTAACTGGCACTTTTTATTTGCATTGATTGATCAAATTATACCCAGGATAACTCCTTTCAGGTATGTTGAAATATTTTATCCCAAAACATATCTTGCTCTACCAATATCGCTGAAAAGTTTAGTAAGGTTATAAGGCTACTATTTTATATCCTTAGACTTAGAACGCTTTTCGTTCATTGCAAGTTGATACTTGAATTTGCAACTGCATCCATTCTGCCTCACTGGCTGTTGTTCCCTATTTAATTTCCTTGGGTTACTAATAGGATTATGACATGTTTCGGACCAGAAGGTGCAATTAAAATCCCATTATTCCTAAAATAAATGGCACTGCGCCTTATCTAGCGGTGTATGAATGGTTTTGCTAAAGCCAAATGAACTCAATTCAATTGCTGTGTTCACATTGCGCGGTAAAATATATCATCATGTTTTATAACGACTTTGATTGTCGAAACATAATCGCTAGTCAAGAACCTCCTAGAGTAAGCTTTCTATATGGCCTGTGCGGAATTGTTTTAAGAGTGGCGAGCTATGTGAAGCAGCCAAATGTTTCGTGCTTTGCTGGCGACTATAGCCCAACCAAATATTCAAACATCCACGCGGATATCACATACGGTGAAATATGTGATGGTTACGCTACTAGGCAACCTCACTTGGTCCAACAATGCCCCTAGCAAACACGATCTTATAGGTCGTCCGAGTTATCACGGAGGCCGAAACAAACAACCAACAGCCAAACAACAGCAACGAGACTTACTAAGTTAATGAGGAGAGGGATTCGGGTTTGCTTGATGTCGCTATAGCCCCAACTGTTAAACTTTAACAATGAACAGGAAAAAATTGGCGGGTATGTAGAAGAGGAATGCTTGAAGAAGTGAGTGCCTATTTAGTTTTCTGTGTGTTACAACTAAACAGTATTGACAGTTGTTGTTAATTAGTTTAATTAAGTCTGACCTATTCGACTATGTTGTTTCGCTTTCTGCGCCTTATTATCCGGTGCCCCTTATATAAGAAATTATATCGGCTCACTGATACTGGGTCGTATTATCCTGTACGCCTTATCTTCCCATAAATACGGTATATATTGTTTGTAAGTTCGTTAAAACTTATAGGTTCAATGGATCTCTAAAGAGGCATTTATTGTTTTTGTTTGCAAACATGTTCGCGGGGCCTTTAAATCGGCAGTTGCCGTTTTCGCCGAACATCCTTTTTATATTAGCTCTTGTAGATATCACAGTATTGCTCGATTACGCTGAGAGATATATTGTTCAAACAAATTTCATGGTCACTGAAGCTTTCACTCTATCCAGATTTGAACAGGCATGCCAGATATCACAAAATATCCGTGATCTATTGTCTATGGACACAAGATGCTACGTCGATTGAAAAGAATTTTGTAGTAACATTTTCTTGAAAGCCGTTTTCAATTGCTACAAATCCCGAAGATTTAGTCCAGCCTTTTGGAAGTGTTGCTCGGTCGATCAATGACATTGATTCCTCAATATTCCACGTATTGTAAACGTTACATTTTCCATGGTAACCTATTAGTAAATTTACGTTGATCATGTAAATATTGAAAATGCACCGTGTTGAGTACATAAAGATTATACTGACTACTTTACTTGACCCATTCTATCCACTGTATGGAGCTCTGGCAAAATCGTTATACCTTTCTACTGCATGCTCTAAAGTTAAAGTAAACTTTTCTCGTAAAATTATTATCACTGTTCTATCCTACCTTGCTTGTCAGGCTCTAGTTTGCACTCTAAGAAAGTCATCAGCATGATGCTCATTTGCTTCCTTAAGTGCTACGCAGATATTTTGCATTAGACAATTCATTTGTTTCATTTAATCACTTCATGTTTGAGGGTGTGCTGGTGTTCTCCGATGTGGCTGCTTTGATTTGGAGTATGTCAGGATCATAGGCAGAGCAAAATGTCGAAAAGCACGCGAGTTCATCGAGGCTTGGTACTCGGGAGAAAACTCAATCAACAGGCACTTCAATCTAGACACTGCCTATGAGACACTGAGGGTCAAAAGAATAGTCCGCCCTAGATCAACTGGACGAAGGAACCTCATTGAGGCGGACTCTAGCCAATAGTATGAGAGAGCTGACTACACGGTCAGTTCACGTGGACCAATCGACTCCTGACGTTCGAATCAAGTGATCAATAATCACTTGGATCTCTAAGTGGCCTGCATAAATCGCACTGATGATGTCGTCTAGTCTGACGATGAAAGGTTTGCAGCCGAATCAGCCAGTTCGGAGAACACCCGCATACCCTCTTCCGCATCCCGAGCAACATATATTCTCACGGATTTCATTTCATGTTTTTCGGCATTTGCACTGCTTTAGTTAAGTGCAGGAAGTATAGATGGCACAAATGCGTCGATGTGAGGAGGTATTGCGGTGGAAGAGTTGGACATCATTAATGTATTCAACGAAATATCTGATGTTTGCCCTGAGCTAATTGCAAACTACGATATTTATTGTTATATATATTCGTGATATATATATTTGGATCCTCCATTTTTAAGTAGCACACATACACTACTACACTGTTGAGTTCAACAAAAAGCAGCTTACGTCATGTTTCATTTTGTCTGCGGAACGTGTTAAGAACAGTAGAGGTTAACCCGAACCATTGCATTCGGGATGGGATAGCATATGACCTTGCAAATACCAACTGCCCGATTTCCTACTAAGAGATATAATTACACCAAACCTAACTCGTTCGATTAGCACAAAAATTAAACTTACACTAATAAATCATAAGTTTCATTAAGCCACCTACCTGTTTATGTATAACATTTGTAGTTGCCGTTTTAAGCTCTAATTCACAGCTATGATTTTGGTGGAATGTCTGCAGTTCTTCTCTGTTGTCCATCTTGATCTGTTTTCCCAGCCGGAAGGCAAAACTGATTTTAAGCTACATATCGAAGGAGCGATCAAACTGGCTGATATGAAGTTCAAAACACACATGAATAACATTTTTCAATATATATTGATCTCTCTGGCGTGGGACACACTATACACGGATCGCACTGCTTGGGTCGGTGCGATTAGATCGGATTTCAAGCTGTCTAATTTAGGTGCTTATGAAACACAGCTTGGCAAGCTTATTCATTTAAATAAAATGAACAGTGATTATATAGCGGATAACATTACAGGTGTCTAATAAATCCTGTAGGATGGTTCGACGAAGAAAAAATAGATAGGACCTAAGTGAATCGTCGGTTTAATTTATTACAGAGTTACCTGCAACTCTTTATAACGGTACATTGATACGGCAATTAAATGTGCTCAAAAATAGTGAAAATAAGAAAAATACAACTAAGCGAAATGATTGTGCTTACTCTTGTGCATTTTTCTTAGGCCGACGGCAGTCGTAACTACAGTAGCTGCGTTGAAGTAATTATGTGCTGAAAGTTAAAATGTGCATGTTAATTTAAAATGTTAAGTTGGCGTCCGGATATAGCGGATAATATGGCGTAATGTAAATGTTTGATGCATCGTCATGACGTTTTTGGAATAATTTCATTGCGGAATAAGAAAGAACTTAACTGGGAGCGCGTTCCATTGTTGGCACATGCAAGTAAGAAAAATTCCTGGAACAATCCAACCGATTAAATGTAGTCAGACTTAGTTGCTAAACTCCCAAAGCAGTATTGTAACGCAGCTTCAGAATATAAATACAGGTGTTGTTTGCATTCCCTGGGATCACAATATCATTATGAGATCGCCTCGCGGGCACCGTTATTGTCCACGGTAGACCTCTAAGTATTTTCAACTTCAGTCGGGAATGGAGATGAAACAGACCCTTTATGCTCCTGATTTCCCTTCGTTGTACCAGTTCAAATGATGTGTGGTAGTGCTTACGCCAGGGCTGCCAGGTGTGAATAGCGTATTCCGAAAGGAGCCTAATTTAGACATTGAACATTTAAGATTCGATTGAATGGTCAAAACGTCCGAACACACTCCGCAAAATCCAAGGGGTTGTTTGGGTTTTTTGGATGGCTTATCGGCCTGACGTAAACAACCAAGATCCGCTAGTACTACCCAAATTTGATCAGATATCGTATCTGTATGGTTTAACATAGCATTCACTTATGAGTAGTGTCGAATTTCTCATCTTTCATTTTTGTCATTTAGTTTATCAACTGTTTTTCTTATTTCTCAGTAAAAAGTGTAGTGGAAATGCCCTCTGTAATTTGATCTAGGATTGAATGCACATGCATCGTTGATACATTTAGATTTGATTTGATTGTTAGTTCGCGCTTTTGCTGTTTTGAATTTGTACATGCTGTTGTTATAACTTGTTTCTTCATTTTAGTGCAGTCATTTTGCTTTAATTCACTTGAATAATGTCTCGTAGATGATCAAGCTCAGGCCTACACACTCGCGAAACGGGATCAATGCGACTAGTAATTACAAACATTACTGAAGAAGGTAGGGAGTTAGCGAACGAGCACAGGTCAGAGGAAGGCTCAAGTATGTGCAGTGCGACGTGCAGTCAGAATGGAAGATGTAAGATTGCGTATATGATCTCGTACTAGAAATTCAAATGTGCTTCGTTCTCCAATGGCAAGCTGAGAGTTACTGAAACTCATCAAGGGGAAACAGCAGATTGGCGTCAAGCACGACTCCGTGTTCAGCAATTGCACTATTACTATCGCCTTACATTCCGGTAAAACCAAACTAAGTATAACGGTTTCAGTCAGCTTGCTCTCATCGGCACTATGACTAAAGTGTATCCGTATTACAAGGCTATGAAAGGTAATGGAGGAATAAAATAAATGTGTTTCGCCGCTGGAAAAAGCTAAACGGCCTAAAATTAAAAAAATACCGCCAGTGTTTTAAAAAGTAGTTTACCGAAGATACCACGTAATCAAGCATTTCCTATCCAAAATCAGGAAATACAACTCAGGATTCCAAATGACGTATTTTAATACAAAATATGTCACAGCCCTATTCATGTCTAGCTTCAAAGTAAAAGACATATTTCTCATTAAGGCAGATTCCGTCTACCGTTTTCAGATGACCAACCGAAATTCCTAAATATGTACTTCACCGGTGATGACAATGATGAATTAAATTCATGTTGCGGAATTTCTACCAGCACAAAGCATTACATCCTTTCCTAAATTCAACAGCTTTTGCAACAAAAATATCTGTGATTGTGTGTGTTCAAAACAGCCATTCAAGTGATGACGTCTGACGCTTACAAGTTTGATATGCATGACGACAAAACGCCCGCTGGAGAACATTAGCGTAGATGCAATTCCCCAAGTATAGACGAATTTAAAATCCTTATAGTCGGAGATAAATAATAGTCGAGAAATTTGCTTCTCCATTGGAGTAACGACTAGCAGATAATAGTTGCAGCAGCTCGTAGACGCCAAGTAGCTACGTAATATCCCACCAACTTTTGGGACCGTGGGGTGGATATTCAGCATCATCCTCATCCTCATCATCATCATCGTCCTCATCATCATCATCCTCATAATCATCATAATCATAATCATAACAATCATCATCATCATCATCATCAGCAGCAGCAGCAAAAGCAGGAGCAGCAGCAGCAGCAGCAGCAGCAGCAGCAGCAGCAGCAACAGTACGTCTGCCATTGGCACTGATGCTTCTCTACCATACAATCATGAGAACCTATGAAGTAAAAAATAATGGAAGGGAAAGAAGGGGGACTTACTAGAAAAAGTTGATGCACTAAGCAAACTTACAAGGTCAATGCGCCTACACCTTGTGTAGACAACATACTATCACAAACAGCTAGCTTTCCTGCAATATTAGGCAGCATCGGCGAGACAGCTATTTTGCGGCTTTCACTGCTCCGCGTGATGAATAATACTTAACGAGAAAATGTTAAATTCAGCCAATGACGAAGAAACACAGTAAATATAAGGCAATGAACGTTTAGTCATTCAGATTGAAGGTCCGAGAAAATGAACACAATCTTGAATCCGATTTTGCTTTTACAACCAGTAATTGTGTGTTGCCCGCCCGAAAACACGAGTACTACTATGGAGCGTTTCGATGTTATTACGTCTCATCCGATAGAGTTAGTGCAGTGTTTCCTGGCGGGCAACACCGAATTTCTGTTTGAACCAGCTAATGTCCTCGTGATCGAAAGACCAAAGTGCACTTCAATAGGAATCGAGGTCAAGTTTGAGATTGCGTATCTCAATCCACCTACACAACGTTTAATTCAAAATGGCCCCCAACATCGTTCATTACACCGTTGTGCCAAGCATTGCACGTCGAGGCCCGATGGCTTAGGGGTAGCGGTGACAACCAAAGTGTCAATGGTCCCGGGTTCAATAACTGCTAAGTCTTATCTAATAGAGATGTAATAATATCGAAACGCGTAATGGTAGTGCAGTGTTTTCGGGCGGGCAACACCAAATTCCTATTTGCAACAGCTAACGTCCAAGTGCTCGAAAAACCAAGCTTTCACGTCGAAGAGATTCGCGGTCAACATTGAGGTTGCGCATCGCAATCCATCTACACAAGTATCAAAATGTAAGTGCATGAGAACGTCATGCGACCATTTTGCATATGGATAATGTCGTTGCAGAATCTAACGCATTCTACGAGTTATATACGTGAACAAAAATGAATGTAAACGAATAGAACTGAAGTGGAATCTAGAAAAGCAAATGAATAGAATGGCAACAGAACAGAAATTTAGTGCCACTCCAAACCACTGTATTGTTTTGCTAGTTTTAACCTATTTAGTCCTAAGTCTGTGTTACTGCTAAGTTGCAACAAAGAATGACACACATGCTTTTGATTCTGTGAAATCACGTGTGCTATTACCAGGTCGCATCGTAATCGGTGATACCGTCCGCTAAATACCCCCACTCCTTTTAACCTCCGCTTGCATGGAAGATTGCGCATTCCAATGACGTAGTTGGATGCTCGAATTTGAGGCTACTCCAGTGCAGTAAGATAGTGTTTCAGGCAGGCAAACCAGGCTTGAGTTGCGTATTCAACATGGAGCGAACATACACACATATACACTGAGTATCTGTAGAAAAACAGAGATGTCAACTTGACCGAACTCCTGTTGCCACAACTCGATCTGTTGGTTACCAGCTCTCGAGGCCTTTCCGGATTGCCTGGTTCTACGAAACCATCCATAAGGGGCACAGCCAGATCACTTTCGACGGAAGATTGCTGCAGTACATGCGTTATGACCGTGCATGAGTAGTGGATCTGGTGCCGTATGGAGAGTATCGTGCAGTTATTCATGTTGAAATGCAGTAAATTTAGGGTTGACCACCGATGTACCGTGTCTAGATCACTCCGAATCAGATGCTGCTTTTTATTCAATTGAACCCTGCGTCATAACTTACTATCGGCAACAAAAATGGGGAAAGTTGAAGTTAACCGTGCAACTTCACCAGTAAATACCAAAATAATCGTACCCTTGAACTGTGACCTGAAACACTCAACTTACATGGGGTCTGATAAGGGGTTCCGAGTCGTGTATCGCAAATTACAAACGGTTCCATTTGAGCGGTAAGGTGAAATCTAGGTATCCGAAGTAGGCAAATTGTTGTTTATTAATCTTGGTATGTCTACTTCCACTTCGTCAATTTTCTTAGGAAATCGTCAGCCTCCTTTTGTGTAATCAGTTTCCAGGCTGGTGTTACTATGCAAACTGCATTTCCGCTTAAAACAAATGTCGCTGGCTAGGCACTACAGCAAGTCAGTGATACATCTAAGCCCACCACTCGTGAATCCGGCGCTGCAGCAGCCGATGATGTGTCCAAATAAGCAATAAATACTTCTCACTGACGGAAATCCCTGCCCGACAAATCGTCTGAGTAGCTCAGATGATATACTTGCGAATTTACTATTCCCACTATCACAATGACATAAGCGAAGGCAGTACTGGGAAGTAGCGCGCTAAGTTGGTGACAGAGTCGGCTAGTGGCACGTTAGGAACTGCATAACTTGGGTTGTAGTTAGTAATCACAAGCAATAAACATTTTGTAACTTACTGTTCTCTAACTTTAATTGACATTGTCTACTGCTTTTCGCTCAGAATTATGTCCACAACTCCAGCCAACAAGCTGGAATTGAGCTGTAGATCTTAGGAATAGAACCACTAAAGCTGGGATTTTATTTTTGCTTTTCTCTATTCAAAAGTGAAATGACAAGATTGACCCCGCTAGTTTGGTAACATTTTTTGGGGTGGGTGGGCATGAAACCTTTTATCAGGTATAAGATGTGCATCAGCTACTAGGATAACCTACATGTGCACAGGCTGGTAATTAAGAAAATTTGCAGTATAAATGTCAAACTTCTCCGAAGAGACAAGACGGCGTGATCTGAAGACAGGTTCCTGAGAGTGGAAAATTTTGCGTCACTTTAAGACAGAGGTGTAGATGGTATACTTACACCTACCGCCAATTTGTTTCCAATTCTAGCATTAGGCTTTGTAATGTTGATTGCTATAAATTGGGATCGGTGGTGAAAAATAGCACTAACAAACAGCTCGTTTTTGTCTATCCTTCGGACCACTGTGACAGGCAACGCAGGATGGCAAAAGATTTTATGATTCAACCATAAATGGTGCAAGAGATACTAATTGCCTATGGTAAAGATAAACATTACCGTTTTGTTGCAATTCCTGTGCATGAAAATCCGTTCCCTGTGGTATCAGACCAATGACATTGAAAAAGATTTAAAGAAATGTGTGTAGTTCTAGTTTCAAAGCTACTCCTATGGAGTCATGGGAACGATTATCCTGATCCTTAACGATAGACCGAAACTGAGGGTAGCTATCATGACCTCCATAAGTCAAAGAAATACGCCAGTTAGTACACCATTTAAAGGCTAGCCCAGCTGGTACAGTATCAATGAACATATTTCAGTGGCAGAAATCTCTCTTTCTGTCTGAGCCCTCTGCGAGTTTTATGCTTTAAGCCTTCGTTGATTACGGACTGTTTCGTGTGAAAGTCGAAACATTGTGAGCAGCAAGGTTAAGGTTTGAATTTTCTACAAACTGCTTCTGCTATTCGCCTATGACATTTCGTTGGGTTTCGTAAATTAGCTATAAAGCCAACACAAGATGAGGCTGATTGCCAAAGCGTTTCCAAAATGCTGTACCCGCTAAAGTCGTCTCCACCAATCAAGTCCAAACAAGAGCTGAATCAGTCATGGATTGCGGTGCTAGTTGACTGTAAAAGCTATTTTCCATACGGTTGCGTCCTCAGAGGTTACATTCGATTTAACCAGTGGCCCTAACGGACACTACGCGTTCGAATCCAGCTACACAGTGATTACCCCAAAACAAAGCGATGGGGTTCAAACCGCTTTCTGATGTGCTTATTGCTCAGTCCAGTGGTCAAGGTATTGGATATAAATCACTATTATTCCCATGTTCCTCTCATTTGCAGCTATATCTACTTTACGGAGCCAAATATGATGAAAGTCTTTTGAGTTTTAGTGTTACTATAGACCAACGCCGAACTTCAAAGCATGTTTGACACTTTAGTGCTGATCTGTATTTGTTGGTAATTATTGCCCCATTTGCTATTTGTGTACCTGACACTATACTACGCCAACTTAAGATGCAGAAATCCAGTGGCAACGAAGAGGCGACCAGGAAAAGCTTTATATCGCACAACAACTTGAATGTTCTAGATTACAACCTTTGTCCTAAATGAGGGATCAATAATTATGTAGTTTGTTTATAGAAGTAGAGATTGTGTCAAACATTTTTCAGCATCTTCTATACCGAAAATATGCAAGTTTCCACCCAGATATTGGTTGACACCAAGTTACCTCGTTGTTGACAACCAAAGG
This sequence comes from Dicrocoelium dendriticum, assembly GCA_944474145.2. Taxonomy (NCBI): domain Eukaryota; kingdom Metazoa; phylum Platyhelminthes; class Trematoda; order Plagiorchiida; family Dicrocoeliidae; genus Dicrocoelium; species Dicrocoelium dendriticum. The sequence goes on from OX104069.1 coordinate 102,841,763, forward strand.
CGATTAAGCATTTTGCTACTTGTTATCTGTCATCGTGCAAAACACAAGTCGACTTGCTGCTCAAAAGCGCATTTAACGTTGCTGTGGCGATCATTCTACTCGCTCACCGCAACATCGAGGGCGTATCTAACACCTCGTATGATCTCACTTCGGGCACCATTACAGTGATTCAGCACGGAGGAAGAAACTGGAACAAACTCAGGAATGTGACATCTATCTGGTGCGCATCCGGTGTCGGTGATGTGAAGGGCCATCCGGATTGGCTTACAATTGAAATGGTCAATGGCCTGGAGGAACTTATTTCCTTGGTTTGATGCCGCTTCATTTTGACATAAAGGAAGTGTGGTGGCACTTCCCGATATACATACTGCAAAAGTCGATTCGGCTCTACCAGTTGTGCTAAAAGACTGTATAAGACTTACGGCGGGTTGACGGACTGCTTGTTTAGATGAAACAGGAAAAACAGTTACCATGATATAATCGAAAGTCATGTAGTTTAACTCCGGCAGTATATAACAAGTCATTGACAAGTGGGCCTTCTGACGGAATCAGCCGGGCCAGTGCAAGTGTTTAAAAACGTAACTGAGCTCGGCTATTGCCTACCGGAGCAAAAAGTGTAATTAAACGCTTAACTGGAAATAGTGGTTTCATCGGAGAAAAGTAATTAGCGCACAAGGGATTGGTATATCTACATGTATGGCACATCTTTCCAATCGGGTTGTGTGTTCATAAGTTATATGAGTTCCTCCGGACTTCCAGGAATTTTCGGAGAGCATAAATTCCCTAGCCAGCAAAGATCATAAAGAAGGAGCGTGGAATATTCAAAGAAAGCCTCATCTACAATGGTGACATTGAACAAAACCTTGATTTAGTTATCTATTCAAATCATTGCTTTAAGCAGACATCTGTGTGTAACCAAGAAAGCAATACTGGAAGAACGAGATTGTTTGAATTACGCAACCGAACAATCAGCGATTACACGCTGAATGCAAAACCTTGCCTATGCACTAACAGTGGTCGAAAGATGAGAAAATTAAAAATATCGCTTAAGTATATGCAAATCAACTGGCAAACAAAAGTTACTCCGTTTTTCTGAAAAATACATCTGGCTAATAACGTCATGTATATTTAAACGGAAACAACCTTCAAACAATTTGCCTTACTTACTCGGCACATACTGAACGTATTGCTGAGATTTGATTTGTGTAAGTAGGGGTCTATAGGTATCATGTATGGTGTATGTTATGGGATGGTTGCTGTCGACATGAGGTATAGTGGTATCGGCTCGGAATTTAGGCAAATATTTTCCAGAGAGTGCACGAGAGCTCGATTGCATAGATTGGTGCATGTTGTTGGATCCGGCTTGAGTGAAAGAAATTGCGGGGTTGGATCAGTTTCTTGTGAAGAACACTGCATGTGCACATAAGTTATTTTGTTTTCCAAACATTGACTCCCATAACTCTGGTCTAATATCTAATTAATGTAGAGGCGATAAGGTTTCATGCATGCGTGCATTGTTCAAAATTTAAAAGGAAAGCATGCAGATGAGGAGGCACAGACAAAGCAGATTTTGCATTCTAAGCAAAGAATCTCAGCACAGTCACCCAACCTTACAATCGTAGTAAAACCGCAATTGGTATCATGCACTCATTGAAGACTTTTGTCAAACTTTTATCAATATCGTTCGCTAGCGCGATTCAACAACCCTCAAATAAAACTAATCTCATTTTATGGTTGATTTAACAATGTCAGCCCATTATTGTGGCTTCAAAATATATGGCAGTGTTTGTGGTCGGATAGTAAAGACCGGTTTTGATAAACTTCGTCTCCAATACTGTGCAAAGAAAAATGCAACATAACGGTTACTCTGAAGCATCGGTGGAATGTCTTAAGCCGCACCTGAATTTCCCACAATTTGTCGCACAGATCACTTTATAAACTAGACCGAAGAGAAGAATGAATGTTGATATGGCTTTTTGGCACTGCTAATCTACTTCAATGAGCAATGGAAGCAATTAGTTTCGATATGCCCTGCAGGGCGCGAAAATCGCGTGCTCTAGACTGCTGAAACTGTGTGCTCTGAAAAATATTTAATTAGCTAAGTTACATGAAACCCAACAAAAGAAAGTATGATTACTTTAGCATATTAAACTGAGAACATAATCATGCGTACTAGATGCGCTTACGCCCATATGTAAAAACTTTACGACTGGGTTCACAATGGCAGCACCGACTGGTTAATGACCCACTGCTGAGTAAAGCGGCTCTTGCTATATTCTGGTTTTGTGATGGTTTTATGTTCGCCGATAATACAACTGTGACATAAAAATCGTCCGTTCTCATTTGACGGATATACTAAACAGGAATAGTCAGCAGTCGTGTAACTGGGACAATGGAAACTCATCAATGTGTAGAATGATGTCTATACGATTGAGTGAATTCAGATCAGACGACATGGGACCTGCTACCTTTAGCGACTAGTAAAATAGATGAAAATAATACGCTTGTTACTGCAACCTGCTACATATCATATTTACTATTTATGATTAAATTAGGATTAGGTGTGATTTTGCTTCATATATTCTAGCCAAAGTTTCTACTGTGTTTGTCCACTTGAAGAGAGAGCCTCGTGCCCATAACATTCACCATGACTATGAAATTATCGTCAAGGTACAAAAGATCTCCATTGGATGGCAAGGGTATCAAAATCCCTAGAGCAATAGTTCTCTATCAGGGAGTTGTTACCCCCAAGGGAGTAAAATGTAAGTTTACGGTAAATAAATATAAGTCCCAGGATTGGAGCATCAATTTGAATCCAAACAAAATAAATAACATCGTCTGTATCAAAACATTTAATTAACTGCACAATCCCTATTTATTAGAAATCAGTGATAAAGCATTTGCGAGCGTTCAGTGAAGTAGACAATTTCAGTAATGATATTATTTCCTAAACTGCGGATATAAGCTAGCAAAGCAGCGCAACAATTTCGTGCCTCTATCGGCTAGCTTGTTGGTTGGTGTTCTTTTGAGTCGGGCATTCCTTCGTCTGGTCGAATTATCGACTTGAGTGAACACTAAGATGGGAGCATAGGTCAGCCGAGTAGGTGCATATGTGACCGAATGTTTACATGGTTGAAGGCACACAACGGGCGGTTGGTGTTCAAGACGTATCGATAAAGACTGGCGATGGGAAACGTCATCCAGGAAGAACTTGGAAAATATGGTTGAAACGAATGAGAAGTTACTGACATCTATTCTTATTTGGTCTGAGATAGCACACCCAACCAAGGAACGGAATGAAGTTGGAGCACAAGTTACGATGTGCATAGGCCGAAATCGCAACAAATCTACCAAAAAATCTTGATTTAATAACAATTGTTCCACTCTAGGTATTTATTTAAATGAAAAATAACCTAGCATTCGCTTTCTGTAATTTAAAGTAAAAAATGAAATAGTTAATAGAAAATAAACATGTAAACTTAAATACCTTGAGATAATTGCTTATGGTGAATCCACTCTGGGGGTAACAACAAAAATAATTTGACAACCACTGCCGTAGATTAATCGGACTGCACTGATTACATGTTGAGCACTGTGTTGCCGTATACCGAAATCAGTTAATATTGAACAATGAATTTATACATATTGGAAAGCTTTGCTTTACAAGTCCTGTTGGATAATTGGTGGGGATATCGGATAGCAATAATGTTAATAATAACAATCGTAAAACAGTTAGTGTTGTAAACCTAAAATATAGACTTAACTTTTGTTCCGCCGTAGTTCTGCAATCCGCTTAGAATCATAGCACCCACAGTTAACATCAAATAATTCCATGGTAAACTCCAAGTGTAGCATAGAGACGTAACGCTAAGGCACAAATTGTAAGTGGGTGAGTACATCATCCAACCGTCTTTTAAATACTGTTAGTATCGGTGGAGAGACGACCGTTTTTGGGTGTGCGTTCCACGAGAGACAGACACGAATAGAAAAAATTGCTGCGGCATTCCAGAAGGCTATATTGTTCTGCGAGTTTCAATGAGTGGCCCATCAGAGTTGTATTAGCGCTGAGTCACAGTAAAGGGCGGCACATATGACGTTGGCCTCACAGAATAAAGTGTGCCATAATCAGGTCGCCTCGTAATCTGCGATAGCTTCCACTGAATACCCCCATTGTTGCAGCCTTTCCTGGTATGCAAGATTGCGCATCCCAATTAACTTCTTAGATCCCGACGTTTTGGCCGCTCCAGTGCATTAAGGTCGTGTTTCAGCCATGGATGCCAGGCTTGAATTGCGTATTCGGCATGACAACAAATATGCGCACTGAGCATTTGTCGAAATAAGGAGCTGTTTATTTGTCCAAACGCCCGTCGCAACAGTCCGGCGTGTTGGTTTCCAGTCGTCCATGTATATTCGGATTGACTAGAAAAACCCAAGTCATCTGGAACCGGGACACCTAAGTCACGTTCGAACGTTGGTTGTAGCAGTATATTCATTCCGAGCAGGTGTGAGTAGTTTCGCTGATGTCGGATGAAAAAACTTTGCATTTACTGATGTTGGAATGTAGTAAGTTTTGGGTTAACCTTTGATATACCGTATCTAGGTCACTCTGAAGCAGACGCTGGTCGGCGTGCACCTGGATCATGCGCCAAACCGGGATATGGTCAGAATACATTAGGAAGTTTGAAGCGATTCCCTGTGCATGATTATTAATGAACATTAAAAACAAACGTGGACACAAAACTAAGTCTTGCACCACACCATACTCGTGTTGTATGGGGTCCGATAAAGAGCTCCGAACTCTGGACACTAATTGCCGTTGAAGTAGAAAGTCGGCAATCCAGCTTAAATGAGGGCCGCTTATCCCTAATTCTGGAGCTGGGAGAGTAGTAGCCGATGGTCTAGAAGATCAAACGTCTTCAATAAATCCAGGTAAATTACACCGGCGCCTTCTCCAGCGTCAGCTGACTCGGTCCAGCTATTGCGTATGATTAGTAATTTCGTTGTGTGTGAACGCTGTCGACGGAAGCCGTTCTTCTCAGGCACGATGACTTTATTTGCCAGATAACACACCAGTGCAGCGGTAACTATGTATTCCACGACGTTGGAGAGTACAGGAAGGAGGGATATTGGGCGGTAGTTGAAGGGATCAGTTCTGCTTCCACCTTTGTGAATCGGGGTTATTTTCCCGAGCTTCTCGCAGCGGGAACTTGACTCTGTTCTTAGCGGCGCTGGAAAAACTGAGCTAAAGGTCTTTCCAGTTGGTTTGCTTCTGCTTCCAGTGCCTCTGGACGAATGGTGTCGACAGCCGGCGAGCTGTATTTGCTTGGAGACGTCGGCTTTTGCAATGCAGCATTCACGGTAAAATTGATGTGGGTTAGTCCTGGTGGGGAGACGACAAAGGTAGGAAGGTTGCTTAGTGACAAAACCATCTGAAACATGGTGGCATATTGCATCCGCAGCGCGTTTGCTGCTTCCACAGCCGTCCTTGTTGGGCCATTGGCCATCATGTGTGGAAGAAATACTTGCCTCACCTTCCGCAAGCTATTGACGTATTTGTTCAGTAGTTTGTGGTTAGCACGGAAAGTTTTTGCCAATTTCTGCTAATATGCCGCTTTGTCATTTCTTAGCAGTTGTGTGCAGTGACTACGTTGGGCTACTTATTTGTCCCGTTTCTAGTTTTGGAGCTTCTCCGTACACTCGCTATGCTGCATTGCGTACTGTCATCCATTTTCTAGTTCTGCTCATAACGAAAGCTACCGGTGTACACTTATTGCAAACACTTATTTCTAAAGCCAGTGCAATCCGCTGACTGAAAGTGTTGACGAACTCGAGCCAGGCGACGTCCTGGGGTTCTTCGATAAGGAAAGACCAAGTTGTATCGCTGAAGAGCTACGTTAATCGATCGTAGCTCGTGATGACTCGCATGGTCTCATCTTTCTCATTCCGATATCTCGCAAAGCAGATAAAATTGAAACTGATCACTGCGTGATCACCGTAACCCAAAGGGCAGTCCAAAATCAACACATCAATCATACGCTCCTCGTAGGAAAGCACAAGATTCAGCACAGATGGCCTGTTACCAGTTCTGCACCGAGTGATCAAAGTTATGTGATTGTAAAGAGGAACACAGGTTACGAGATCTTGTAGATCGGCTTTGAATTGTTCTCCGATCGTGGCAAGAATTCTTACACAGTGTACTTTAAATCATCCATAATATGAATGTGAGTGTACTTTCGTGGTAGACTGCATCTTAAAGCAGACGCTAGGTGGCAGTCGGTTTCGGGTGTAGCGTTAGGACGGCGGTGCGCCAAGACAATATGGCAAGCTTCTCCGCCTTTACATTGCAAGCTGCACAAAAGAGAATCGGGGAACGACGATTCTGAACCCTCTACGGCTACACATTGTAAGTCGTTTCGGTAATACAGGACTACACCTCCTCTTTTTGTGCGCCTGTCGTTCCGAATCATCGACATGTCTGTTAGAGAAACTTCAGCATTCGTCATTCACGTGTGCATTCACGTCTCGGTGCTACCAGTGACATCATATAACCCGGAAGCCTGGCGATCTTACTGTTCGGCCAGTTTAGTAAAAGTCCCTGAGCATTCGCATACAAGCAGGCTAGTTTCTCGGTCTCTAGGAGCCCACAGAGAGCTAAAGAATTCATGTGTGTGAGAATTCCGACCGGTGGGAGGTCGGCAGTTAATTTCTTTGATGGGGTTATGATACCCCGTCTGAAACCTGGTTCGGCCAAGGTGCGTCCCAAATTTCTTTTAGACCTACGTCAGAGTCAAGTAAGGCAGCAATCAAGTTGATCCTGTATCATGATGGGTACGGTTGCTGCTTCAGTTGCTTTGCTATTTGAACTTTGCAAAATGTCTGCGACCTTTAACCGAATTTCAGAAGGAAGAATCTTCCGATTTCTCCGCTATCAATCAAAAACATCCGTTGTTTGTTACTCTGACTGAACCACAAGTTTTAGGATTACAGGGTCGCACCCTCTATAATTTGGTGAGAGACGTATCCTGGTGAGCGATATTGCCACAATATTATCCAAATAAATTGTTTCACGAATGAATGTCTACTGTTCCAAATCGTGCTTTCCGGTATCTTGAACATCGTTAGAAGGATGTTCTGGCACACCATGTATGAAGATTGTGTTTAGGCGGTCTTACTTAAGGTGTTCCTCTTCGGTGTTTCTTTCTGTTTGTTGCGCGCTCCAAGGGACATCAGGATATATACGTATCCCACAGGATCCGTGTTTTATCGCACTTTCGGTGAGCAAAACGCTTTCTGCGTCCGTGGAAGATTCTGATGTTACTCTAACAAGTCTGGGTTCGCCATAGTGCGGCGAGTTTGGATGACGAGTAATTCGTAATATTTTTCTGGTCATGGCTTTGGAACTCATCTGCACGCACAATGAGTTCCAAGGGTCTTGGTCGTCCGATAACTTACCCCGCCATATAATGGCGGTATATTCAGGAACATTTGAGCATACAAGAGTCCAGGCATTAAAATACGGTTAAATTTGTGAAAATGGCATCGTGCAACTTAACTTGGCGGCTGACAAACTCATAGCAGTTTATCGCGTTATAAAGAAGTTATAAAAATTATTAAAAATATATAATGTTGGTCCTTAAATTTTTAATTACAGTTGATAGTAATTCGGATATCTTCTTAGCTACTGCAAGCGAAACCGTTAGCTGATGCAGTAAGTACCCTTTGTATTTCAACTTATGGAGTCGTTCCTTAGCAGCATAAGCACATTTTGACAATGCGAAAAGTTTTGCATTTATTCAATCTAACCTCGATTGCTAGTAGAGTTATGATTGTTCATTTGAAGTTACGATGCAAGAACCGATTCTTGACAACCTACTGGCCCATTCGCATATTACTTTGCGCATATGAAGTACAAGAGAATGAATAACTTCACTAGCATATGATTTGTTGTTAAAGGCAAAAGTAGATTCAGTAGGAAAGAAACCGATCTACTTATCATTACTGTTCAAGGGGGATGGGATAGCTGAATCAACGTCTAGAAGATTTTCTGCCGCAATCGCCCTAACGTACTATAAAGCAAACCTACGGCTAAGCTTCTACTCAGTGCCGACCCTGCATCAACAACTTAAGTACAGTATTCCAAGATCAAGTACTTCACTCTGTGTATAATCTTTCCCTTGCTCTTGTCGATCTGGATATATCGGAAGAACTACCAGGAGACTGTCCGAGAGAGCCAGGGAACACTGTCCAGTTTGGCTGGATAGCGGCGTGACTAGATCAGTGGCAAGTGCAGTGTCTACACACCTGATTGACTCGAGCCATCAAGTCAGAGCGCATGAGGCGTTCCAGCCCATCTACCGCGTATCCAGATGCCACACAATAGCGGTTAGATGTCGTCTACTGGTAGCGGCCGAGGCGATAGCCATCAGGCTTCATGACCCTGACCTATGTGCACACAAGAAATTTGTCCAGGCACTAACTCTATCCTAGTCCCCTGTAACACGGACACCTAGTATGGACAACGCCACACACACACACACACACACACACACACAAACAGTTGATCACCGTGGGGCCAATCGCCTAGCTTGGTCACTCAGACCATCTGTGTTTGGAACCTGTACTCTTAGCTGATGTTTACGTTCATGTCATTAATTTGTGGTGTATTAGCCTGATGTGGAACCACTGAAAACTAGCTTGTTCGCTATTTGTTCTGACGTCTACTCCCGGGAAATGTTATTAGTTGAAAGTCAATATTTGTCACAGGTGACTCTAAGTTGTCTGTAATAGTCAGCGACTTGTCCGAGTCGGTTGGCTGTTGAAAGGTTTCTTGCCACTGACGCAAATGAACGCTAGTGATTGTAAACTGCCTTAGCGTCCGTTTGTCGATTCCACATATGTGCAGTGCGACGCAACCAGCTTTGTCAGCTGCCACTGAAGAGTTTTGGAGACGGGCGTTTTTTGGTTTGCAAAATTAGTTGCCCCTACTTGCAAATTCATTAGGTGCATAGGTGGAATGAATGTGCTCTCCAGATTTTAGTGATTTCAGCTTTTACACCAGGCATCCTGAGGAGAGCGGGAATTAAAAGTTTAAGATATAATAATGAAACACACACTGACGCCCACTAAGTGTTTATTACTACTCCCTTCACATAATTAGTAAACATTTTTGGGATTTCGAGTCAACTGAAGTCACAACCGGATTTATACACCTTTGACGGGTGAATATTCAGATGCAATATGTACGGATTCCTAACCGCTTTAATCTTGGAACGAGGTATAAATGATCGTTTAGTTTCACGGCTGAACCACACCGTAAGAGATATTCGAAAACAGGTGTGCTTGATAGATCCTCTCAGCCTGTATTCAGGCATAGTCCTAATGTTATAGTGTCGCCGTAATTGAGCTTCATTTTACATATGTCAGGCTAGTCGAGTGGGCACAGATGTATATAGCATCATAACTAGTCTAGTGGACCGCAAATAACATGCATTCAGTTAGGTTTGTCTGAAAAGATCTGCAAATAGGTTGACAGATTCCCCCAAGCAAAGACTAAAATATCGTTTAGTAACTTAGTATCTATAGAGTTTAACTGCCGACAGCTACTTGCGTTTAAGTACCACTGTGCGTTATTTTTGTCCCAACAGTGCTTTTCACAAGGCAACTGGACGGCACCATGTATCATGCATCTCACTTGATTTGATCCATTTCTACCAGAAGACGAATTAATGTGAACCCAACGGTGTACTCACCGCCCCTCTCCGTAACACAACGGGGATGAAAGCAGCAGTTGTATTTATGTGAATACCTTGGGGAGTCATCTCAAACCCGAAATTCCCCTTTGTATTGTCACAGACATGGACTTTTTAACCTTTACGTCAGTCTTCTTACGTGATTGTCGAATATTCGCTTTTTTACACGTTTTAGATCATAGTTCATTGTTCAGTCTCTCTAGTTGACAACCAACTATAGAGTACAACCGGTGGTCATCCGCTCCCGCCTTTTGGTCAGGTCAGCGCTGGTGGCTCGCATCCTCTAATCCACCGCAAATAGCGTTGTTATGTTGGGGGGGGGACCATTTTGACACCAGTAAGAAGATGTACCCCAATGAACTGACAGTCAATATTTGTCACTAGTGGGTATGCGGGCGTCAAGTGACGTCAAGTAAAGGTTGTCATCCGAGTGATCACGGATAGGCAGCGCGCTGCCGCCACACAACTACAAACGCATCCACTGAACTTTGCATACATATCACGCCGTCTCCCATAGAAACTGAAGCTTTTCTAAGTTGCGCAATCACCAACATTGCACGCAGTTAGATTTGGTGATGTAACTGACTGACTGAATGGTTCGAAGCCTTACACGGTGATAATGAGAACAGACAGTGAGTCAGCCCAGTATTTTCAGAGTACTAGATACTTCAATGCAAACTAAATAGTTCAACTTGCTGTGTTACACATGAGAGGGCTTCGCAGCGTCGGCGTAGTATCCCTTCCAAGGATAGCTATGTTCTCTGCCAATTCACCATTTGGTATTCGGCAATCCATGCATAAATCGGCCCTAGAAGGACTCAATTGGAGCAGAAGTATGTCATTTCTTTTCATACAAGTTATGGAGTTGAAGAAGAATAAGAAAATAGGGCAGCTCTGCTACACTGCACTAGTCGTGTTGAATTTAGAGCTAGTTTCCAGTGGATCCTTACTTGGGGATTGTAGTCGTGATATTGTGATTACTGAATAGAGCAAGACGTTTCAAGTACGACCGTCAAAATATATGACGCGATGATTAGTGCGATCAACGGAATCAAGGCTACCACGAATAGTGAAATCGAAGCGTAAATCGAAGAGTAAATATGCAGTCACGGCGCATTTGCGCGAGGTGGTTTTCGTTTTGATATTCACTGGTGCATTTCACAGTACGATGACAGGTGGCCAAGATATGTGCCCAGTCAGTAGAGTGTAGACTAACTGGCCTAAACCTTGACAAAATTTACGGTGCGTTCGTTGACCTCTTTGAAGAGAAATCCCTTGCTGCACCAAATAATCTTCAACAAGGACATTAAGGCAGTTACCGTTGATTCCCCGATAAGCTTCGGCGGTGACCAACTATATATTGCATGTTAGATGCAATACATCTAGCTCCATTCGGGAGGAAATCTCAACAAACAATGTGGTTCATTCGCTGTCATAACAAACTAACTATAAGGGAGCCATTTGTTAATTTTTCCACACGGAGAAAGTCTTTTTTGAGGTTATACAGCAAACATAAATGCCTAATATTTCACAAGAAAAACATATGTGATGAAATCCTAAATAGCGAAGTTACACGGTGTTATTAATACCTAGACAATAATTTCATAAGAAATGCATCGCGCCTCGCAGAACAAATACTGATGCGAAGAATATAATGAGGAAAGCGTTCCTTGATTTTATAAAGGGCATTGCTACGCCCTTAGTGATTACACTTCTCATTAAGTGATAAATTTCCTCCATATTCAATCGAGAAAGAGAAACGAATGTTTCCAGTTAGCCATCTATTTGTGTTCCTACTAAAGAAGCCCGCACGTTCACTTATAAACTTTTATACTTTCAGAAAATCTAGCAGGCACCTCATTCACCGGAGCAAGCTTTTGCGGTCTAATTAATGCGTTGTACCTTTGACATAATATCAGATAGCAGTCACTTATCATCCGACGAACATACTTATCGACCCGGAAGGAATCAATAAGTTGTTATGTTCCACCTCGGAGGGCGTTATCACTCGTAATTAACTGCAAATAAACAAGCGGTTACCCGGACAGAACAGCGACAACGTCTGTTAATTATGAAGCTCTAGCTACTATCTTCCACTACCGTCAGTAATGTTCTAATGATTTGGAATATTAAACGGTTTGTTTGATTAAATATTGAGTAAACAACGCAGAATCCCTCCATAATCTGTTGATTGATAGCACTACGTTTGAGTGTGAAGCCCAAATATTTTCCACTTAGTAGTCCGCTTGCAAAAATCCGGATCAACAGGTGCAGTAAAACAAATTATGCAATCCGGCTACGTAAAAGTAAGCATGGGTCATTGTAATTTCGAACTTTTCAACCGATGTTTTTTATATCTTGTGTCCACAATAAAAGCATAAAGATCGGTATTCATCACAGCTACACTCAAGTGAACAAATATCGTAAGTGCGTAGTTGCACTGTAGGACCGTTTCATCCTTTCAGGAATCGTCAACGGTGCGAATTATATGTGACCCTTGTAGTATTCGTACCCTTAACTTGACTGGTGTCAGTCAGTGGTTGAGACCGCGACGATCGTCCTGGCTAAGTTACTAGATATGACGTGGCACCGCTCACTATCTACTGACTTACTGACTACCTTGCTGAGGAGAGCTTAGACCCCTAACCAAGCCATGAGATTACAAAACAGGCCGCAAAATTACTCATGGCATGATAGGGAAGTTGGTCTGTTGAGAGTTCTCCAAGGAATGAAATACCCGTTCAATGCTCTTAGTTACGTGTGATGGCTGTCTGACTGAGTCTGATTATGAGGCATTCTACTTTTACTATTCAATTTCCCCCACTACCCCTTTGTATTACTGAAAGCACATAAACATTCCTGTTCATTTAGCGCGTTGCCACATTGGCCTCCCTGGTATTTCACTAATCTCCACTAATGCAGCAGATGAGGTAAGTTATCACAACACATTGCTCAATTAAAGTCTGAAAGGGGAAAGTGAGTTTCCTCGAGATCAGTGTCTGAGTGATGCATCATGGAGTTGGAACTGATGGACATTAAATACATCCTTCAATTTTCTACCGTTAATTTCACCTAGTAAAACGAATGATGGTGCAACTAACTGCGACGCAAAGCATGCCGCCTGCAGTCCCTACTTTAGGATAACAAATGTCATCGTGGATAATCTAACATTTAATCCATGCGCTATTTTGTGCATAAACACAGTTATATGGCCTAGTAGCATACATAAAGAGTCGAGGGACTTTTTGAGGTAAACTGAGTGAGGAAATTCACCTAATGAAACAGGACTCAGTGATACATTGTCAGCTATTTGCATTAGGTATCTATCCACCTCAACGGTTGACAATCATGGGAATTCGTGATTAAAAGTTGAAGGGTTTAAATGCTCATTTGTTAATAAATTAGCAATGAGGTTCAGAAAAATTGCGCTTCAAAAACCCCCCAATAACAAACTTTTGTCAAGCAATTGGTGGTGAATTAAATTAAAGAGTTATGTCCTGAGGATTTAAAATGGATTTTGCATTATCTCACTTCCAGGTTGTTAAGCCAACATTATTTTCTGTTACGTAGCCCAGGAGGTCCAGAATTTCCGAAGCATTCAAGAAACCGTCCTTTGTCAGACAAAATCACCCATAATTATGGGACACTGCTTTTTCTGTTTACTCGTTTTATACAAACTTGTGTCTAATGCGGCAGACGTACTGAATGCCTATAAGCGACGTAGCATGGCTTGGTCTTTCCACGTACATGTTCGGCAAAACACTACTTGTCCAGCCAAGTATTCAAGCTGAATCGAGGAACGTCAGCGATGACATGTCTTTTGGATGAAACGGAGCAGGTATACCAACTGTAAGGAAGATAAGCCACTCTTGAGATAGAGTCGCGTATCGGATTTAGTGTTAATGACTTCTCAGAAAATTAGTCCGTTTGAAAAATATGGAGAAGTTTTGCATAGTTCAAAGAGGCTTCGTTGACATGTTAGTAGGCGTCTAACAGTAAGGCACAGTGAAGCGACTCCTTATATTTCTTCCCTTTCCGTTTCTCATAAACGAGGTCAGCAGTGTAAGTGTGTGTCGTAATCCATCCAGAATACAAACGCTCTAAGTAACTCATTGATGAGTCAATAACCGTTTTGATATGTACTGATCACGGCTCAGTGGTGCAGGAGTACACGAGTCAGTCAGTAAGCTCTAACGTCAGGAATAGAGTTGAAATTCAGTTATTTTATCGGAAGAATGCAAATTCCCGAGAAACACTATGAAGCGAAACGTTGCCATAAGGTGACATCTTGCATTCATCTTATTTCCCGCATTTTCTTGCACGTGATTATTTAAATCCCTCTGGCAACTCACCTACGAATGTAAGAATTGCATTCACAAAACAAGCAATCCGAGGAAAAACATCTGCTAACTTCAACTCACTGGATTGAATCTCAGTTATAAGTTATTGCAAGACATGCTCGGTTTACTTATGAATGGGACCCACTTATGAGGCATCCAGGTGTAACAGAATATACTCCTGAGTTATTTGACCTAGGGGTAATCTCTTCGATATAGGAAGACGAAGCCTAGTCCAGAGAAACGGTGGAGAATACTGGTGGGAATCGATGGAGCAGGTATGATTCTTGCCTAATGGGAACAAATCGAGCTCACTTACAATAACCAGTGAGTGGTTCCATGAATTTCGCTTTTATTCATAATAAGGTGTACTGCTTCAGATTGTCAAAATTTGGTAGGAGAAATCTGTCTTTTAATGATTTAATAATACCTTTTTTCTTTGTTAAAAATATGGGTCAACGAGAAGAATACCGCTTTTCTGGACACAAGTATAATCTTGATTTACCGAATTTTACCTAAACAAGTTACCTAAATGTACACATCGGGCATTATAGTTATTGTTTTATGAACACATTCATAATACCGAAGTGTGCACCGACAACTTGGGAAATAGCTTCTGACCAGCACTAAACTCCTGGGGAAAAATCGAAATAAATGCCTTTGAATGCCCAGTGCGTTTTCTAAGCTAAATGAAGGGCTTTTATGCTTAACCATCACTCAGCTTTTAAATTTCTTGTAAACATACAGATGGATCTGTTCTATCAATTTCCTCGGTTGTTTGACTTTCTGCTTTCAGTGAATCAACGTCGAAAGAGTGGGAGTGAAATAAATGCTTTTTAAGTCAAATTTGCAGGTGTCAAGAGCAACACTTTTTAATCGGACGCAGGTAGCTCAAAGTTTCTCAATGTACCAGTACCTCAGAATGCGTGAGACTACGGCAAAACTAAGTAGACTTGGGCCCAAGTTAACTCAGCATTAGTTAGCTGGAAGCATTTATGCAAGATATCACCCGCATAACCAAATGTGGCTACCATCAAAATCAGCTAGATGTTTTGGGACTCTGTTAGTGTAGAATGATTCTCAACATTCCAGAGGACTGCGCGTTTTGGTTTGGAGTGGGGTGTTGATTAAATGCTTGCTGTGAAGCCCGTTTTGTGTAATAGGTGATATGGTGAATATAAGTAGTGATTGCTACAGGTTGAGGAGTATGCGAGAGGACTCTACGTCCATGTGCCACAGAAAGAACTGCTGGGTGAATAGTGCAAACGTTTACCATTTGGATCTTATAAATGCTCCTACACTGCTTCACTAGACAGGTTCCTGATCATTAATCGGTTGGGCTTACTTGATAAGTATAGCGTTGGCGTCAAACAGCTTTGTTTCTCAACTCCACCTTAGGTTGTGTGAAGCTACAGCTTAAGCATTCAATAATTATGCGTAAAAGTAAAGTAATTTTTATGGAGACCGAGTAGGTGTGTTGTGCACTTTTATTTACAGTGCATGCGCATTGCCTCGGTTAAACTCCAAAACTGCACTCAACGCGTGCTCTTACATTCTGTTTTGCTATTTGTTTACCGAGCAATTTCTCAGATGATACGGATTTACATGTTTTATCCAGTCGCTACCGTTAATGATATTCATTGAATTTTTTCTCTTACACTCCTTGCTACTACCATTTGTCTCAGTTAATACAGATTTTACTTATTGAATACTCGCAACTCTGTTGGTGGAATTAGACTTGACGAAGTGAAGTGAACGCAACTCACCAAACACTGAATCTTCTTTAGGCTCAATTCTTCTGTTGGCTGCTATGTTGATATCTCCAACCTCACATTATTGGCATGTCTGAGACCCAATGGTTTTGTCAGGTTTATAAAATAAGTATTATTGTAGCTGCTGCTAGACTTGTGTGCTCGTAATACCTCATCTTGAATCAACCAAGTCCCTATCAGAAATATCCGATGTACAGTTTTCTACTCACAATCCACCCCATTTCGTTTTAACGTACATGAGGGAACTCTGCCCATTGTAAGTAGAGCCTAAGTGTCAAGAAAGTTTTCAGAATTTCGATAAATTTCAGTGGTAAACGCTGACGCTACAGCGTGTCCTATAACACCTAATGGGAAAAAGCGTTTTTCAGTGAGCTATGAATGGATATACTCGAACCGTAGCGCAAACTTTTGCCACAAGTAGTCATGGTGCAGAACAGTTTATTGTTCATGTGGATGAACCATCCGTGGGATACGCCGCCCGTATGGCTTATCTCATGATACATGACAAAATAATTGTACATTTTATCAGATGGTCACCCTGATTTTCGATATCCTCATCTGTAGAACAAATGTGATCATTTGGTGTTTAACAGTTTGGCCTGTAATCCCATATTTCACCGGCAAACTAAGAAGACTGCTACAATTATTTACAAGAGCCTGCACACTTGATTATCTGTTGATATGGGCATAATTAACTTTATGTTAAAATACATCTAACAGTCACCAGTTATTATATGAAAATAGTCACTTTTTACAGAGAAATATAATTTGTGGTAATGTCTTACTTTGATCTTCTATCGCCTTTGTTAGATTAAGTAAATCTTGAAAGAGAAATGCCTCCGCTGTAGGTAATCCAATTCTACCGATAGTGTCCGAAATCCTCTGGATCGCGCACACTGTATCATACAATATCCCAGTAGGTGAGTCTACATAAACACGAGATGGACTTCGACCTCCGGAAGCCACTTGTATAAAGTCCATGGGATGATAAATGAAAAGAAATTGAAAGAAAACCAATCCGAGCAAGGAAGCATAGTAAATCCGTAGCCGGGTTCTCGAAAGTGTCACATTAAACCGGCAGTAACTGACAGAAGTAATTTCGTCAATGAACTTCGTCGCAAGAGCCGTACGTATTTGATCATTAACACTGCCATTGTCTCTGGGTTCTGCCATATCCAATGTCCTCTCGGGTGTTGTACATATTCTTTCCATTTGCAACCTAGGACACTAATCCCACAACAAGTACGGGTCGCCTCTTAATACACGGATCATCCAGAGCAGATTTGAACTACGATTAGAAGTATAGTATCTATGCCTGCTGAGGTAACCATATGTCGTTTTAGGATTGGTCCGTTCGTTAGCCAATAAATGTGAGAATAACAAGAGGGAAATAAATGGAGACATTTTGTCTGGATCCAGTTGGCTAGGAAGAAAAGCATTTCCGTCTGCTCCCAATGGAAACAGTTACACAACGCCTTTGTTTCTCGCTCTATGAATGACATAAAACAAATACACTAAGTCTGGCGTTAGTCTCACTACAAAATAACTGGATGGTTTACTGACGGTTTGAATGGGAGTAACGACCTTTGAACTCCCGATACTTCTAGTGGTTCAGTTGAAATCTTGATAAGGACTGAAACAATCCACTGGACAACGTGTCCGTCGTACGAGTAGATACGATTGTGACTAGATAAAATCTGCCGTTGTTAAGGAGATGGGCTAATGTCTAATTTATGATATATAGCAAGGAACAGACTTTTGTCTGATACCCACGAAACCTAAAAAGCAAAGTAACCTCTCAAAGGTCAACTCTCCAATGAGGATGCCATACACACGACCATAGACCCAAAATATGTTTGTCAATAGCGCAGAAGGAAAGATTACGTAGGTCGACGATCCTCGCTTGAGATATCAATCGCTAGCAAACCGAAAACAAAGGGTTAACGTACGTACATGTTAGCAACGAAAGCTAAAATTGGTGCAGGCAGCATTTTCAGAATTATCAATATTTGTCCAAAATTATTGTTGCAGATAACAAGAATAGAAATAGAGTGGAAGGTTTTTAATAAGAATGGAAACTTATGTAATAGTCAGTTGATTTGCTTGCTGCATCCGTCTCTACAATCATTATTCCCCAGCGGTATTTCTTACTAGCACGCTGAATGCGATGGCCAACATTGATTATGGAGTGTCAGAAGTTAATCAGAAGTTAATCAGTTCGGCTATTTAACCAGAATGTTAAGCTCAGGAAGAGTTACTGCCGTTTGGAGTATATGTGAAACAGACAGATCTCCAGCTTACTGTAACAAATACCTTTGATACAAAACGCACAAATTCAACCCAATTTTAATTTGGGAAGTACGGTTGCAAGTGCCTCTGGTGTATCAGCAGAATGGCCATAGTATGCATCCTAGTTACTGACTAACAAATGGATGTTATAGAGAAAAAGTGAAATTGTTGACAGTTTGAAAACGTTAAATAATCGTACTAACTGTAAGTTTAACTCCCTGGGTATGGCGATTAACGATGGAATACTGAAGCTTTATCAAAATGTTGACTTTACAGTAAAAAGCTGATTAGAGTTCCTAATGTTATTATACTGAAACCCCCGAAGTGTGACCGCTTCATTATCTTGTCTACCTCAATAATTTGACAGTCTTCTCATACCTTAAATCGTCACCGTGTAAAAAATATGGGTCTAGACTTGTGTATGTTGACGAAGTGGGCATAACAGTTCTTAATATATTAACTATATAAGTAAAATATGTGAAGGTTTACTGAGTGATGATCAATGAATGGTACGCCTGTTCAAAAAACAATATGGATATAGTGGAATTTTGCAATGTATGCAATTCGCCTAAGTAACTAACTGCTATTTACTATCCCGCAGACGTATGATTATACAGCATATTCTCTGTCTGTGTATGAACGCGCGAGTACTTTTTTCCGCCTCATAGTGCAGACGTGTATGTACGTTTATCTTGTTCGATATGATCCCACGGAGCCGCTTCAACGGATAAATCTTGGCCTATGTTTTGTGAATCCTAACCTTATCAAGCTATATACACAGGCAGTAACACGTCCATCCTTTGGAACATGTGCCTACTCATTGTAAATGTCATAATAAGGAATCGAATTGCTTGTCTAACAGTAGATTAACCAATTCAGTTAGGTCTGTGGTAGAAAAAAGAGCAATGAGACTTTTCAAGCAATTGAACGGATTCTGAGGAAGCCATACTGCATTTATCATAGTGCAGCTTTACTTAACTCTTTGACGTGATACAAGCATTCATGTAATATATGCGAAGCAAGACGTAGCGATAATAAAGTGTACTTTTCTACATACAAGAAATTTAGGTACGCTATGTTTCTACAAAACGCCTAGTGTACCTTATTTCGCTGTTGCATCACGGTATAAACTTTGTTTCAACCTACATCCTTTTTCGAGTATATCGGATGTGTACTTACATCATGTAAAATAGTTAATTCATGCTGCATCAATATCAACTCATTATGGTTTTCCCATACGTTCACTCCTTTGGTCCAGGCACTTGAGTGGTTCACCTACGGAGGTTATACTCTACTATACGTGCTTCTGCGCTTGCTGTGAATGTTGGCGAACAACTCTATGGGAAATTGTGTAGTCACAACTTACTGATATTTTTATGGGATTTTTGCAGTAAAGCAATGCACCGTTTTATCTCGCGCACAAATCTTAAATTTGGAAAAGATCAAATTTCAACAGACTGATCGTGCGGCTTAATAAGAATTTTGCTTTAAACGGCTGAAATCAGCTTTAAATTCTAA
Organism: Dicrocoelium dendriticum; assembly: GCA_944474145.2. Classification (NCBI taxonomy): domain Eukaryota; kingdom Metazoa; phylum Platyhelminthes; class Trematoda; order Plagiorchiida; family Dicrocoeliidae; genus Dicrocoelium; species Dicrocoelium dendriticum. Next base: position 102,861,428 of record OX104069.1, read on the forward strand.
TAATTACCATCTGGAATGGCAGTGGCTCATCGCTTTTAGAATCATGATTTCATGCTTTACTGCACAGCATCACCTGTTGAACTGTGGCTCTAAGATAGCATTGGAATAAACATTTCCTACGTCCATAAATTGGCTGAATGAAGTACCACAATATACGCAATTATTTATACCACTTAACGAGCCGAATTTTGCACCTAATGAATCCATACGCTTTTGAATCCGCCATTGACCTTTTATTGCAGCGGAGTAGTTAGTGGTCTTTTTAACTAGAAAGACGTCTTGCAAATGCAACTGCTTTAAACGGATTTACGTAGTCAGAGAAATGTCAAATACCCCATGAATACCCTGTATTGATTTTCCTGCAATCCTCCACATGGCATCAGTCTACAGAAATGCAGTATCCCAACAGCAAGCTTGATTTGACTGATGACAAGTTTAAACACAACCATTAAAACTTTGGCCCGGAACAAACAATTAATTGCCATGTAGTCCTTCCAATAGATTGACGATTAAATTACTACTCGGAACGAAAGAGAAAGGTCAAGCATCACCATCGAAGTTCTCTATCTGAGACCGTTATTGCTGATCTCACTGACGTATGTATCTAATGTTGCGCCGAAACATGAGCATTCAGATAGCGTAAACTAGACATTAACATAGTCCCAGCCGATTGGCTTTCACGGAATTTTGTACGAGTATGTATCCACTGCAACTTAAGACATGAATATCTACACGAAAATGAGATCTTACAGATTTTTACCATATTTGAGAGAGCATTCAGTCTGCGCCATCAAAAATAGCAATACTGTGTAGATGAGGGGTGTCAGATTTCGAGGTTATGCAAACTGCTAAGGAAAGTTTAGGAAACTACACCTCTGAGTTTTACTATGGTAATGCATAACCGAGTATTAGTAAGTGGTAGGGTAAGGTTTTGATTACTGTAAAAATTCATCGCAGCTGGAATCAGATAGTTGGCCTTCACTCATCCAAGAAATCGCTAGACGGCCGTTTCTCCTTATTCCGGTTCGCCAATAGCGCGCAGCCGCTGGATCCTGCCAGATTCAGACCCTTTACTTTGCTCTTACGATTCGGCGATTTAAGACACTGAGCCATGAGCGACGGCGGAGAGTTTCCATGTCTGGTATCGAAGAGGGATACAGCGCGGCTCACCTTTCCTTCTCATGCCTGTTGCGAACAAGCAGAGGACAGAACTGACCTCGAGGGCAACAATCTTCTTTGCAAGCGGCCACTAATCGGGGTAGCATATGTGATGTCAAGGCGATTATTGACTAATAATCATGGGTCACGTGTTCGAATCCGGCAGGATCCAGGGGCTTTGCACGATTGAGTAATCCGAAGAAGGAGAAATAGCCACCTAGCAATTTCCTATTTTTGTGCTGGGTGCCCCCCTGATTATAGCTACCCCTCTCTTCCCAAAAGCTTCTTGCGATTAATTAACGAGTAAACAATATTTGCCAGTTGTGACCCAAATTGGTTTGTTATTGAGCACCATCGATGTAGGTACGGAAAGGTTAATTTTGATTGTACGGTTTACAACGAGCTGGACACACGTGCACTTATATTAATGTTTCCACAACAAATACATACACATACTTGATCAGCTTACATACCTAGTATCATATGAAACGCAGCTAGTTGATATTGCCATGAGCACTGCCTACGGAAGCCGGACAAAATTAATCAGATTACAGTACCAGCAGTTGTCCCGGGTTGGGATCGGTACAAGGCAAAACGTTGTAAACTGCTAGTGACTGAGACATACATTTTCATTTGTGCATTAGTAACAGAATTTCCAGTGATTATGCTGGTAATCACAAAATATTATATGATACTCAACAGCTAACAACCTGCTTACTGGCATCATTCCTTTGAATCAGTGGAATTGTGATTTAAGTTTGGGGTTAATGGTGGTTAGATGTCGGTTGATCACTGATCGGACACAGTTTTATTAAACTGTATATAACCACGGTAGACTTTCTAAGATACCCTTACAAACATGTTTTACGTATTTTAGAATGCCCAACTAATGTGTGACGATAAATCAACGGTTGAAATTTCCAATATAATAAGGAATTCTGTCAATTAAATGGGAAGTTATTATGTAAGACACTGCATGAAATAATTGTTGTTAGGGTAATCCTAATTAACCTAATGGTATCAAGATTCCAGAAGGCTTTGAATACAAATCGGTTTTGCTAGGGTTTTACTGTGGCAACGTTTCGCTCTTAACACAACAGCTTCTTCAGGCCAGGTGAATTGGTACAAAATTGGCCTGGCGTTTTATGGGAAGGTTGCAAGACATAACATGAACCATTGGATAATAGTGTTACAGGTCAATAGGTCAAGTGACCATGCTAGTGAAACAACAAGCAGCGAGCGCTTCTCATTGATCCATGTCACCGGTCGTTCATATGTGAAGCATTCCTTTCTGGCAGCTGCTGATTCACGCTCCGACTTGAGTTCGTCCGCCGACACCTTTTCTGACTGATCGGGTTAACACAGCCCACCACGCGTTCGATAACTCCACCCCGTCTGTTCTGTTCACACAGTTATTAGTCTTAATAATCTCGGTCGCCTCAGCAATCAACCTTTGGTTTGTTGCTGGTGTTCCCCTCCTAAGTATCTCGACATTGTCCCAATCAATCTCGTGTGTTGCCTCTAGCGCATGTACGGCCACCGCTGAATGTTTTAGTAGGGCCCTGTATTCAAGCTCATTTCTCGGTGGACGCGAAACTTACCTCTTGTGTTCTGCTATCCTCGTGCGTAGCTCTCTCGCCGTTTGACCTATATACACATGTTCACAGTCTTAGCAATTGATTTTATAAACACAATTTGTTGTCCTGTCACTTGGAAGTGGATCCTTCAAACGCACAAGTGTTGAATAGAGCGTTTGACCTTTGCGAAAAACCACTCTTATTCTCTCCTTGTTTAGTACTCGTCTGATTGCTTCTGAGATTCCCTTTTTATAGGGGATTCCCACCGTCCCAATCCACTCCGTTGTGCGTCGTGGAGGTGGATTTAGAGCTCTCTGTAATTGGCGTTTCACTAACCGCCTCGGATATCCACTGTCTACTAATTTGCTAACCGTCTCCTTACGAGCGGCCTTCCTGTCCTCCTCCTCTGTACACAGAGTCTGGGCTCTGTGAAACAGAGAGGATGCGATAGCGGCATAGACTTGTTTTGGATAACCCGTACTGTAATGAAGCACTCCGTCCGTATTTGTCGGCTTGCCATATATCGTCGTCTTTAGCCGTCCACCGATTCTGTGAACTAGGCAATCGAGGAATGGCAGTGTGCCACTGCAAGATTCTAGTTCCATAGTAAAGTTTATATTTCCATTAATGGAGTTCAGATGATTTGAAACGCCCCCTTCATATCTCGCTTCACAATCACAAACGTATCAACCACGTAGCGCCACCAAATCTTTGGTGAACTAGTGGAGTTTGTCAGCGCCCTTCTTTCAAAGTCTTCCATGTCAAAGTCTTCTAATGGTATCAACTTCCGCCTGCAAACTGCCGTTAGGAAAGTACGTATTGCCAACTTTTGGACCCGTGAGGCTGGCGGTACCTGTGTTCTTGGTAAAGTCAAGCGAGTGAAGGCATACAAACTAAAGCCTCAATTCATGGTGTTTGGCTACCCTCATTTAGAATACGACCGATTATATTGATGTTAGCAATACCGAGAAGTTGTCACCAGACTAAAAATGATTATCCGGAAATTTTGTCGTTTGCAGTGTGCTGAAAGTGAATATATTTTAGTCGCCATGATGCTTATCTTTTCTTAACGAAGTGACTGAAACAAGTTTAACCAACAACAATTCTCAGCACCTTGGAATACGCCAAACCATCTAAACGGTGTATGGCGTGCTTCCCTTTCAAGGTAGTCAGAATGTTTCGTTGGGCTTTTTAAGTTGGAACCACGGAAAATAGCTGTATTCAATTCAAGTGTCCCTCGATCGGTTGGTCATATTCGCTCAAGAAACTTTCCAGTACAGCCACCGTGCATGAACAGTAGAGTTGCCATGCAAGACAGTCTTCGAAACTCTATGCAACCTGGTGTGTACATTCGTATTCGATTAATTTCGACATAAGTAATTCTGAATCAAATCTAAGACCCCAGCGAAGCTATTCTGCATACAGTTCTTATTGTACCTGTGATAAACCAAGCTTACTTGGGTGGCTAGGTGCGAAATCTGAGACGTGTTCAGCAGTTGGTTACCATGCTCATCCCAAATTTCAGGGTTATGTGATCCCAGGACCGATGTAGAAAACCAGGGATTTATACCTTATCGTATCATCAGTTTCGAGTGGCCTGCATTATGATGCATTGGATATTGCATCCGGGTCACTACCCCATACTGAGCTCACTACTGCTTTTTCGCGTGTTAAGCAGTAATCGTGGCCACCGCTACAAGCTTGTGGTACCGGGCCGTTTAGCGGATAGCTCACCCTCTACGCTTTAAGAAAAAGGTAATGTCGAAATCAGTGTCAAACTTCAAGAAGCCCAAGTTTCGAGAACGCATTGCATCCGATTAAGATTTCGTCACAGCCGAGCTGCGTTGAATCTACGCTGTGATAAATAAGGTTGTTTCGTGGGCGTGTCAAATATCGGTGGGATAACGCAGATGACTATCTTCTCACTCTCTAAGTGCAGTAGTTCGTATTCTGCCAAAGCATAAAGTACACTGCATTCAAGGTATTGAAATCACAAAGGAATATAGTTACTTATAGTAGTGAGCCTATGAAAAACGGTTTCAATAGTTTAATAATTTAATGCTCTTTTAGTATATTTTTTGCTCCATGTCAGGTCGTGAGAGTAAACTACCATTTGGAAATCACAAATATTTTTGCTATCTTGGATACGACTGCAAAACCATTCCTTGATATGGAGACTATGACTTTTGCATTTCATCGTTAATACCATTGCAAATATTCGTTGTTAAGGCAATATGTGAGTTACTAAAAAGCTAACGGGACAAAATCCGGCGCAAGGAAGTGTTGTTTCGAAGCAACGGTCAAATGCAGACAGTGAACTAGAAACCGTGCTGTTCAAATTCAGGAGGGACGAGCATCGAACGAGATGTTCACTCATTTCCTTTACGAATTCGCCCCGAGGCAGGAAGCATCAACTGGATTGCATCTCATGGACAGCATCAATGGATTAGATAACGCGAATGTATGCAAGCGGAAAATCTTACGTTCAATTTCTGTGTGTATAAATTTAAAATCCCAACGTAGGCTCCATTCAGCCTACAAGGCAAATAGTAAGTACACATTCTGCACGGAAATCGGTTTGTTTAGGCATCTACTGTACATACTATCAAGAAACAATAAAGGAAACGAATTGCGTGTATGTATGTTATATTTTGGAAATTAATTGTATTTCCGTGTCTTAGTGCCATAGTAACCGAGCCAACTTTCGTCTGGGTAATTAATATCCAGTGCTATTCGTATCACGACAAATTCCAAATCGTGTTTTTTGACTGATTTTAGACTAGCTAACCGAACAGTATCTTCGTGGTGCCAGCTGGCTGGTTAGGGTCTATCCTGTTCCAGCAAATATTTTGGAGGCAGTGTTAACGAATATGGTGGGTTTTCGTCTGGCAAGCTTTCTCCCTATAATAGGACACATATGTCCGTTTAACAACATTGTGATGTGGCGGATGTGACTCACCACAAATTAAGTCCCTGCTCCGTGGATATCCGGAAAATGTTATCCAACGCACGGCCAGCATTCATTCATTCACGCATTCCTGATGATATCAAACAGTCACAAAGATAGCAACACACTTACAAGCACAAGCTGCACAGCTATATACACAACAATTACATACCTAAGTACACCCGTACGCATACATTCACTCTTAAATAAAACGTGTATTTTTATACATTTTGACCATACTTCGTTATGTTAACATGATCATGCCTGTAAAGGTGTGCCTCGCTTTGTCGAAAACAACAAGTTTAGTTTATTTAACTTAAAGTGATTGGAGATTGCTCCCCCATTATCTAGGTATAAATAAGGGGCAACTGTTTGCCAAGAAGTCGCATTCATACATTAAAGAAGAAGCATGCGGTATAACTAAGTTATACAAAAGGTTCTATTTGAGCTAAGTGAAATAACTTCTTAACAACAATGGTATGAACGAATGTTTAGAATAAGATAGTAGACTGTCATAATCTTTACCTTGTGTGCTTCTGCGTGCAATGTGAGTTTTCGTGTCTTGTTGTTCTCCATGTATTTTTACAAAACCGACTGAAAATTTCACTTAACAACTGGAAACTAATTCAGGCCGTAATCCCACAAATGCTTATTGCGTATGTGAGTCCCCATATGGAGTAGGCGATTCCGGCTTTGCAGCACTGGCTAAAATGCGATCCGTCTGCACCGAAGATATTGCAGCGAAGAGCATCCGAAATGGTTAAGTGCTTTTTCCATCTGCCATCCCAAATACTACTGGATGTCTTCGGAGTGTACAGCAGGAGTTACCACCTTCTATGGTATGACTTAATTCTGACTTATAATATTTTAGAAAACCTAGCGAACTTTTCCGCTAACTCTTTAAACTTAACCGAGACACTAAATTGGGGAGTCATTTGCTGAAATCAACACCCAATACGGCATGTTTGAATGCAGCCGGAATAGCTTTTCCTTTTAAAATTTTCAGAATTGTAAAGCTCTTTCCTACCGCTGTATCAAGTGTTGCTGACGGATCTCCGTTGTATAGTAATCAAGGTGACAGCCGTTAATATACTCAGTTCTGCGTTCAACTCCAGCTCAGTTTATGCCCACCTGATTAGCTCAGACGAGGACGAAACTGTTCATAGAGTGTCAGTGTTGTGAGGAGCAACGCAGAATCACCAAAGACTCTTCCAACTTATGTTATCTGCCGAGCCCACGTCACCCATTTTAAAAACGACTAAATGATGCATTGCTACTATTAAATCACGTGACATGACTTCCGATCATCAACTATCGCTAACAAGAAACACTGGTCACCAACCTCCAGGAAATCTTCTAGACAGATACATATGTGTGCTTGGTTGATAATACGATGAGTCCACAGAAACATGGTAAATAGAGTTGTCGAATTCCTATTTAAAGTAACGTATTTCACATTGACCATTCGTCGTGAATCGTCAAGTTTAGCCTTAAAAAGCATGGTAACACAGATCCATTGTTCACATTAAAGGAGGGTGCAAGATGATTTGCAGCATAACGGCACCAAAACTGCCCAAAATTCCAGTGGAAGTAGATCAATACTAAATATATTGCTTCTAGGGGGAAGAAAATGTACATCACTCTAGAATTACCCGAGCAAAAATTACCTCGATACATGACATCGGTAGAAAAACGCCTTAAAATGGATTGCGCAAGGGAACCGGATTGCCTGCAATGTTTCGTATGAAGCTCATCTACTAACCAAAAATAAGTAGAAAGCTGACGCCAAAAATTTTAAAAGTTTGTAAATAAGGTGAAACTTGGAAATGTATGCACTTCTAATTATCTCCACAGTACCGTTAAAAATAACTGAGATTCATAGATATAGCAAACATTGGGTGCGACCAGATATGCTTGAGGAGCAGAATGAATGACGAAAGTTCAATCATACATCCCTTGCAACCTTAACCTGACGAATATTTGCGTTTGAACGCACAGGGCTAGTTTCATCCAGCTTATCACGACCGCCTCTGCAAAGCGAAGAATGCGTGTACTAGCATAAAGCAACCCAAATGTGAACGCTGAATTCAGCTCTATCCGGCAAGAGCAGAAAAAAGAGGTGTTTGCTTATCAAAGAGGCGGTCGGCCTACGCGAGCACGGGAGTTGAGGGAAGTAGGGGTTTTGGGCGCTTTCTTGAAGAACCCATCTCGGAACATGTTTCTTTATTCGAGAAGTCAGAGTTCCATCAGTTCTGCGTATGCAGCTCCCTCCGCAATCACACATAAATTGATACATACCGTGTGAGCTGGCTCCGATAGGCTGAGCATCCTTTGTTGGATGTATTGAACAATTTCGGGTTCGGTTGATTAGAACTTGAGCAGCGCAGTAACTTCCCTGCGTAGCCGATATTAGTCGCTTGGTTGTCTTTGATGTGGAGAAATCATGTCAGCAAATTAATTCGATATAAACCTTCTTCTTGAGCACGATGTGCACCAAGGGCTTCGGCACTATATTCGCCTGTGTTGCTCGCTATTTCTGAGAGTTTGGCCATTCGACACAAACGTTTGTGCAATTAATGTTGGATCATAGGCAAGAGCGTCGGCCGAGCCAATTCGTCTGGCACGACAAACTAGGGTTTTCGCAAACGTCGGCATGTCCGTCTCTAATGTGAAGCTGAAGAAGTGTAAGTACTGGCCGGACAAAGTCGATTTTCGATAAACCGCCCTCACAATTAATCAACCATCACTGTGGATGATGAGGATGTCCAGATTGGGTAGACCAACACTTGTACTTCACCAGATTGACACCAGTGCGTTACTTTCGGACATTTGCGAAAACCCTAGTTTGTCGTGCTAGGCGAATTGGCTCGGCCGACGCTCTTGCCTATGAGCCAACGTTAATTGCACAAACGTTTGTGTCGAATGGCCAAACTCGCATAAATAGCGAACAACACAGGCGACTTAAAGTGCCGAAGCCCTTGGTGCACATCGTGCTCAAGAAGAAGGTTTATATCGAATTAATTTGCTGACATGATTTCTCCACATCAAAGACAACCAAGCGACTAATATCGGCTACGCAGGAAGTTACTGCGCTGCTCAAGTTCTAATCAACCGAACCCGAAATTGTTCAATACATCCAACAAAGGATGCTCAGCCTATCGGAGCCAGCTCACATGGCATGTATCAATTTATGTGTGATTGCGGAGGGAGCTGCATACGCAGAACTGATGGAACTCTGACTTCTCGAATAAAGGAACATGTTCCGAGATGGGTTCTTCAAGAAAGCGCCCAAAACCCCTACTTCCCTCAACTCCCGTGCTCGCGTAGGCCGACCGCCTCTTTGATAAGCAAACACCACTTTTTTCTGCTCTTGCCGGATAGAGCTGAATTCAGCGTTCACATTTGGGTTGCTTTATGCTAATACACGCATCCTTCGCTTTGCAGCGGCGGTCGTGATAAGCTGGATGAAACTAGCCCTGTGCGTTCAAACGCAAATATTCGTCAGGTTAAGGTTGCAAGGGATGTATGATTGAACTTTCGTCATTCATTCTGCTCCTCAAGCATGTCTGGTCGCACCCAATGTTTGCTATATCTATGAATCTCAGTTATTTTTAATGCTACTGAGGAGATAATTAGGATTGCCTGCATGTACCACTACTGGTATTTTTTCTTCGCCTTTCTTTACTTACTAGCTCTATTTAGATATAAGTCGTATTTTTAGCGGTGGTCTGCTTTCCAACTTTGAGCAAGTCAACTTGCACTGGCTAATTGTTAGTACGTGCTTCTCAGCGGGTTGCACTGATTACCCTGTGGTCAATGAAACGGCCAGATACAGCGGAACTTACGACTGTGTGTCTATCTTCTCTCCTTTCTCCATATCAGTTTAAGCGTAGTCAATAATATGCCAACGTGCCATCTGTATTTTTTAGTATGTATGCAAGGATATTAAACAAACCATGAGGCGTGATTATGCTTTCAATTTTTACCTGAAGACCGCAAGCATCGTCGGAACGCTCAGTGAAGTTCAGTACTTTCATTTGTGACACTACGTGAACCCATAAACTTTCAAATGTAGTTAGACTACTAGTTAGTAGTGGAAGTATAACTGCTAACACTGTTGTGATGAGTAGGGTGTAAAATGTTCGGCGAAATCAGCATTTATATTCGTCTTTGGTCTAACGTAGCGAACTAGATATGCGTAATGTGGATAGGATATTCTAAGTTGCGAGTGATTTTTGCCGGAAGATTTGCTTAGATACTTTTGTTTTATTAACCTTGATAATTTAATCCTTATAAACGTAATCGATTCATAGAAACCACAAACAACAATCATCCGGTACCTCACCATTAATTAGAGGTCGGCTGATTTCATATCAGTGATACCATGTTCTCAGATGTACGAAGGCGATAAAGGAACTTCTGGTGCTTTTAAGATTTCCTATCCGATATAACTATTAGATCTGTTTGCTATATATCGGAATCAACAAACACATACAGCCGTTGCCTAGTAGACATTAAAAGAGCTGAAGCAAACGCAGAATGCAATGGCTCTATGGCATTAAAGCGTTTCTCTTTTAGATCTAGCGGAAAACTTCATTCAGTGGCTCTGCAAAAATTTTTAACCTAAATGTGGAATGAAATTCACCCTATAAGGAATAGTGATCAGTGTAAACAAATGCCACCGCTTTGAACAGTTTTTGAAGAGCATTATTAAAGCTGTATAAATATAATTCCAAACATCCATATATTTTAAATCGTAGTATTATGGTGACCAACATTATGATCACCTCTCCTGAAATTGCATATTTAGTTAAGTCTGGGTGTGAGAGCATTTGATCTACTCATCTCTTACTTAGAATTTTAACCGCAATCCCTCCTACCATATTCATTGTGAGAAATATTTGTATGCAATAAAAAGCAAAGCAAATAGATAATTTTGTACTGGTGATTCGATTCTTTTTCTACAAAATGGTTAAGATACTCGGGTCTAGAGACTGTTTTTTGAATGTCAGGTGTGCTGCAGATCAGGTACAGCACCACCCAATCCACTCTACCAGTGCAAAATCTAGCGGTCTATCACAGACAATCTGACAGATGCAAGGCTTCGTGGTATCTCACCTGTCATCAGGAGCTCAAGAAAATAAATGTCACAGGAAAAAGTATCTGCGCTCGGTAGACCGCAAGTGGTAAGAAAACATACGCCACTACGTACGTGCTCTCATAAAGTGTGGTACTGTAGACGAAAATGCCAACAAGTTTCATTTGATTACCGCCAAATTCTTTTCTGTGTTTTAACGGATCAAGGTTTTATGTTTAGATAGGATGAACAATATCACCCAGCGTGAAAGGATCCATAAGAATGCCTAGTTACTTAGGTGGACGGCAGCATCGTTTCGACTATAGGTTGATGAGGCGGTCATTTCATCTCCAGACGACTGCTGCTAACCAAGCCATGTCGATTGCTTTAAAATGTGGGACAACCATTTGGTTGATGAAGGAATCAAATGAAGGAATCAAAATGACTATAGAAAATGCAAAGGGCTTGTTTTTGAAACTGCTTTTTCGCAGCAGTTTCTAATTCTACTTAAGAAACTTGGGTTATATGATGACACGCACTTATCAAGCGAAGTTCCATAGCAGAGGTCAATTTATGGACAGATCAAAGAAAATATTCGTAAAATTCGTAACTTCTTTGAAAGCTTGTTGTTTTTTCTAATATTACTACGAAATTGACTAATAACCCCGAGTAAATATGAAATGATATTAGCAGTGTACCGCGGAGCATTGTGCCAGAACACAGTGTGTGAAACTATGGAACAGACAAACTATAGACAATGGACGAGTAGACCAAAATATCGAATGAGTTTATTTTAACTTGACGCGGTTTGTTTACATTTCCCATACCGGATCTGGTTTAAAGAATCTTTAATGATGTACTGGGTAGTAAAATAATTCACTGCTACTTAGAACACGTTGGATCCGTAGTGCTTGTAGTTGTAAACATTGCATTATATCAACAGTTAAAGTTTAAGGTTTGAGTAGTTCCTATATTTATCACAAGTGAAGACTAAGATAAAAGCCACTGAGCTCACGTAACTTACTGACCAGTGTATGACACACAATTATTTTGCTAGATCAGGCTATCGCATTTTATAAACCCTTAACACTTTATCATGAGCTAATTGTATATGTGTGTATAATTGAACACATTACTCGGCTAATGACGCTGAAACTCTAAAAACTCATGTGAATCCACTTTGATATACTAACCTCAGCTTTTCACGTTTGCCGTATACAAACACAATCGCTCAGAGTATAGGATTTTTGCCACTTACAAATAAAGTGACCCGTACTACTTTAATCCACGCATTAGTTTATATTACTCGCTTGATTTTGTTTGAGAGCTACAATATTTTCCACTTCCATGGATCCACTCCCATCAGTGTATCTCCTATTCGTACCTGCACCGAAAAAATGAGAATGTCTGTGAATCAATCGAAAATAGCAGTCAAAGGCCAAAAAGAAAGATATTCACAAAACCGTCCATATTGAATCACTGAATGAACCCCAACCATTGGCAGCCGTGCATGTATGGCCTTGATGTTTATGTAAATATAATCTGTCCTTTGGAGATATGGTTCCTAGGCATGATAGCCAAGTGTAAATTTTCCAATTTATGCAAAGTATTCTAGGCGACCTGAAGATAAAAACACATACCGTGTATGCTATGCATAAATCTAATACGACATTATGGAGTCACACAACTTGCGACTACATACACATCGACTAATATCATCATTCAATTTATTTAACTAACTGGCACAGTCTCTAAAGTTATGAGCTTGAAATTCTACATCAAAGTGACTGTGCAACTCACTGAAGAACCGATAGTCTGTTAAGGATGTATGAAATACACAAGCAAGAATAAAACTGCGGCGGCCGTTGATGGCATTAGACCACTTCCATATGTCAATCGCCCAAATGATGTAAGAGATTACCGGTTCGTCACTTTAAGGGAAATATACAAAGTAATATAAGCAGTTCTTGCATATATTTAAGTAATAAGCCCAAGGTGTCAAAAGTGCGTCTCTTATATGTCTATGCGATGATGAATGTAGCTTCATGAAGGGATGAATTTCTGCTCCTGTAGCTGTACTCTATAGAATAACTATTTGTTTAACTAATGCATGGCATTGCTATCTGCACAGTACATTAAGAAAGCCGACGAACATACATATATTTTTAATTGCAATCTAAATTTTACTGGTATACATTTTTTCATGTCACTACGTCACTTTTCGCTTTGTATCCGGCGCAGCAGACTGATATAACTAATTGGAGTAACTGGCGCTTTAATCCGATACCTTAAATAAATAGCGTAATGCTGTACAAGTTATTTCGATTCTAGCAGTCCTGATGTAGTTTTGGAGACCACGAACCGGATGGCAAAAGCTCGAGGTGCTTTTGCTAACCTTCGCCACCTATGGCGGCGGCGCGACATTACTCTCACCCTGAAGGGTAGAGTGTACAATGTAGCGGTTGGTTCGACCTTACTGTACGGTTGCGAAACCTGGCCCCTAAGATCGGCGGACATGAAGAGGCGAGTTACGTTCGATCATCGGTGCCTTCGCAGTTTGGCTCACATCTGGTGGGAACACCGCGTGAGTAACGAGCGTGTTCGACGCCTTGTTTACGACACAGGAATAAGAACTGAACCGCTCAGCACCGTCATTTCACGTACCAGACTCCGATGGCTGTGCCAAGTTTTGCGCATGCCAGCCCATCGACTGCCACGACGTGCGTTGTTTGCTCACCGGGGATGTAGATGAAAGAAGAGCAGGCGTGTCCAAGCGATGACTTGGTCAAGGGGAATGAAGGCCATCACTACTGTGCTGGCCTCGGTTGGAGCGTCACGGCTCCCTGATTGGGGTGCAAAAGATGGTGAACACGTTTGGTTGGACACACTTGCTGACATGGAAAGGAGCCGACCTCAGTGGCGTTCCTGCTGTGAATTTCTTTGTCCCTCCCCATCCCTATTAGCCTCCCCCTCCACCTACGATCACACTTCTTAGCGTAAAACATAATAATTTTTCTTTTAGCCTAGTAGCCGGCTGGCAGCTTACCGGAAAGATGCCTATCCGTTGCTGGTAGCTCAGCTGGCATGCAACTTTTATTTATTTACATTTTTCATTTACTTATTGCGGCACAGTAGCTGAGGTGTTTCCCACCTCCAGCTGACGTGTATAATGACGATGATGTAATTTTGGTAATGGTAACAATTTCTTATGGATCGTTACGTTCTTTAAATTGCTAGGCCGTTCCGTTTACTGTCGGTTTGCCGACCACAATAAATGGGTGGTTGTCTGTGCTCCCGCAAGTTGTAGAACCAGGTAAACTTGAGATAGACGTGGGTTTGCTGATTGGGTGGGCAATTTTATCAGCTTAAACATATAAGCAGACTAGGCGTGATGTTCAAAACTACATTCCAAACGAACAGGACATAATTTAATCACAGTTCACTCGTTTAAACAAGTGTGTAAGCAATTGCGCAATGCCCAGCGCCCATAACAGAATAGCTTAAACATTTAAATGTCTGAAAAGATTTCTGGTTAGATTTCTTCCTGTGGTGAACATCGCATTAATGCGAACCGGATATACACCGGATAGGAATGCGTCGCTGAGCGGATTTGCATATATTTACTTTATTTCCTTGGGGATATTGGCAATCGTTTGGAGTAATTCTTGCCTAACTCCTTGCGCGCACTTAGCGCTGTAGATGGTCTATTATATAACCACCTAATTATACTCTACTGGCCTTAACATTCAACCACCACATGTTTCCCGCAATATGTCTAACATATATTTATTGATAAAAACGCGATAATACGTTTAAATATTTAGGAGTAAGAAAATAGTATATGATGATTTTGACATCATGATACTTTTTACCCAAATATGCAGCGGTGTCGTTATTATCCGCTTACCAATAGGTGGAATTTATTTGGTTATTCAACTGCCCACCATAAGTAATATCGCGTGTGAATTTATAAACTGGACGGACTAAACAACACAGTAGCCCCTTCATTTACGACGTTATTCGCGTTCACTTAAACATGGTGCACTCGATGTCTCACGCGTAGAACGCTATTAAGCATCAACAATAATAATATTTATTTTAGTGATTGAATTCCAATTACCAGATGGAAGATTACCAAACATTGAAGATGGTGCAAGTAATTGTTACGAAGCGGCTGGGTCGGATTACGGGGTATAGTTTGTCCACATATTGAAAGTATGGTGCTCCCGGCATTGAATGGAAGATTGCGCAAGTAGGTACACTACTTGAGTATAACCTAATGCGCGTGGTTGTTATACAGATCTACCATTTACAAGGCAGGATCTCGAAACTCGATCTCAACCACTGTTACGTATTCCAATTTCAGATGATCATGTGACGTGCACAAAGTATGCTTGGGTTTAAAGTCTGATCGGTGCAGTCGTCGTGTGTACAGAAACTGTAGCTTCCTGGTTAGCACTGGAAAGATTAACCCGGAAGCTGCCGCGATACTGGTGTGAGATCACAGGTAGACGACTCACAAGCGAGCGGTACAGCAAGTCACGTGACCTATGGTAGTGACGAGTTTCAAAACGCGTGGGCTGTGGTGCCTGCACATTTGAGTATTCAGCAACTGATGAGGGATATAACTACGTGTGTGCCGTTTGTTGTGATCCCAACAGGCAGACAGCTTAAGTTTAACAACCAAACCACAATTTAGTTTCGATGAAACGTGATAGCCAACATTATATTTACTGGTCTCTGTGTCACTAAGGTTTAAATATGGAGATCAACGGTATTGGTTCTACATACCGTTGAGCTTTCGAGCTTGCTCGTGTAAAGTTTGTCATCCGTTATCATTCTTGGGCAGGAAACAACTCATTGGTTGTGCCACAGTGCAATGCAGTGATATTAAAAAAACACAAATCAGAAACGGTAAAAAGTACGGGCAAGGGACGGACAATATTCTTTTTTATTAGTACGATCGGTTGACACTGAGGACTGGAGAGGGAAGATAAGCAAAGAGGCTCACAGCACAAATGACCCCGAGTTCGGCTCTTGGCCGCACAGAATGTGTATTCAACTGAACATATTCATCGTCCATCAGACACACGAACGGTTAGAAAACAAGTCCACCTAGAAACCCAGTTTAAAAACCTAAGGTTCACCTAAGTGAATTGAGGATAACGTGTTCTCTCGCCCGAGATTCTTTGAAGACCACAATGGTGCATATCTCTCGTCTTTGTCTACGTTACGAGAAGAGGTCATAAAACATCCTAACAAAGAAACATCCAAAGGCAATCAAGGAATTGCGATTGCATCCTGATCTCCTTATTTACAGACCACATTAAGGATCAGGATGAGTGTTAATGGACAGATCGGCGTATATGGCGGAACTTCAACATTATTTTGCAAGCCTCGGAGCAGTACATGCACGAGACAATACATAAGGACCGCACCGCAAATGGGGTGAAAACTAGTAAGTTCTTGAAGGAATTAAATAAATGCAACTTCATAAATAAATCGTTTCAAATGGCCTAACTCCTGTTGGATCTCAGCCCACCGGTATTATGGTTTACCTAAAGTACACAAGTTGCAAATGCCCATATATTGGCTTCCTCTTTTTGAGTTGCAAAATGACTTGTCGAATTAGCGGAACCAGTAAGTAAGAAACTATCCATACATTATCTGAATGATACATCTGTTGAAAAAGTTAAGATATGAACATAGACGGTAAACTGATGTTCTTATTTGAAGTATGATTTCTATTCACAAACGTCCCGTTGCTGAAAGCTGTCAAATTTATTTGCGAATGTATAACAGAAAACCAAATAAATTTTTTATTCCATTACCACAGCTAAAGGAAATATTCCTGTGATAAACCTTCAACAGACTGTTCCTGTTTGATAAAAGCGATTACTGTCAAATTGACGGGGTTGCAATGGGTTCGCCCCTAGGACCCATTCTCGCAACGCATGAAGGTGATTCTATCCAATCTGCTATTACTTCAGTGGATTTCTACTGCAGCTTAATGGATGGCACATTTGTCCTCTGCGATTCGAGCCCTGATGTCTTTAGTTTACTCCATCTATTCAACTGTGCAACCCATCACCGTGCACCGAAATCGAAAAAAATCGCTCTCACGACAGAAGGATCACTGGGTGAGACATTACAAGTACTTTCTGACTTTCAGACCTATGAAATATAGACGCAACTTTGTTCGCTGCGTGTATTGTTGAACTCTAAAATCTGCAGCCAGGAGAAGCTAGTAGAGGAGAAAGCATATTTAAAACACTGCTTTCTAACATTCATCCCGACTCTTTTATCAAAACACGCTGTGGTTAGTGAACCCACTGGGTCTATGCTCACAGTACAAAAAATGTGTGCCACATCATAGCTTATAAGCGTGACATCACTTTCGATCTACCGAATAGTAGGCTTTCCGCTGCAGTGAAAGAAGCGGGACAGCGGCAAATCCAGGCGTTCTTGCTAAAATAACTCCATTTATTGGCGCATAAATACATCTTAACAGCCAAGTCAGAGTCGTACGTCGTATACCAATTTACATGCATCTGTGATGCCAAGTATCTCGGACATACGAGTAGGCGCAAATCGACTTGGATAGCGGAGCACTGTCCTGAATTTACGTAAAGGCACCACTTGAAGCATCAGGTGTTCCATTCTTGACCATCCGGCTCGATGGGGACAAGAAATTTTGACCGCAGATTCTTACAAGTCTTTTTGCATCTTACCAGTGCTACATCCTAAGGAGATTAGGAGACGCCTTCTTAAGACAGCCGGATCGATAGCTAGCATATTAACGCAACCAGAGCTTTGCAAACGATGGATGCTTTTGCCATCTCTTATGTTGACGTGGCTGCGATGTGGATCCATCTGTATGAATCAGTGATGATGACCATGGGTGGCTTAACTTCTAGGCTTACCTGATTTGTTGCATGAGCGAGCTCTGTCAAGTTGAGTCATATTAAGTCAGTGTTCATCGACAACAAAGGCTCCCACCACCTGAGCCGATCGAGTTAACTTCCGTTTGAATAAATTGTGTCAGTTCAGACTCACCACCACTCATTTCAGCTTTCATTTGATTGCCGTTATTCCAGTTATCCTTGTTAAATTGTGCGACTGATAGGATTTGCCGAAAAGAGAGCTCTTTGCAACCACGATTTCTTGGAAACCACGAAGTCGAGAGGCATAAACCGAGACCAACTTCATGCCTCTAGATCATGTCGTCGGTAGGCCCCCCACCTATTCTTACATTTACACCCCGGTCGCGCAAACAGCGCACGATTAGGAAGCTGATGTGCTGGCATGCGTAACACATGGCACAACCGTATGTGCCCGATGCGTGAACTAACCGTGTTGCGCGGTTTCCTTTCTCTTCCTGCGCCGCGAACAAGCCAGTGTACACACTCATTGCTCAAGTGGTGTTCCAAACAGACATGATTTTAAATTCGGAGGCACCGGTAGTCGAACATGAATAGTCCCTTTAATTCAGTCGATTTTACAGGGCGTGATTCACAACCAAACAGGTTTGAACAGACGGCTACATTATAGACTTCACCCTTCAGCAGAAGAGTAAAACGTGCAGGCACTACAGGTGGCGGACAGTGGTAAAAGAGCCTCGAATTTTTGTTATATGATTTTTCACTTAATCTATTCCACCGACGCTGAAACACCTACCAAGCTAGGTGAATAACGTGAACAGTTGTCAGTACAGGAATCGGTCCTTGCCAATTCTCGAGGAAATCCTTACAATCGAGGGTACCAAACGAAATCAGAAACGGATGACAGCCATTACTATGTTGCCCCGTGCTTAATAGCACTTGTGTGATGTCACACCTGAGGACAATGTCATGTGAGTATTCTAAGTCAAAAAATTGATACGCTGGGTGTAGTTCCACACCTCCGAAATCATATTCAGTGAGCACAATTTCCATGATATCGTCGATGGCGAAGTTATAAGAAATGAGAGCAGTCATCCCTGTCTCACACCACTAGAGATATTAAAGGACGACGACAGATTGCTCTAAAACCTTACTATACCTGAACTACCTACGTAAAGTTTTGCATATGTCAAGGTGTCGCAGTAACAGTACGGAAAGTTCGATTACTTTTATTCACCCGAAAGAACGCATGTGCAGTTAATTGAACTTTTGCTCAGTTCGAATGCTACAAGCTTAACAGTTCGCCTAGTTCCACATGACTGACCGCGTACTGAAATAAGTCCACTAAAGTGGCTAGTTAGATATCGGAAATTTAGTTGTCTTACTCCTTACGTAGGGAATGCAGACCAGTGGGGTCCGAAAACGCATAAGTTGTCTACGGATTAAATTCTTGAAAGTTGAAGTACAAATAATGCTCATAACTAAGTGACTCCCGCTTTGTGGTCGGTTGGTATCAGAATCTTAGGTGCTCACACGGCATTCGAGAAGATTGTGGGTAAGCATGTACGTTGGACAAGCGCCTTTTCTCCTTGCACTGACTCACTTTATGTCAGTTCATCTATTATCTCTTGCTGCACTGAACGTACTGCTATCTTGGTCAGTGGTTACTTGTATCTGAAGCTAACGTTTGTGTCTTGTGTTTGACACGCGATTCCGTATAACTTAGTATAAAAACAAATGTGTAGGAATTCATCCCAGCTAGAACGAGTTAAATAACCCCAACACGCCTGGAAACGCACTGTCTGGTTAAAGATATCACTTTAATAAACGTCGTTGTTATATATTACGGTCCGAGTTGATTAAGAAATAATGCAATCTGTGGAATTTGTTAGGTTGGCTGTTGAATGAATATTCACTGAAATGTTAGCTGTTATGGAAATACGGCAGTTAAGATCAGATACACTATTAACAGGAAGTTAGGGTAGGTACACTTTTGTCCACTTGACCATCTGTGCAAATGCATCTCACGGAAGTAAAGCAGAAGATGAAGGGAGACTTTTTCGTATCCCCTGCATCTGGGTAATAAAGGTTTAAATACTCATTGCTCAGATGTGCTAAGTTAGCTGTATTCGTGTGTATGACATCCTTTTCCCAATGTACTTCCGCCTTCCTTTCCAATCTGCCCTCAAGTAGCTATGCTGCTTAAAAGAATCCAGCAAATAGAACTGAAGTCCACACCTGCAGACGTTGTAACATATAAATAAAATCCCACTTTTGAATAGAGTGAAAGTTGAATAAGTTATTCGTTCACGAAAATATTTGGGATAATCGGATGAGTAAGGTCAGTGCGTACACACATAGACTGTATTGCATTATGAACAAGCTGCAGAAGAACAATTTCTGTTTGCGAGATCAGGTTTTAAGTTAATAAGCGAGGACAGTTTAGATAAAATTTAACTGAATTTCTAACTAATCCATTTGCACAAAGAATTCAAAAGGATGTAGCAGACAGAATAATCGAACCGTCTTTCCGCCAAGCTAATAAGGTGTTAAGGGATTCTTCCACTCTTCAATTTCATGGCTGGCATGTCCACAAGTTTTCAACACACGTCAGGTGGCAATTAAACTAATTTGAGCACTGAGGAACAGAGACTATCTGATTTTTTGGAAAAAGACAAAAGTGAATGCAATCCAAAGTTTTAAAATTCAACCAATACACAGCATTTTCAATTCTCTTGGAACCAAGACGCAGGCAATTAAGATTATCAAAAGCTGCCGCCAAAATGATAAATTAATGATGATAAATACGATTGGATTATGATTGAAAGTGCTTCTAGACAGATTCTTTCTGAAATTAAGTGACAGGGTTTATGGCAATACTCCGGAATACGTAACATTCTCCGCGTATCTGGACTTACGGTGGATCAATTATACTAATTCTGTGTTTGTGTAACCAAAGTGCTTTCAATTTGTACCATGAACTTATTCCTTTCATCTCAATAACGATTCTATCCATCACATGGTTGATGCACGTACGCAGCGTTTTTCAGTGGATCCAAAGCGACGAATCATTCCTTATCACTTTTCAACTAAAAGCAGACGCACAGATTTATGATTTTGGAATTGCGCTATAAACAAAGCAGAACAGATAGCCTTCAGTTAGGTGGAAAGTGCATTTTTCGGTCACTTTATATATACAAACTTGAAAGTGCATGCGATGTCCGCTGTGGAATAAATATTGCAACATTTCACAAACCAACACGTGTCTAACTGATCTAGGCAAACAGCAATCACCTTAGAATTTATATCCAAAGGATGGAGCAATAATTTTAGGATTTAGCTTAAGGTGGATTAATTATACAATATATTGGTCAGAAAAATCCTCTAAACTAGTACGGTACTCTTATAATACTCAGAAAACTTTCGTTACTTTCTATTTACTTCCCATCCGGCTTATGTTCTCTGAGCTCGTAAGCTTGCAAGTCACAATTATAAAAACAATACAATCAAACACTGTTTGCAAAATTGTGAGATTTTAAAATCTATGCAATATATAACAAAATCGTCCAACGGAAAACTGCATAATAGCACTGCAGGTCCTATGCGATGTCGTACAATACTATTGTTAATGTTACAGCTTAATGTTAAACTAGGTATTTTTAATGTGGATAAAATTCCTTTCAATTTGTTTGGGTTGTTCTGCGTAGCTAATAATCTTCGCCTAAATTTCACACGTCGCTCATGCTAACTGTGGTAAACTTGCGTAACTTTATCACGTGGTATTTGTTAAATAACTTTCGGACATTTCATACTTATCACGGATTCGCCTATAACCAATTTCCTCCATGTGCTCATTTAGCGAGTATTTATGTTGTCATATGCGTTTACTTTATTCGGTATCTTTTAGTTGATATCCGCATTTCGAATGATTGGCTATTGTTTGACATCCCAGATGTGGCTGCGCTTGATGTGCATGTTGACATGGTGCCTGCCTGTCTATTACCTACTATCTCGTCCAAACTGGCTCCAAGCAAAAGTTGGTCATTGCTGCACGGGACGGGGTGCACGGTACTTGTGGTCGTGCCAGACTCGAAGAGTGGTTCCATGCACTCAATGTAGAGCGGACTACGGTCCACCCACCGCCTTGTGTGGGTTTGATTCCCAAGTACGTCGTGCTTGTGTTTGCCTGCGAAGGAGTGTGGGCCGGCTCCGTTGATGAAACATGGCTCCCATCTACATGCCTCCCGGTCTTATTCCTTCGGGTTTACACTGGTTATGGGTGTGTAGTTGGAGCTGTGGGTGGCGCAGCGCAATCCATGTATGGTCCCTCTGTAGGCGCAGGCTGTATCCCAGTGACAGGCAAATCCGAAACCGGATGCCGCCAACCATGATGATCTTCTAGACGAACGGTAGCACTATTTCCCCAGCTACATTGCTTTGTTTGGTACTACACGTTTAAACGTTACCTCTGATTTTTATGAGTCGAGGTACATAAAAGCGGTCATGGAAAACCTTGATATTGAAATGGTTGCTAATATCCGTATCGCTGGGGGTGGATCTGGATTGAGTGTTTGCTTTGAAGTCCTTTTGTTGTCAAACTAGGAAACCTCATCACTGCGGCTTCAGGGGCCTGGTTTGCAGTGCCACGTAAGGGACTTTGGTCTGCTAGTGCTTATTCTTCTAGTTCAGCTTTGAATGTCAGACGTCGATGAACTCATGTGCTTGCTGACTTTTGGCGCTTTCTAGGAAAATAGTGTGCTCCAGGTCGAATTGGGATTATCGGCATTCATATACATAGACATTATGGAGGTCTGATCGTGACGGCATATGGCTACGCTGTGTTCAACTAGCCTTATGTCAAACTTTCTTCCACTAGGTCACACCTAGTATCTTTCACATTTCCGGCAACAGATATAATAGATAATATGAGTTGTTTCCTGGTTGCTAAGTCACTCATTCACTTGGAAGACTTCCCTACGAACTATCACCGTTGGTCTCGGATGACGCAACGCGAACCAAGCTATAGTTATCATGATTATACACATTAGCTAGAGGTGGAAGACACTTCAGTTATTCTGCCGCAATGCATAAGAAAAGGAGAAAAACGCAACAGAGGCACGTAAACTTAGCCACCAGTAAGGGACAGGCATCCTTCCTGTGAGCTACCGGCGGGCTATTGTGGCGCAAAAGCTTATAGTATGTCTAATAACTTTTATCCTGGTCGGGAACGGAGACTAAGCGGAAGGAGAAGGACAAATATTCACGACACAATTCATACCAGGCTCCTGAGGTCGCATTTTTGATATTGTCCAGTCTGGCAATGAAAGGTCTGCAAAGCAATCACTCAGCTTGGAGAAGGTTAGTATTATGCAAAATAATCATATAGTTACAGCTCATACTAGATTTTCGTGTTAAGTCTTACACCAACCATGTCAAAGCATCTGTGGCAACGGGAATCACGAGGCATTGTGTAAGTGGGGATGGGACAATCGGTCCTCCTTTATACCTTCTAAAACACTAACAATGCACAAGCTTATAAGGGCACAACATACATGCACTCTACCACAACCGAGTATAACATAGTGAAAACTGCAGTGAAAGCGCCGTAGCTCGGAATGTTAATGTCAGTCACAGTTGCGATGGCGCCAATGGTTGTGTTAACATCATAGCGTCCATACACTGTTTACCGCAATAAAAGCGCGATGTGCTATGTAACAATACCGTTAAATATGATAAGGTTATGACGCGAAAGTCGATGTTGTCAATTTGTAAGACGGACTTAAGACTTCCAATCTAAACCTAAGCTATAATCACAGTTATTCTTCTGGCTAATAAGAGCATGAAAACATTGTGCATGTGATTAAAGTGCATAACAATAGCATTTTTGGTTATCTTTTCTAAATAAGATAGCTGATCTTAGGTGCATTGAAGATAGATGGAAACTTCTACCTGGAGATTTAACACTTTGCAAATAAAGAGAAAGGGCGAAACATGAAGTTTGCATATTAGTCAGGATGACATTAGCTATTGTAACATCAAATTAGACCAGAAAACACTGTTATTCTATCTTAGTGGTTACAAAGAAATGAAGCATATTAGTGACGTATTACCGCAGCTTCCCATTTAGATCCATGCATGAAGCCAGAGGCTATCTGGAAAGGAAAAGTTGTTTCCATTATATTATCTTCACACCGAGTGGGAAATGTTTTAAGTAGTCAAGCACTATGCATTTAGAGAGGGCAGATAACCATCTGTTGGCGTGTTTGTTAGGTCAGGTTTGGATATTTAAAATACTTCGTCAGTGCTGAAGAATCTCTATGCAATTGTAGTGACGTTTCCTAGTGAATAGGTAAGATAATCGCGATGACAGAGACATGAGCTAAGGTGTTATACCAGTTATATGTTGGAATGTCACCTCAATTGTTTAAGACAACGATGCAGAAAATTTGCACCTGCAGGGACGATCGCGATTGGTCTCAACAACCCCCGCTGTGTGCACAAACAGGTTGTCAAGGCTTCGACTTTACGATGCCCAACTGTCGTCCAGGCAGATACCGCATGAGCTAACCACACAGATTTTAGGCAATTGACATCTTCATAGTTATCAATCCCGCTTCCTTATCCCAACCTTAATTCATAAACAAGAACTTGTTTAGTACACCGTCTTTTCGTGGCTGTGGAAATAGTCCAGGAGTACTTGTGTGCTTTGGAATTGACAATGTGGAGTTGGGTTGCATATTCCATTCTGACCAACGCAAGGACGCTTGTCAGACAGGCCGGATAAATATCACTCGCCAAGTACTTGAGAATGTTTCTCGCTCAGTTCTCTTCCCTTAGCTGTCCGATTTGACAATTTCCATCCGTACGGCAATCAACCGTTGGGATATTGCTTGTATAAACTCACTACTGCGTTCTATATTGCCCAAATGGACCCGTTGACCGGTGCCTAATGTGCACACAGCTACAGAAGTCACTTAAGAGTGTACGATACTCAAAGTTGCCGTTTGGTGGTCGTGCAATCCTCCTTTGATGTTCTGAAATCGCTCGCTGTTTGCTCTATGTGTAATTTACAGGTTATGCAAATTTACAAACGCAGCTTGCAATCTTATACATGAGGAGAGGGTCCTTTAAAAGTGCCGGCTCTGAAAGTACTAGTGGACCACAATGGAAAAATACTCTTACACTCTCCACAATTAATACCCTCCAATTTCACTTAGAGGTCCCTTACTTTCCCTGGATTCCTGCTTCACATTCTACTGTTTCCTTTGTGGTGACTGTGGATTTCACGATTACTGCAACTGGGGCTTGAAAAATCACCGTGGGCAACCACTAGCACATCGTCTGTTACCGCGCAATTTTCTTGTTTTCCTCCACCGTTCATAGCATATGTGCTGTCTTACCTAATTGAGTATGGCAGCCGTATGGAAAGAAAAATTCCAACGCACCGCATGGTTTATCTACCTGCTAACAATATAGATGAACTCAGCGGATAGCAATAATATACTTCGTGAACGTGCTGTAAGCATCACATGTCTACTGAAGTTTTGCAATATTATTGCCAACGTTATCAGCGCATCGCCTCTTATCTCCGCTATGAGCGCCTCAGGTAACGTTACCGGTGAAATGTTTGTGACCGGCAAACGGGTCAAAACCCTATGTAGTATGTAATATACATTCTTCCGCAGTGCCAATTAGTGGGTCCCTGTGAAATAACGTTCGGTGTGTCAACTCCTCCGTGTGTCTTGCACGAAAATGCACAAACAAACTAGCTAAGGATAGATGAATTCAGTGATTAACCAAGCAAATGAGTTTACCATGAGCGGTAAAAGCGAATTTCAGAAATACACACGATTTGAACCGGTAAGCCAAAAGGATATCGGACAGATGGAAATCAGCTTTGAGGAATGAGATTGCATTTGGAGCAAGAAACAAGAAATTGCAATAACCTATGTAGTTAACTTAAGGGGTCACCCAAACGGCCTTTTTGTCCAATATCAGTAAAAACATATTACTGGCGGACAGTGCATCTTTAGCTTGCGCGATGAAAGCATGTATTATTTAAAGTATTAAAAAAGAGGACTGGCAGGAGAAACGATACGCATAATGTATTTGAGAATGACGTGGTTCAGCTTGAAAGCTTATTACTATTATACGTTTTCTGCTTTGCGTGCGGATATACATGAGAGTGTTTAAGATATATCACTTCCATGCCCATCCGTATTAAATTATGTACACTGGAAGCGAAAACAAGAATCTATAGGCGAACTGACTTATCGTAACAAATTGGTTCGGAGTACACCGGCCATTTTCTATTCGGAAGCCCTTGATTTCGCAAAACGAATTGGTTTTGGAGAACCAACGGAATCTTCACTAAAAATAAACATCTGGATTATAGGTAACCCATGCCAAAATATAACCGATGTTGCTTTCCAAACGATGGATCACTGTAGAACTTCAACACCCTGCGAGGGTAAATGCTAGTCAGTTGTTAATAGACTCATGATTGACCGGTAGAAAACGCATTTCAGCACTGGGGTCTCTGTCTCTCTTTCAGGCGGAAAGCATAATTTATCTGACAGTCACCATTTGCAAGTGTATCAAGCGCTAGGATTCGTTTCAAGTCATGTGACCTGATTTCATTTCTTCGTCTTTTAGGTGTCTTTGGCTTGACAGATAAGTAAAGGCAGTGTTCAGTGTAAATATAGCAGACTTCTTCGTTTGTTATTGTTGGTGGTAGCCAAAGTTAAAACTTATCATTAGTAAATGTATTGAAAATACGCACTTTCCTTTTTAATAACATATATTTCTATTTATAACTACCTATACGGTTCGCTGCCGTGTATAATATTGCCGTCGCAGACACTAAACCTTAACTTATTGCGACGGCTTTCGTACATCCTTGACCCATTGAGCTATATTGGGTGGTGCCTGCAGACCCTTGAGAGCTACTCCCACCAGATTGGTCAATGACGTGAGGTCACACAAACTCGGTCTCTTGGTCCTCCAGGTAGTTGGTTTGAAATGGGATGGTGTTCACTTCTGTAAAACTAAACCACTACCACCTCCCCTCTGTCTTGAGGACAAGCTACTGCACCAAATACTTTGGTTGAGGACCCTAATCGCCCTCTTGTCTAGGTCTGGACGCCCTGGCAGTATCTCAGCCCCAATACAACCTTGGCAACTTTCCCAAACGCTACTTACATCCTGCATCGGCTGTCGCGCAGATTATTAAGGGTCGGCTTACCTGCTGTATACAGCAGGGCGGGTAAGGGAAAACATGTTACTGCTGGCGTCTCCCTTCTTTCTGTTCCACCTGTTTCTCTTACTCCCATCCCGACCCTCATTACTAACCTTCCTTCTATAATTCCGAGCTTAGATGACATCAACCAAAGTGCCAATGGAGTAGAATCGTCTGCAGTCACCTTCTCACAACGCCCATTGGACGCCTATCGGCCACAGCCCCTTATAAGGACACGCTGTTCAGTTTCCACTGCGGCGTTCAAAGTTCTAACTCTACGACAAATAGGTCAACAGGCTGCAACCCACCTTGGACACGCTGGGTATTGAGGTGTGTTGTGTGTCCAAAACTAGGATCAATGACCATAATGGGTTGTTGAATTAACTGTACGTGGCCTATACTCCTTTATTGGTTGCACGCATCCGGAGACCCCGATACAGCATTTATGGGTCAAGCCGGTGTATGTAGCATTCAGTGCTCCAAGGCTGAGTCATTGTTGGCTGCTTGGATTCCGATGATCGGCCGTTTATGTGCAGCCCCTTTTGATGACATAATCTAAGGTATATTCACAAACCAGTACAAAACGTTGTTTGCTTGTGATTTCCACTTATCCTTCCACCGATTGCGGTTCTAATGCTGTTAAGGAGGCATTCTATCACCAACTGGACGCGCTGTCAAGCAGTGCTACAACTTCAGATAGCATAGTACTTGCAGGGGATATGAACACGCAAGTAGGGCGTCTGAGCTCTTCAGAATCTCAAGTGAGTGGTAATTATGGGCTTAAATCAGAACGGACCGAAAACGGCGAGCGTCTGCTGCAACTATGCGATGAGCACTAGTTGTATCTTAGTAACACTGCTTTTAGACACAGTGGGCGCCGAAGTGCCACCTGGCGTCCTCCTGTAGCTGTCCAGCGATTGACCCAAATTAACCACATTACCATAATTTACAGGTGGCGTGGTTCCATCTGAGATTGCCGCTCGTACTGGAGTACCTGTGTCGGCTCGGTTCATGGCTTGGCACTCTGTCGTTTCTCCATGCACTTTACCGGGAGGTGCACCAAGCCTCTCCCCCTATTGACAAGCGAGAAATTGTCTCAGCTTTCGGTCAGGCATGCCTATCAAGACGCGCTACGTACCGAACTTTCATTGTCTTATCCTAATGACTTCGAGCTTTAGTGGAATAGGATCTCGGTCGCATACACGACGCAGGAGTATCTGTTTTTGGCACTATCAATAGTAACCGCACCAGTCACTGGATATCCGAGAGGTCGGTGAACCGGTTGGAATCCAGAAGAAATCTCCCGGCTGGCTCTGAGCACATTGTGACCAGCCGGACCATCAGGCGCGAACTAAAGCGAAACCCGTGTGCTGACAAGGAAGGTTGGTGGTACAGACGGCCTAAATAAAAGGAGAAGGCAGGAGCAGTAGGCAATTACAGCAAGCTTTTCCAGCTGATTCGCATCACTAGTCGCCGGGAACAAGGTGTCAGTGAGATAATCAGAGATAGCGCGGGTGCAATGATAAACAATATAGAGCGCCGGGTGGCTCTTTGGGCTGAACGCTTTCAAGATAAGTTCAGCTGAACTCTGCTTCCGGAGATCTTCTTACTCAAGTAATGCAAAAGGAGCTATGGACTGTTAGTTTACAGCCTCCGTCAATGGCTGAGTTCCGAAACGCGATCACAACCCTCAAAAGTTCTGCTGTCGCTGGTACAGATTCCCTCCCACCTGCGTTGGTGAATCATGGTACTGCGCTCATCTGCAATAATTTGACCTCCCTATTCGAACGTATCTGGAAGGAAGGGAATGCCATGGCTAACTGGAGCGTATAGATTATAGTAGCAATATACAAGAAGGGCAGTCGCACAGACTGTGCTAGCCACAGGGGTATTAGCTTAGCGCCAGTCTTGAGAAAACTACTGGCTCGATGCTTGTTTGTCGCCTCACTGGAGAAGGGGAATTTTGGATTAGGGAAGAGCAGGCAGGTTTCCGCCCAGCACGTGGCTGTTTAAAACGTACACAATCTGCGGCAGGTGCTAGAGCAGCGCCATGCATACCGCAGACCGACAGTAGCTGTGTTCATTGATTTCAAGAGTGCGTTCAATTCAGTCGATCGACCGCTTCTTTTCGATATACTTACGCGGAATGGTGCTCATACGAAATATGTGAACATCATGCGTGCTCTATACTCGAATACTACAAGTCGCGTGAGGATCTACGGTACCAGTAGAACAACATTCCGAACACAAGTGGAGTTTGTCAAACTTGTCAGTTTTCCCCGTTTTTATTTAATTTCATCCTAGACTTCATCATGGAGTGTTTCCTTGCGAAATCTCACGATGTAGGCGTTAAGATACTACCTAGTGAAAGCTCATTTGATCTTGGTTATGCGGACAACATCTTCTTGCTTTTCGACGATGTTGTTGCGACACAATCAAACGTGAATAGCCTGTCTAGATTGGTCCCATCATTTTGCATGCGCTTCGCACATTTAAAGTGCAAAGTGTTGCTGCAGGACAATCAGCAACTTAATGAATTCCTGACCATTGATAAGTAGGAAGTCGAGCTGGTTAATCGATTCACTTACCTTGGCGGCTGCATCAGCAACGATGGGCACATAGAAACTGAAGTCAGCTCACGCATTGCACAAGCCAGAACTGCCTTCTTGAACCTGCGGCATCTTTGCCGAAAACCGGAAGTTTCTCCCCGTCTGAAACGCCGTGTATACAAGGCCACAGTTAGGGCCGTCATGCTCTATGGTATTAAGACTTGGCCCCTTCGGTCTGAAGATCTGAGGCACCTTCAGATCTTTGATCATCGTTGTCTGCGAAGCATTGTTGGAGTCGGATGGCACCAGCGTGTCCGCAACGATGATGTGTGTAGGCGAGTACTAGGTGGTGATAATTATGCTACCTCCCTAGAACAACAGACAGCAGTGAATAAGTTGCGTTGGCTCGGGAAAGTGCTATGTATGCCTGGTCACCGCTTACCTAGGAGGGCCTTGTTTAGTCTGCCAGGTGTAGGATGACGCAAGGTTCGATGTGAACAGAAATTGACTTAGCGGCATGAAATGCAGTAACTGGCGACCAAACAGGGTACTGTTGTTACGTCTCGCCTTCCGGGTTGGTGTCTACGTGACTCGCCTTGTACTTGGCTTTCATGAAGTGAAACGTAGATGCATGGAAATTTCCTCCACGACCACGGCTTACTGATTGCAGTAGATGCTGATTAAATTAATGAATCTACTTTACTCGATGCTTACCTATTGCGTCATCGCTTTGCTTAGTGCCCCCCAATCCATCATGCAGGTTCGCGAGCGTTTGCTGCAAATCGGTGTAGAAAAAAATCCGTTTTTATGAAACTAGAATTGTTTGTGCCCATTATTGTCTATTTGGCGTGCGAAGTCATCGTGCTCTGCCACGTCATAGTTTTGCAGAAATTTGGATGAATTTATAGACATTTGCAATGAATGACTTCACATATTCATAGCTCAGTTTTATGTATCATAATATTGGTCGAAATTACTTTCTTTCTGAGCCAAACTTTCAGCTTGATCATTAAATAATTAACAAGGCAAAAGGAAACCGATGAAAACAAGATATTGTCGTAATCGCAAATGAAATCTGTACAAAAAGAACGAAGATAAAAGTTTAATATCTAGAAATACGTTTAAAAGCAAAACTATACACATTTCCGTCCATTTCGGGTTGTGTGAAATTTTTATGCATGAAGTGTTATACCAAGTTTCGACCTGCTTTTAATGAACTTCTTTGAATAGTAGCAGCTGGTCAGCTGCACAAATACAATGATGAATTCGTAATCAATGTGCAAGATTCGGAAACATTTGTCCTATAATATTTAGAGTAATTATGCAGACTTTAACCCGGATGGTATGTTTACACGGTTTTGCTGACTTGATCATCGTCGCTGATTAGACCAGTGAGGAGGTACGCAGGATTATGAGTTGGCACACTAATAAAGTATTTTTCTTTTGGAATGCGTGCCTGGTGCCCCTGCTAACATGATCTAATGTGTAATTGTTCCATTGTTAATTGTTTACCACACTAAAGCCCTTTGAACAATAAAGCTCGACCAGTCTACTAATTGTATTCTCTGACTTTTTAGTCCCATAGACAAAGGGATGCACTCAGACGGTTTGCACCAAACGGCTGAGACCAATCAGCCTGTGCATGTGCAGAGTTTACAGTTCAAAAGTTGTAAGACGTGTTGTAATAATTTGAACAAAGAAAACCCACTGAATGTTAAACAGCAGTTGGTTCTAGCTAGCGCACACACATAGGAACACTCGAGCGTACACATTTTGTTCGATGAAAGTGTGGACACAAACCGTACCACAGCCTCGAGGTGTGGTGGAATCGAAAGCTCTATCCTAATGACGAGCGATTCACAACCGACCTGAACAGTTTGCCTGATAGTTGACCTCATGCGCCAGCCGTCTGAACAGCAAAAGGTTGCATGTTTTGGCTTCTTCTGATGATTGACTGCGTGTTTTCTCTAACATCGATTTTTTGTATGCAACATTTAGTGCAACGGAAAGACCACACTTATGTCTGAAGATGCGGCTGACACATGCAATAATTAACCCTTGTCTTCTCATTTGGCATGGGAAAAGTGGATGCTAAGAGAATAAACAGACTACATACGCTGGCTTCTTATCCATCTCCATAAAAGGCAATATAAATAAGCCGGGCTTTAACGATACACAAAATAGTGACGTAACACAAAACGAAAGACACGAATCTCAGAAGTGATTGAGCGTATAAATCATCAACGTTGAAAATAATGGTTGGCATATTGAACATAAATTCTTACAATCATCTTGGCGGAAGCTACGATCCTCGATCAGAGTAAAACAACAGTAATACAGTGAATCAGTCAGAACTGCTGATAGGAGCTTTACACACCTAATATGTCTATAAGTTTTGTCAGTTTTTGGATTAATATCTAGGGGTAAACCGAATTAATTAAGATCCAAATATGTAATACAAATCAGCAGTCCTACTACCTGCGTTCTCAGTGTTAATGCCAATTTTGTTCAGATAAAGCCATAATTATCTTGAGACCGCGTATTTGGACAGCATGTGGCCTTCGGTATTTTATTTACATTTACGCTGCAGTGATTTTAGCTTCACTAGGTAGTGTCATAATGTCGTGGACAACTTGTGTCATATACCCACTTATCATTGGTAACTATTAGAGTTTCATGTTGTAATGTCAGGAGAAAATGGGTAAGCATATTTTAGGTGTGGTTTCGCTTAGATCGACGATCTAAAAGATAATATCAACTATTAATAGGGAATGTGTTGACAAACAACGCAACTCGCTGCTTGGGTTCTAGACTACTGAGCTCACAGTGAAAGGAAAAACTGCCAGGTGTTCACACAAAACGACATCCCAATGCATCCTTACATGAATGACTTAAACAACGACAGTTATGCGTTGGGATGTATTGTGCAAGGCTATTAGACGGGATAACAAACATTTGCTTGCAGGATAATGAACGCTGCAATTTTAACGTCCGGCGGCTTTCAAGTACATATTAGATGAAGTACTGGATATTTATCACCCGAGAGTAATAGGCACCGCGCGTTTCACTCTCATAATCATTCATCTTATTTTCAAGCAAATATTACTAACACGTGAATATTGAGACTGAAATTGGAGGAAAGGTTTAACTGATAGATTTCGAAAGCTAACGAGTTTTCCGGAGACTCGCCATATCAATATACCTACTTCAAAGCATACAATTCTTCGAGTCCTACTAAACCTTGCCTCATAACCGGCCATTTGGTAATTAAGCTGAAGAAGTATCGCTAGATATAATTAAGTACTCTAAACACTAATCCTGCAATAACTGTGAGTTATATCGCATTCGACATACTCTAACAGTGTTTATTAGACAAATTAGTTTCTTCTTGTATTTCGATGTTTTAGGGCACTTTATGTGTTATTTCTATAGGTTCATCAGCATTGCAAACAACCTAATGGTTTCACAAGTAATGTACGTTAACAAATGTTTTTGATATTTATACTTTTCTCTTACTCTGTTTTCTTGGTGTCAGGCGGACAAAGTAGAATGTGCGTTTTACCACTTGCATATCCACATTTGAAAAGTTGACTTTCGCACTCGTTGACTATCTCGGAGCGTGATTTTAAGTTTGGCTTCTCAGGTTGTGGTTGTTAATACGACGTTTGTCCGAGAGATTCCGCCACCCCGACTACTGTCGGTATTAGACTATTAACATTTCCTAGAAGGACGCGAAATTTCATGGATTAGTTGTCTTCCAGCAGATTTAGCCAAATGGAATGGTTCAAGGTTCAACAATTATATTCTTATAGATCTTACGCTTTTTCCTACAACGTTTAATTCCACTGTGTGTCTGTTGCTGGATGGTGGATCGTATTCGAAACAATCGTGTGTTTAGTTAGCATGATTTATTCTCATTCATGATGGGTATAGGAAAGATGTTTTGAATTTGTTGATATAGTCGTAATTGATGTAGAGCAAAAAACCAACTTGCTAGTATAAGTTAAAAAATAAGCAAATTTAGAATGGAGTGGAAGTCACAGAGTAGATTAGTACATTATAGGAATTAAATAATTATGGCACCATTGATAAGATTATCTATGGATTCAATTTTGGGTGGAGATCGAGATCACGGCTCCGTGCTCAGATTTATTTTGCTGAGTACTCATTAGTAACTGAGCCTAATAGGAAACCGATGATCGGAAAAATGACATAGCTCTGCTGACATTTGTTTTACTTGTATGAGCTGTGTCCCTTAGGGATAGCTTCAGAAAGGTTTCTAACACATAAGTTTTGATCAGTTTTTCATTTGAGAGGGTAAGAGCACATATGACACCGCGATAAAGGAGGGATTGTTCATTTCCCTTAAACTTTAGACCTGCAAACTATGGAAGTGACCAACGACTCGCTGTTATTCAACAAACTTTTCTTTTGTTCATTTGGTGGAATGCGGAATAATATGGCCAACATTCTCTGCTAATAAATGTAATACTGATTATGTGAGTTAAATTCAATTGTCACAACAGTATACTGTAAGTAAAACATGAAGTTAAGCGGCAATTCATCTTTAGAACTATAAACGAATCAGGCAATGAAACGCATTTTCCAAGCAAGTAAGTTGACCGCCTAACTTGTGCAATCAAATGTGCCGCATATGGGTTTGGGATCTAGCACCTTCATTTCCAAAGTCCTCCGCGTATACTCATTGTTTTCTATGAGCAATCGGTCTTCCGTTTTGGATAACTGGCAAATTAACGTTTCTTCTACCATTATTAGTAATGTTAATACATACTCTTTTATGTAATTTTCGATGGCCTCAATGGCTTTCGAGTGGTTATTTCAGAGCGGGTGGAGTTCTTGCTTGCATTCTAATGAAATACATAATTTGCGCCCATCCATTTGTGTGAATATTCAAAATAACATTTTTTAGCCAAGTGCACTCCCTGACGTTTGCTGTTATTCATATTAACAGATGTGTCTATAAATAGCACAAGCTAATACGTGCACGAAATTTCTGCTCAACTGTAAGTCTAGGTGTGGGATGCGTAATGATCTCTAAAGTTAAGGTATTTAAATCGATCCATCTTTACTGTACCTGTTTCAGATCTAACAGACTTTACTAAATATTAGTAACATGGGTTTTACTTGAGTAGTTACAAGCTCTTTTATGTTTGTCGTTTATTCCTTGATCAGGGAATTTGAGACCATACACCTACTGCAAGAAATTATCAAAAGCGCTTTAGAAACTGGTGGAATCCCCATTCTGATGGATAAACTGAAACTCGTTATCGTTCTGTCGAGAGGAAGCAGCTTCAGGATCGTTTATTTGTGTGCCACTTTTTTCAATTAACACAATTATCCATTTTTATGGTGCTATGTTAGAGCAGCGCAGTATGTATAGCAAAGGTAGTGAAAGTGCAACCAATTAACTGCGTAAGGCTTACCTTGACTTTCTTATATATTTCAAACAATGAGACTTATTAACCAAGTTACTTGACTGAATATTTATTTGGATACACAACATAGAGAGATCTAATCACTTTCCCTTGCCTTGCCTTTGGTGAGCCAGTAATTCTACTAACGATTTACTCTTATTTTGAAATCAAGCTGATTACTGATTTGCCGGAACCTGAAGCATAATTCGGTGAGATATTGGACATAACTGGTGGCTTATTAGACCAATCTGTCTTGAACAAGTTCTCAGTTTGGGAGCACAGGAAATTATAGCGGAACACAACGAAGTTTACTTGAAGAGCCTAGTCTTAGGCGTAAACATACTGAGCTCAATAGAAGGACTGCTGCAACATAGAATCTACATGGTCAAATCGAACAGTCAGTACACGGAATTTGACACCTTTCCCGTGAAACAGGCGAAGAAGATAGGTCATTATCCTGTGTAATAGACGTGTATATATGCACGGTGGGTGAACTTGATCCTAACTGCGCAATACTTAATAAATAAGCAGTTAACAATAACTGCACTGCTTTGTTGATACAAACGATGTGGTCTTCTTGCAAGCGTATTAAAATTTTTTACTTAAAATGAACACTTGACTCATGCACATCAGAGCAGAAACACAGCTAAGCATAGTTGCAAGATTGCAGTATTATACAATGCTAATAAATTTTAGTAATTTCCTGACCTTAATCTTATTCTTGACAGCTAATTACGAAATGAAAATCCGTAGGTGCTGACTTCAATTTAATTTCATAACTTCGCGAATGCTAGTCAAATAAGGGTCCATTCACTCAGCTGGATGCATTTTCAACACGCTAAATTATCACCTGCAGCCGAGCCGCAATTACTTCATAGAAATACGAAATTCGCAGAGATCTACAAAAGAAAAAATAGCGGTCCCTTGGTGCTCAAAGAAATGCTCTCATGTTCGCGAATAGCGATCAGCAATTGCTGAACATTTTCGGCGGTATCTGAATCTAGGCAATGGGGACAATCCATCTAAGCCGCGTCAGAAGAAGTCAAAATTATGTCGTCCCAAATTCGAAAAATTTAGGATCCATAAGTTGGCCAAACGTTCAGCCCTAAACAAGTGGAAATAGATCTCTCTGTTACAAACATAAGGACTATATCGGGAATTGTTTTCACTATGCCTAACACGTGGAAAAAGTATGGTCTAACCTAAGCAAAACTCACGGATTACTGTTGGCAAAATTTTTCACGACTCCTCTTAAGGTAGAATTGTTGCACGTAGAAGAATCTGAAGCATTGCATCAAACACTGTGATTAGTGTATATTTTGGTCTGAGAGCCAGCAGATCAGAAGTTATACCTTTATGCGAATATTTGCGATCGCGAGATAAGATGTTGAACTAGCAACCAATGACCCGGAATCTTGATCGGTTTTATATATTAGTATAGTAGCCTATCTAACTGGGGTTTAGTCCGTGTTAAACTGTTACCCAAATCAAGGCTGCTTGTCACGATCGTTCGAAACCATTGAACTTAGCCAAAACAAAAATTCCGCGTTGGTTATGGCCGTACCGTAGAAATTCATTGTGGGAAATCGTTTGCCACAGCATGCCAATCCACTGGCGTCTGTTAAAACCTTATCATATGTCATGCTATATAAACTACTCCATGCATGAAGGAGTGATTTGTTTAGTCATGTACCGAAATACGAAAGTGAGACTTGTTGTTGCGTACATTGCTCATAATTGCCTCGATAAATATCTATCTGACACTTTCGCTGACTATGTTGCTTACCTACTGAGGTGAATTTTCTACGAAGTCAAAAGTTGTGGAACTGCTGATTGACGCTTAATACCCCAGCACTTACGCGTTGTGGCCGGAAGGCGTTGTAGTTAGTCGACTGTTTACGCGCTTTGGACAGCGATTCACCTAGTAATTGTAAAGGCTAGAGGTCAACGCTTTTCCATCTCCGGCTCCAGAGGTAGATTTGGTGCGATAAGCGCACGTCATTTGATAAGTGCGCTAGCAAATGTTATGTGAGCGGACTGGCAGCGAAAAGGCAGACGCACATTTGTGTGTGCTGGATTTCGTACATTTTGCACAGCACACTGGTGCTGTCTAGTAATTGGGACAGGTGCCACTAACAGATGAACATCCAGATGGTTTCCAGGTATTCATCAACTCAATGCGAGACGCGAACCTTCACAACAGGTGCGTGGGATTCGACTCTCGAAGCAGGTGCATATCATATAGTCCGTGCCAGTACAAGATACGCTGCCTTATTACTCGTAATGTCCCCCTGCACACAATTCCAAGGCTCCCTTTCACCGCTTGTCTTTCCTCAGTGCGGTAGTACCAGACAATATACTGATACATCAAGGAAGCAATGATAAGAAAGCAATAAACTAAAACTTTATTCATGGTGGATATTCCGTACAAATACAAAAAGATTACAAATGCAATCGAAGGTTGAAATAAACGCAGTGAAAGGGGTATATTAGTAAAATACGCCAAATTTAAAAAGTCGTGGTTGTCCATATAAGATACTACGGTCCTTCATGAAGAATTTTAGCGTAATGCGAGATTGCTTATCTTCACCGCTAATGGTCATATTATGTGCAATAATAAATTGCAACCCAGAACCATTTTAGTGTGTATTCGTACTGTTCAGACAGAGATGGTAGGTCGCGATTCCGACTACACCAAAGCCAAAATGGCAGTAGATTAACTAAATAAATAAGTAAATAAGCTGTATATTCCTCGACGCCGCGAGAAGCTGGTTCCTAGAAGAAACAGATCAAATAATGGTACATCCTTTTCATGCCATTGCATTAATAATTTTTCAAAAATAAGCATCGTCGCAATGTTATATTTAAGTAACACAAAGCAATCAGAATTGTTAGTAACTTCACCTCATTTCGATCTCCATGTCATTCCTATTTATCCGTGTCCTGTGCAAATCATTTAATAGCTTTAGATGCTATCCTACCTCAGTAGTTAAGTAAATAAGTGTAAAAAGATTATGGAGCAAGTTCCAGCCTTGCTCCTATTAGCGGTTATGTAAATATGGCCCGTTTCCAAAAAGCTTGTGCAACTTATGTCTAAAGCTCACAACATACGGATCCCAACAGGTGAATGGCCGCCCCTTAGAATTGCTTATAAAAAGCTCTACAGAGAGGTACTACCTTTTAGAAACGCTCTTACACGACGACCCTTGTGTACATTATTCTAAAAAATTAAATTTATCTAATATGTCCAGAATCAAAGAGCCAACATATGTTACGTTAAAGAAATATTTCCTTGCTTCAAGAGATATTTTGCTGTATACCTTCACATCCGGTATATTTATCGTCTAGTGTCGGACCATCACAAGAACAGGTCATAAATTGGTACAGGCGCTATTAATTGTTAAAGTGGTAGTTTCCAAGAAATGTCTTTTCGAGGAATCTCGTCAAACATTTACAAAGATGTTTTGCGTTATTACTGCAACACAGCTGTTACTGGTGTTGCAATAACTACAGGAGAAGGCTTTGTGTTGCAGTTTGCCTTTGTACTCAACATCAATTAAAATCCATGCTGTCTAGATCACGCCCGTGGTAGGAGTAGACTCTGCAACAGCATATGCTGCAAACACAGTCGTAGTTGCAACGGTAATCCATAAATGCTGACCGCTTTGCTCTGCGTCGCTTTTTGTTGCAACAAAAATTACTTTAAAAGCGTCCTTATTTTTGCGTGTCTCAACTGATTTGTAAGTATTCACAAAGAGGATATAGCTATTATTATTAGGTTTACAATTTAACCAGCATATGATATTTCCGGTATCCGTTACGAGAGTAGTTTGGCCTTGTTCCGTGGCTTTATTCACCACAAGTGCAAGTGAACTGACAGAATAAAATAATGCTGACCAGACCAAAATTCTGCTTTTGAGCTTTCGATCATAATCCTAAGGGATTTGGCGGAGATAAAACTCTACCGCCAGGATACAGTTTAACAATGTCAAAAGACCATTTCTTACCCTGAAGATAAAGTAAGAGATACCCTTCGTAAGGGCTTAAAAACTTAACGTCCCTTCCCTAAAATATACATTGTTTCGTGTTCCACACCAACCAGATACTTATGTGCAATCGGGAATATCCGTTGCTTGATGCAGCATGATACTAACAGCAATTTCATCCCCAGCTTCTCGTTGCTGAAAACCCGCGTGGGTCAATAACACAGAGAGCAAACTAGGTTTCAGTGGTACTTGATATTTACTAAAAGTGAAATCAGTGCATTGAAATATTCAGTTCGTGTTCCAATAGATTTTGCTTTCAAACCATATATGTTGTTCTGACTTCAGCTGTATGTTTAGAAGAGACTGATTATGTTTCACCATTACTCCACAATTAAGTCTAAACGAACAGTCCGCGTTGCCAGATGTGTCCTGCAGGAATATATGATAGTTTCGAAAAACAAGCGAGAAACACATCAGCTGTTGAGCATTGGTAGTGATCAAGAGATATGCAGAGGCGCTGAAAGGGTCTGCGTTCAAAACTTACTAACTAGAGACCTGTAAAACACCGTCCTAATGGTGACCTCATCGCTCCTGTCTAAACGAATTGTCCTTTACGTGCATGAATGAAGGCACGGCAAGGAACACAACCAGTTGCGTCTAAATTCGTCTACTCTCGCCTAAAACAACGCGATGCGATGCTTCAAATCACACATAGGTGTAACAGCTATCCGTCGCCTGGTGGCGGTTGTTGACAAAAACCTGAGGGCAATCATGCATTTAACCACCTTAACGCAATAATTTCAACAACATAACCTATTGAACATAGGAGAATACAGCTGGTTGAATAACTGCACCACTTCAAAGTTACTAGCGACACAGAAAATTAATAGAAATAAGCTGATTAAATAGTGATTGATTTTGGCAGTTGTCCGTAAAGGATTCATAGCACTATAGACCGCATTTTCATTATCTGAGTGATCCGTCCAATTTCAGCAATTTAGTTACGCAATTATGTCGGTCTCCCTGGTAAACAGATCGGAAACAACTATCGTATATGTTTACGCTCGCAGAGTTTATGGAAACTCTCAGCATAAGCTGCTCGTATTTTCATTGACTACATTATTAAGACAGAAGAACTTGGAAAATTCTTACCCTAATAAATAAAAGAGTCAACCGAAAGGCTTAGACGAGCATATTCACTGTAACTTATTGGGAAGTGCAAGAAACCAAATAGATGTTCAGTTTTACTGGCCCTACTATTCAGGTAATGCTTCGTGTTCTAGTGTTTTTGGAATAAGGAGACCCATGGCGTATCAATCTATGAAAGTATTAACCTTCTTTTTCTTGATAATAATGTCAGAAAACGTACATACTTTTGCGCAACGAAGTGAATATAAGCAAAACGAGCTGAACTAACTTAGGAATACCTCATCTTTATCAAACTAAGTGGAAATGCATAACTGTCTA
Organism: Dicrocoelium dendriticum; assembly: GCA_944474145.2. Lineage (NCBI taxonomy): Eukaryota > Metazoa > Platyhelminthes > Trematoda > Plagiorchiida > Dicrocoeliidae > Dicrocoelium > Dicrocoelium dendriticum. The sequence goes on from OX104069.1 coordinate 102,901,743, forward strand.
ATATCAATTTTTCAGCAATTTTGATGATCGATACCTACAAACTGTATCCTTTTTGCCTGAGAAACGGACACGGTGTGAAAAATTAATTAAGTTGGGGGAACAAATGCCATGATGGAAACGACAGTCGATACATTCGGAAAGAACTGTATTGGAGCTGCATGCTATGCGGTAGTTTCAATCACGATGATATAATTTTTAGTACCCCCGCAGAGCTTAAACCACAGTTGAAGATATACGTTGTTAAAATAAGTTAGTTCAGGACATTGCGACTTGAGTTAGTACAATTTATTGTCAAGGAATATTGCAATCGATGTGCTTGCAACAGGTTGCTGCTGTACTGGAAACTATCCTGTTCACGCGCTGGGTGATGTCTGAATTAAGGCACCAAACATGCTCCCAAACTTCTCTACTTAGGTCATAAAATCTCAGACAGCGGCTAGTTTTGACAATATAGCCTCGTCGCTTCCTCCATGTGCATATTTGTGGTCGACTAGACATGTTTCCTTGTACGTTGAACAGGCGAACGATGCACCATTTGCTTGCTGTAGGAGAAAACATTGACGCACGTGGAGAGAACCACATCACATCGGCGGACATGCACACGAGATTGCAGCGGTAGTGGAATTGGGAAGCTTCCTTCAGGCACACATTCATCAAATAAAGCTAATTCATTATCCACTAAAGTACATCATACAAGAGTTAATGCCGTTTGTGTGAACACAATATCCTACCTAAATGCAGGTGTCAAGCTGGTGTGAGTAAGCAAAGTTTTAGTTGTTAGAATTGCCATAATGGACAAGTTTATGAGATCGTCAATAGTTATTCCTCTTGTACCTTTAGACCGGAAAATATCTGGACGGTTTATCAAGGAACTTTACGTCAAACTTGTTTTTCAAGAGCATAGAGCATTTGCAGTTATGCAACCACGGTATTTTTTAAACATCGTTCAATATAACAGGTTGTTGAATTTACCACCAAAATTCACTTTAAAGAGAGAATGAAATCTTTTGCGTATACTTAAGAATTTAGTGGTTCAGCAGCGCATTTTTAAGAAAAATCCAACAGCATCCCATTTCGTATTGAATGCACCATTCATTACGCTGACTTTTATGGAATCTAATTTCCCTAGTCTACATGGGCCTGTATGATTAACGGGAGTGTAAAATATACTTATGCCTATCCGCATCAATCAAATTTGATTTCAGTGCACCTTAATATGGAGCCGACGTCTATTCAGTAAAGCGAAAACAATATAACGAGTTCAATGAAACTTAACAGTTTGGAAGTAAAGTTTTACTACCTATATATGTTTATAGGTCCACGTATTCGAAGTTAAATCTTTTATTGAGAGTAGGTATTATTGTGGTATAATTCTTAGTGGACGATCCCCAACTTGTTCGTTATTTACGGTAACTTTAAAGTTTTTCACTGCTTATCTATAACCCCTTCCATTTCTGTGTGTATATTGATAGTTATGCTCGATTTTCAGCGTAACTGCTTCTAAATATGGTTTCACCATTCCTTTTTACTCTGATTATAAGAAATCTGCCAATAATTCTTCTCATCTTCAAGTGATTAAACAAGTATTACCCTCGGCTGTTAGCAGTGTCTAAGTAAGGGCTAATTGAAACTTTTCTCTATAAAATAATCCGTCATTCTAACACAATTATTCTTTAACTGTCCAGTGATCTACAGCTTCAGTTATTACCATATTTTGCTTGTACTTATTAATGTTTTTCATAGATACATCAAAAGGTTAATAAAATAGGTAATATTATAATACTGAATATCCAAATAAAAATTGGAAAATGAAAGATCCCGAAATTGGGCTCTAATTTCACACCTATATTGAACCTGTCTGGAATTTATGTTTGCAATGCGAGCTGCATGTCTTCGCAAATGCCTCAGTCCCCCAGTACGCTTCTATTACTTTAAGTACCCCGCATTGTCCATGTGGGGATTTTTCTAATTTATGCAACTTGGTTAATGCCTAGGGGGAGTTACTTGCATGTATTCGTTATTTTGCAGCTGTAAACCACTGTAAACGAACATCACCGTTAGGAAGCTTATCATTCTCTGCAGAGTACACTGTGAAGCAAATGTAAATCATCTGGGATACGGATTCTCTCCTAGTCAAACTAGCATTTACTTTGTGACATAAAATATTTGATTAGTTATTCAACTAGGCCTTATTGCACAAAGCTCATACGCAATGACTATAACTGTATTAGAAGTAATGGATATATGCCAAGCACTCTATTATTAGAACGCCCAGATGATCAACGAAGAGTTGAGAAAGTTCGTAACTGGATATGTAAAAGCTTATAGATAATAGATGGTCTCCAGACACAACAGTTAGAAGCCAAATAAAAAAAGGTACATAGATTGTTATTCAACAACATCATCCATCATCGTTAGATAAACGATTACGTCCAGGACCTTAAGTCGGAAGGGTGTAAGGGACAAATTCGCTTAGAATTTTGAAGTGACTCATTTCCACCGGGAACAAAGGAATAACAACCGAATCCGGATAACGATACCATATACAAAAGACAAAATGCTCGTAAACAACAAATACCACAAATATTGTGCTTTCAAACTCAGAACAGTTACAATGACTACGGTTTCGGTCGGAGCCAAAAAGTTCAGCTTCAGGGCGTCTTCTGTAGGAAGTCAAGGAAATAAGGTACTCGGTGGGTTTACAAGACGGGTAAAGCGGTGGGATTGGTGGATGCCGACTAGGTTAGACTCAAGCGGGTGTGAATTCGTCCTGTTTGGAACGTTTACCATTGGGCTACAGTGCACACAAACAAAGGAAAGACCAAGCTGTCAGGCATAATCAGTGGGGTCGTAAGATCAGCAGACAGTCATAGTCGGTGAGGAGCGCAGGTCACCAAACGACCCTAATCGGTGGACAGTGTGACGTTGCAACTAGTAAACAAAAGTAAACAAGGGTTTAGAGGCAATTTGAGATCGTGGAATTGCTAGTTACTAACGATTTTATGTAATGTAGGATTCAACGAGTTGGATATTGTGTTTCACGACGAAATGTGTAGATGTAGTCGACGTGTTTGGTAGGGGAACGGAATATGGAGGATAATTGTGATAACGAGATCCGAATGCTCTCTATAGAGGGGATCAGCAAATCCTATAATGTGTTTCTTTTAAATAATAGCATAGGATTGTTTGGAGCAGAAGAGGTTAGCCTTCGGAAGGTGTTCATCATAACCAAAAGAAAACACAATTGATTATCTTCGCCATGTTAACCAGGTACCAGGGACCACTTGTGAGCACTACTGGTTAGAAGGGTTGGCCTACCTAATAGCATCTTTTGCTGATCTATTTTTGTTCGTTGCATAAGATATTCTTACGTGTTCTAAAAATAATTACATCATTACACAAGACTAGGCTTCCTCGAATTACGAATATCTATGCGTTACTTTGTGCGGATTAAAAACCTGATGAACCGGTATATTTTGTAAGACGAATCTTTTTCTTTACGCATGTATTGCACGAGATCAAACCAGATCAGATCACAGTATTCTCCGGAAATGCGACCATTGTTCACGTGTGACAGCATCCTCAGTTTTAAGTGAAATTTTGTGACCAATGTGGGCTATTCTTATTATTTAACTATATGCACCAACGCAATAAGTAGCTAACTGACATGGCAAATTTTTGTAGCGGATTATTTCCTCACCTTCTGAGAACTATACATAATACCCTGCAGAGAATATGCGCATTCTGTTTGTCAAAATTTTGATGAAGTAGCTAACTGGCAGGTATTTTGTTTCTGCTCAATATGTGGAAATCGCATATTATAAGAAGTAGATAGAAGTAGATACGGTAACGATAATATATAACTAAAATTTTTCTTATAAGGTTAATCCGCTCTAACTGCAAAGCAACTATTTTTGTTAGCTTTCTGCGCTTGACCACCTGCGTCGTTGTGACCACGCGGATGTGGACGCACGCCTCATTTACTCAGGTTCGCCAACACAGCTACAGTATATTTAGTCATTGATCGTTGATGTGACAATATTTAGCGGTTACGCTCCAATAGATAGTTGCATTGAACAGATTGTGTGTGACGAATTCATTCGTCGTGCTAACGTTAGTTGATTCTGAAAAATGTATGTGGTGATAAGCATTCAAGCTTGTGTGCTCGCTACGGTATCTGCTTCACAATTCGTTGTGGAGTCAGTTTAGCACCAGATATCACGGTATACGATTGTAAGGTAAGCCCAGTTAACGCGTGAGTCGTGTATATTTGGTAGTAGTATTTTAACGTTAGACTGAATGAGAGACATTGCTTGCTCTGTTCAACTTACTTGGAGCGTAGTAGAATTCCTACGCCCAAGAACATCATGTTTGTTTCTATTGTTCAGGTATTCACCGAAGTTAATAGTTTGGCTACAAATGTTGATCCTTAATAGAGATAACATTTACTTTTTAATGCATTCGTAGCAATCTCAGTGACAAAGTTAACAGTGACTGATGAACTAGTAAGCTAGTTTTGTATAACCTCTTAGATTTATGCCTCTTAAACGTTGTATTTCTGGTTGAGGTACCTGACAAAATTCAGCGATCTGTGAGACAAGATTCCTAGCTTTTGCCCAGGTGATGCTCTGCTGATGCTTTAGTTAATAGCCAGCAACGGTTTTCGGGAAGATCGAATTCTTCGCAACGGAAAGCTTAATACACTGGATGGATGCTGAAAATCAACTTGGTGCGATTTTTTAAATTGCTTTGCACATGAAACCCTGTTTCTACTTATGTCAGTATTTCCGATTTTTTAGTAGAAGTTGTCGTTTCCATTCGTATATATTAAACAAAAACGTGAGTTGTTACTACGGGCTTTTATATCACCGTGTATCATGGCTGATATGTTATTCACAACTCTAGTATCAAGATCCATAGGAATGCAAACACGGGAAGAGTAGCTCCAGTTAATAATTTTTAAGTTATTTTGAACCTTTTTAGCCAAGTGAGTAAACCCTGGCATAATTATCTGTGTATTCGTGCAAACGCCGGACCGAATTTTCTTTCAGTTTATTTAAAAATATGCCACCTTGAACAATAAAAATATTGCGTCGGTGTTACAATGCTTTAGTATTTTTTCTCAATACATATACGTACGTAGTCTAGACCGCCGTCTAGTATCAAACGAAAGGCAATTTAACACTGCTTTTAGTACCCACTGAAAAATGGTTCAATTTATTTAAAAAAAGCGGAATTCCAAACAAGCTACTGGTGTTTAATTGCTAACTATCCTCACCCAGCATTTCAATATCGTCGCCCACTGTGAACCAATTAGTATCGCAATTTTGCAGAACTACAGGTGGGCTGTTAGGTCTGAAGTATTTGATCTTGCCTAGTAACTCGCCATAAGTATTCTCCCTTCCAATGCCTATTCAGCATTACATTTAACTGTGGAGAAATCCTGATACCTGGAAACCGAATACATGAAAAAGTTTAGTGCTAGACAAATTAAAATTTTTTGCACTTTTTTCTATACTACTTTCTATATGTTGTCTGGGAGTTGATATTGATATTTTTGGTAAATTTTGGAGTACTAACAAGCGTTATGTTAAGCCTGATTGAGATGCAGGAGGTAGTATTTCACAAACTTCCAGAAGTAATGTTTTCCGCGCTGTGTAATACGTTTCAAAAAATGAGAATTTTTGTTTAAATTATATATCTCTGACATCATGCAGGGTGGCTTGATTTCTGCATTCAAACATGCTTGCAAATGCGTGGTAGTTAGTCTGCTTCATGACTGGGTGATTCCACTGTATGAATTTGGGGGGGGGGGGCGAGACGCGCACACCTGTAGATCGATCATCATTAATTTAAGCATCCAAAACATCTTTAGCCTATTAGCTTGGTGGACGCGATCGTTAGTCATTTTCAGCGAAGGTTATGATGTACCTGTCATTTCTTCCAAAATTATCCATAGTGAAAAATGCACAGCGTTAGAGCTAAATTTGTCGCTCGAAAATGACGTTTGGTAAAGTATATTTGGCCCTCAATAGACATTTCTTCTGGTTAAGGGTACACGAGCAGAGTACTTAATTTGGTTTTACTTAGTAGGGTATTTGTGATAAACAGAAACCTATCCAAACCCCTAAAATGAACGATCGAGGTGATGGTTGAAAATAAAACATTGCAGAAACCTTATATTATGAACATATTTATAAATTAAAACAACTGCTATACTTTATAAACTATGCATTTAGTTTAGCTGCGCTGCGAATGTGATGTAGTTTAAATAAATGAGGCTGTATTTGAATGGGCGCAAGCATGTAGTAGGATAAACTTTACTTGCACAATTACTTTACTAATTTTTCCAGTTAATAAGATGGAAGTACTACTTACGAATCATGGATAGTATTCACAAACAATTACTTATAGTGTAAACTACTTTTCATTTAGATGTTATACATATATATATATGTATGCCATTTGTAGGTAGATATTCGTCACATCTAGAATCACACAAAAACACTGTGCCTGCCTTTCATATTTTTGGGAGTCATCAGCAGTGCGCATTGCATCGGGCCCTGGCAGGGCTCGAACCCGCGACTCAACAGTTGTCAGTCCGCGGTTGGACCACTGAGCTACGGGGGACGGCAAAGACCATCAGAAATGAGTTACTAGATGTGATATAGCGTCAAATTTGTGTCCGGATTGGCCTATCAGTGTGACCTTCTATAACAGAGCCACAGCCACTGAGGACTATGTGCGTCTTGCGCTTGGCCACCACACACCCTATATGTAGTGTAAACCAGAAGCAATAAGACCGGTATGCATGTGCATGAGAGCAACTTTTTGTATACCTACCCGGCCGACGCTGCTTCAGCATGCACAGCAGCAGCCTTCCTGCCTAAGTACTTTAAGAATCCACGGCACCAGAAACACACAAGACGGTGACTTCATCGTGTCTCATATCATACTGGATGGAGTCACTCTATGTGCTTAGCACAGACAGGAAGAAGGTGTACCCTTCCCCCAAGTAAATAGTGACTGTCTCCTGGAGCCAGTAAGTACAAGTGATCATCGGAAAACTGGCTCCAGTTCAATGTGGAGAAATGCAATGTTGTAAGCATATGTTATCGGTGTACCTTTGAATATCGACTGAAGGCCAGAAGTTGCCTCCTGCTTCCCAGAAAGGTTACCTATTGGTGAATGTGCAGAATGTGCTTGCCTACTCGAAACAGGCTGGCAAGCCTTTCTAGCATTTCCAGCCATCTATCTTTCTATAAATGTGAAACGCCTACGTAAGTTCACGCTTGGAATACGCCCTCCAGATCTGAAGTCCCTGCCGCAAGCTCGTCGTCGATGTACTTGAATCTCCCCAACGTAGAGGGACCAAACACTTTAAATGATTGCTTCATCTCCTTTACCAGCGAAGACTGAATGCCTTGAGATTGTACAGTGGTGAATATCGACGTCATCGAGGAGACATCATAATGCTTTACTTGATAATGCACAACCGAGAGCACCGCTGTCTTGACCTGTTGCAAATGAACCAATATGCCAAACTGAGAAGCCAACAGCGCAAAGTTGCCATGCACTAAAGCCGATTTGATTGTTGACGAAACGAGTTCTACCACCAGGTGTCCCGAATATGGAACGATCTTCCAACTCACATCACCTTTGCCTGTACAATAAGTGTTGTCTGCTGGTTCTGCCAGTCGCGTTCAGAGAAAGCAAACTCATCGACTATGCACACAAGCGCTGTATTCACACGTCTCAAGCAAAGACAACTAACTATGAGTTTAAATGGTCAACTATCCCCTCGATCGATCACCTGATCTAACACACCGCGGCAGGCAGCTCTATTAGCCCCAGCTATCTGCCCATCAAACTAAGGCCCCTAAATTTGCTTTGCTGACACGCTTTCAACTTACATTACTTAATGTAGTCCGTTTCACTTAATGGATGAACTAACGCGAACCAATCTATTTACTTAGTAACCTTCTCGGCAAATTGTCTGTGGGGATATATACCTCAGTGTCCATATGAATAGCTTGAATATATGTAACCTGGTTTAAGGTACCACATCGGTCAAAGGAAGCGGCAAATGAGCGAACGCCTGCATTGCATTTTTGTAAGTTTCCACATGTTATATATGTGCGTGCATATTCCACTCCGATATTAAAACTCATGTTATACAGCTGTGCATCTAAATAGGTAGACGCTTAAAATGATGAATTGCCCTTCCATCGGTCCTTTTAATTTTATATTGCACTCCAAACATCCCATGGAACTTGTCATTCACATGCCATTTACCCTTGATAAAACATCTTTCATTGTTCGTTGCACATATTCGGGACACCGACATAAAAATTCATATCCCCGCTTTGGGTCCACTCGTGATGCAGAAATCCTTTTCCGGTGTGTTGCAACACCACGTGAATTACCCATGCCATATCGCTCATCAAATGAGCTTATTTCCATAAGAGTTGGGATTTGCAACGTTAGTTTGAGTGAGAATCATGAAAGTGCTGTATGTGTAAAATACCTTATCAATTACACAACAAAGAATTCGCTTAGTTTGTTATGATAATTAAACAACACTCCCTTTGCGAAGTGAAGGAAGTCCCTTAGTTCTATAATTTTTGCAGCCGTTTTTACCCTAGATCACAAAGGAATAATCCCCAGAAATTTTTATTTCATTGCGCTGGGGTCGTCCAGAAGCAAATCAATTAGATTATTAAACGTCGTATTTTAAAGCGGGGATGCTGGCATCTTTTGCAGAAAAAGCCATGATTATGTCTTTAAAGATAAACCAATCGTTCTTTGATTCAACTTTGTTGATTAGTATACAGCAGGTCCTGCAGATTCGTAGGTCAGAGATAAGCAGTTCGTTGGTTTTAATAAATGATAGCTCAGAAACATTTTCTCGTCCAATTCAAACAGTCACCCAAAACCCAGCCTGCCAGCTACGTTAGCTATTTTTATCACAAAGTTTACAAATAATTCATTGTGTTAAGCGACAGTTTGTCGGTGGCTAGTTTGCTAAGTGCTTTGTCAAATAACCACTTCTACTTTCTGTTGACGACTATCATCAAAAAAACGCACCTTTTATAATGTCGCATGTACGTAATTAAATAACAAAAGTGGAAGAATATGTACCAAACTTTACCATCGCACACGGTAGATCTAATGCGGGACGTTTTCTACAGGCTGCCGTTTGTAAATCATTCGACGATATACTGAAGTAATCTTTGGTTATTCTTGGGTAAAATAGAAGCCCTAATATGTGAGTTGTTAAACTTTCAAATTGCTGTAACAAGCAGTATACTGATACAGAATATTTTGCTGGATATTGCGCCAAACTAACTGCACTGTGTAACCTGAAACAGTAAACAACACAACTTTTTACACTAAGTTTTAACCGTTATTCCTTTTCGTTCATCTCTGAAGCTAAATAGCATTAGAATAGCATAACAAAAATTGCTGTCATAATCGCCTCGTCTAGTTAATGGTCAGGGAGTGCAATTCAAGGTGAACGGAAACGGAGCTAACGACCAGCCAATTCACATAAATTTTCTATGGACACAACAATTTAAGGAAGTTCAAAAATAATCTGTATGTTGGTGAACATAAAGTTCACGTGCGATTTGTTAGCAGATGAGTTCAGTGATCGTTGAATTGCCATTTTATAACCGGAACCTGGACTGACGATGACATACTAGGGTTTGCTTTGCAGATCAGAGTCATATTCAGGTCAAGCAAGAGTTTGCAAACGATTCTGAATGATGTTCGATTGAAAATTACATGTCTTCTGTTCAGCTGGGGAAAGCGTGTAAGTATACCACTTAAAATTTAATAACACCACTTGCCAGACATATCCTACTTTATATATATATATATAGATATATATATGTATATATAATAAAGTAGTTGAGCAACCAATATTAGTAATGTAATTTTGCCACACTAAGCCATTAACCTAATGGGAATTTTACAAGGCAAATGAACATGGTTTTACCAATTATTACCGATAACGAAACAAAGCTTTAGTTATTTTCTACGCAGTGTTACTAAGTTGTTACCATTAGGAATGAGGTGAAGACTCCATGATGAGTTTTGCTTAAGTCTGTCAAGGGGTAAAACTTGACATAGCAAGGTTTGGACAAATTTTCGTTGGGTCTAGAATTTATCGAAAGAAGATAGGTCAGATTGTCCACAGACTTTCATAAATAACGCCGAAAATACATACGTCAACTATCAAATGTGGGAGTGGAGAAGAAAAACAACTAATCACCATTGTTGAATATGTTTTGACTTGAATATATATGCCAGTATGGAGTTAAGTGAAAAATACATATCTAATTTTAAAGCTAGTTTTTATGTAGACATCCTTCTGAGGCTTGGTAGGACAACAGTTTATATGATAAAAAGGGATTTATAGGTACGCGTTAAAGGCTTCAGTGAAAATGTTTGTTGTCTATTTTCTGAAGTGAACATAACCTAATGTCACTACAGATTTGAAGTCAGCAAGATGCTCTGTACAGAATAACTGACCCTTTTAGTAATGTTTTGAATAGTTTTGAAGGCACTTTTTACGAGGAACGACAGAGAAGTGACTGGAGTCCTTGTTGTGTTGTGATACTAAAAATCTTTAGACAGGTTTGATTTTTGATTGCATGCCTTTGGTTTAAGCACTATTATTTAGAACGCAGGTTGCTTCACAGATTTGTTTGTTGTTACTATTGAATGACAGCAGGAGTTCAATGAGCTAACTACTTCGGACTTCGCTTTATTCTACTCCATGGATGCATTATTTATTTTGCTAAACATGCATGAACAATACAGTGAAGGGCAGATGCACATGCGAGACAACCATTGGGAATAAAGCAGGCAGGGACAATTATAGGACAGCTATAAATGAAGGTTTGCATGGATGTACACTGAGTGATATGACACTTTCATTGCTTTACTACAGGGAAAGGAAGTCTGTCCACTTTGCACGCAATCTATCTTTAACAGACACTTACCCCCTCTTCTTCCTCCGAAGGCGGGACAAGTCAAAAGATGGAAGAGAAGCACAAATGCAGTGTTCATGTTGGCCAAGTACCAGGTACCAATGAAGTGATGCAGTGGATGAAGAAGACGACCCAGAGGTGTCTTGTTTAGTTCACAATAATTGTGCGTCTCGCTTGAACGTCAGCTTGTCTAAGCGACCTGTTTATGATTTCGGTGCATACGGAGAAACAGAATTGAATGTACACAAAAGAAAAAAATAATAAGTTCAACTGCACTTTTACAGATTTGCACAGATACAATCCACTAGGTGTAACGTGATAGGAGACCGTCTCGAATTGGGTTCGAAACTCTATCAATTCTATGAGTCACACCTAAAGTCTTATCGGTTACGGAGCTTGGAAGGCAAATGAATTCACACAACTAAATCTGCTTATCTGATTGGTCAACAAAGTTCGCCAACCAAATGTTGGTTTTAGTGGACCGGATATGCGTGTGCGTGCTGCTGTAATTGATTCGCATACTACGTTGTATCAGGCAGTTCGTGTTTGACCTACATTCAAGGGCGGTGAGTAGGCAGCTTTAACAGATGCAATGAAAATGCCACAGTGCTTCGAAGGTGCAGACGCTTTCTTTCTGGTTCCCACGTTCATGTGTGGTAAAGGAGAAGACTACGGTTCTCCATGTCTGAGTTATATATACATCATGAGCGCCTACCTAAAGGAATTCCGAAGAGCAAATTCATTAAGCTGTTGACAAGATAAGTGTAGATTAATTAACTCCGGAGAGAAGGCCTTTTTACACGGCATGAACTTTTAAACCAGAGAAGAGTGTGCCTCGCTTTCTCCTATCCAGTTACCCATCAAGACATGTAGTTTCCATTCCCGTGTGCCATTAGCTTTAACCAAGGGACGATGAGATTAGGTCAGGACTCCTGAAATTGAATTAGTAGAACATACACCCTGGGTTGTTCCGGAAAAATAGTAAATAATTAACAACGGTTTTTACAAAACGCTTTTCGGTGATTAGGAGACATTAGGTGGTTAAGTTAAAGATTTTATCTGATGCAATATGATATCTTGCATTAATATTCGACCTTGCGCAATTATTGGCACAGAGAAACTTGGAAGTAGCAAAACGGAACAGAGCGATGCACTGTCGCATGAGCAGCTATGCTCGGAGATCATAAACCCGGACCACTGCAGAGAGCCTGGCCCGCGGAACATACTGTTCAATAACAAAAATGAGTTTAGTGGCTAAAATTTGTTACGCATAATTTCCGGCAGAATTGATTAATCATTGTGGACGGGCAGCCTAAGCTACTTGAGTAGACCTTGATAATAAATATAGCGGTAAACACATGATCGCATGTTCTTTACCTATCAATCTGTTGAGTGTCATATATTTAACAGAAACCAAGAGCAGGAATCTACAACTAAACACCAGGGATTAAAAACACCAGGCACGGGTTCGAGAAACGTCCGGCCAAGATAAGCGTCTAGATGTAATATAGCGCAGCTTCCGCTGCCCTCATTCACGCTGCCGTTGCGATGCAGTAGACAGAGTATCCGCCAAATATTGGTTTCCATTTCAAACATTGCGATTACATTTGTTTCTTGCGTCTTTCTAATGTATACTGAATACAATGGAGTAATAATGGTATTTATAGCAATGATAAGTAGTAATGAGGAGATTGGTATAAATTAGCTAATTCATTATTTTCACTCCCAATGAGCAGGCTTAAGATAGTCTGCAAAAGCAATAGACGCCGGCGTTTCGACCTTCCGGGTCTCGTCAGTGGTGCGCTTGCCAGCGGAGCTCTGCCGGGTTAGCCCCAATGACTTCAGGATGCTAACAGCAGGTGTCAATTCGTCATGCGTGACAGCCGCGGACCTGTGTGATTGACAGTTGGATATAATATAGCCCAGTTCATCTTCCACTGCCATGCCATTTGCGAACTGTGCAAAGGGCCCTGGCTAACCTCACGAGCTAAGACTTTTCGCATGGCAGCGGTTCGCTAGAAGGCGCATTACTGACGAATCCCAGAAGGTCGAAACACCGGCGTCTAGTGCTTTACAGACTAGCCTAAGTCTGCTGATTGGGAGTAACGATGATGAATTTGCCTAATTGTGCCAAAATCCTCACTACTACTCAGCAGTACTATAAAAGCTGTCCGTATAGCTTATTTCAATGTGGTAACTAGGCGCTTTGCGAAAATTCCTAGCTCGTGAGGCTAGCCAGTGTCCTTTGCACAGTTCGCAAATGGCATGGCAGTGGAAGATGAACCGGGCTATATTATATCCAACTGTCAATCACACAGGTCCGCGGCTGTCACGCGTGGCCAGGTGGCACTTGCTGTTAGCATCCTGAAGTCATTGGGGCATAACCCGGCAGGATTCCACTGGCAGGCGCACCACTGACGAGACCCGGAAGGTCGAAACACCGGCGTCTATTGCTTTTGCAGACTATCCTAAGCCTGCTCATTGGGAGTGACCATAATGAGCTAACTGTTTAATGGTATTTGCATGAGCTAAAGATAAACCATCGCATCAAGATTCACGTGGAGGAAAATTGCATTGCGAACTGCAGCTTATTCCTACAGGGGTCAAAGTTGTCATCATATTCTTACACGTCTATGAATAAAACACTGACCACGGAGAGCCATTAATTTTGTGTGTATGTAATATCTGTCTAACTGAGTAAAGTTGTGCATAGATATGCTTTCTTTCTCCATTAGTTACTCTGCTCTTGTGATAAAATGGAATGGTCAAGCTTCACTTATTTGAAATGTTATGTATTTGTTCAACTAGGATAAGAGTTTAGTGCAGCAAAGCAGTTCTTCTGTTTTGCATCCCGCACACTAAATAATGGGCTTCGAGACTGGTAAAAAGAAAAAAACACTTGCAAATGGAAGTTTGGATTGTAACATAAAGCGTAAAGGTTTTATTAATAAGGAGACACCTAATACTCATAACGAGAAACACTGTCCGTAGCGGCACACTTTAATATGGACAAAATTAACCATGCTGTTGCTCAAGCCATCCACATATGTACTATATATAGGCATGCGATTCATTTTATCAGGAGTTAATGCGTGGTTGTAACGGAAAGCAAAGTTTTGAAATGTGGTTGCTCAGATGAACTTGCGCCCCAGTTGTTAGAACTCAACGAGAAATTTAACTGTGTGAATATTCATAATCTTATTTAGGTCAGAAAATCTTGGGACCTTGTTAGTATATGCCTGCACATGTTCATATGAGCTGTGCATGATTGGTAGTCCATACCCTAGATAAATATATCTGACCAGAACGAAACTGGAGCACATGTTCCTACTTGCTCTTGGTAAATTAAGTTTACGATGATTGTCAAGGGGCCCCTAAAAGCAACTGTGTTGCAATTTGAATGTTGTATTATTGAAATAGACAATTTCTACAGCATAGTGTAAAGCAGCAACAAGTTACGCCTAGCCCATCGGATCCAAAGTGGTTCGAGTTAAATTTGCTTGCAACGCGCTCGATAATTCGTGGCATTATTCCCAAAAACCAATGAGAAATAAAATATATGCGAAGGAATTTCCCAGAACCTTTGCCAACCTTTTATAAGTTGGCGTATATCATGTTACAGTACTTGAAATATAGCACCTGAGTAGTTTAGATAGCAACACTCTTGCATGGGTTGAGTTAAGATACAATAAACTGCTATTGCTTTGCACGTGATACGCGATAAGAATATTATACCGAACTCGTGCGTGGACAATTGTATAGAGACATGATCATTGTTAAACACAATAGCTCTTTCTGAGATAAAACGGCCGTAAGTTATGAAACCCGACATTTAGCGGGAGGTTTATGATTCATTTGTAGTGCAATTCCTGAAGTGGATACGATGTGTGTTCAGAAAGAAAGTGTATTTTGCGATTACTTCTTTGTTTTGTTTCTGTAAAACACTTAAAATCTATCTACTATCCTAGTGACACACCGTTCTCGACGGTGCTTCCAGTTTGGGAAACCTTCCTGAAGCGAACCTACTTGGATGTTCGGCAGGTCAGTTTACTCATTGTTCCGAATCTCCTCTATGGCTTAGACACGATGTCGTTTCCATGTGATGTTAAGTTAGGGAAAATGGAAAAAGTCCACTGTGGTTAGGTCAGAAGAATCGGACACGTGAGGCACAATGGGCGTTTGAGGCTTTGCCGTAAAGCTGCTGACAGTGAGTGATGTGTGAGCCAACGGATTTTCATTGTGCAAAATTCAATTCTGCTGTTTCCAAATTTCAGACATCTTAGGCATTGCATCTATTATATGTGTTAGAACACCACGGTAATATTCCTCGTCTACCATTTGACAAGATGGTAAAAGATTTTGAATGATGTGTCCTTGAAGAAAAAACCAACAAAACTTCAACCTATGAACTACGTACGTGTACACTTTTGGAGAACATTTCTGCATCTATTGCGACAATGCTACCTTCGACTTATTAGCCTAGTCGTAAATCCGCGTCTCATTGACTGTCCACACGTTATTGTTTTAATCTTTTTTTATTTATCCCTGGCATTGCCAAGTCTTTTTTGACTGACTTTAAAACGGTTTTGTTTCTAATGGTCAGCCGACAAAAGCAGAACAAATTTTCTTCCAGCACGACGCACCTTAATTTTGTCAGCTATAACTTGATATCATACTCCTAAGTAGATGCCCATTGTATCAGAATCTTTTCAACATTTAGATCAAATATCCCAGTAAGCAAGCACACAGTACAGTCATCGTCTATTGATGTATAAATGTGTCTGAGATAGGAAGTGTCAACAACCGACATTCTTCCGTACCCAAAACTCCCAAGCCAATAATAACAGCGTGTGACACGTACAGCACCACATGTACACTTGGCTAAGCTAGTCAGATATCTCTGCAAATATTGCTACAAATTTGTGGAAAATTATAGGTATACATATTGTGTTTCAATGTCTTTCCATGTCGCTTTGACCGTATTCCGCCGAGCAGCATAAGCAACTGCGTACTTCAGTGGTTGAAGATTGCCAGTTGACGGTCAGAGGCGACCGGAGTGAATGACATCTTGTTTCTCAATATGTATCTATCTAGCTCAATGGCCACAGCGCACCGAATAATATGACATCTTGAATGAACGACAGTCTTGCTTAACGTTCTTGTAGTGGAACTCGATATCAACGTCGAATACAAGTGGCTGACCATATTGCATTTACGTGGTGCTTTGACTGGTGTAAAACAGGAACAAGAAAGTACAGAGTAAGTTCCCTTGAAAAAAAGCATTATTGACAGCTAGTGCAGAAGAGCGATAGTCACCCAAAAGAACTATATGTTGGCAACCACACGGCCAACACGACGGTTAACCTAGTAAAAGGTCCGATGTCCAAAAATCTACATATTTTGCAAGGCCATTTGTGTGAAACTAGGTCGGAATGCGTGTTGTTTGTTGGGAAGCAATCAACTAGGTCATAGCTGGAATCTACTACTTCTGAATTGCGGTGCTAATAACGCAATTAACGGATTGTGCACGAGCGCTTGTCATACAAATAAAGCTGTTGTGGTGGGCTAAAGGCAGACTCTACTACACTATTTAACAGTAACTTGGAAAGGCCGGGATGCGAAAATGTATTCAGCAGACAGCGGGCAGTAATGACTTCCCCAAAGGTGAGGAAACATTAGAACCGCAGCATTAAACGCGCGAGGAATGAACGCACAAACAATACACACCACACTACCCACAGTCATAGAAGGAAACGTGCCCCATGCAACTTTCAGCAAGGATAGTGAAGGTGGATGGTTGTCTCGTTTAAAATGTTCCTAAATACTGGTAGCTCGGGTTGATGAATCAATTGTTCATTTGTTCTCCGAGCTTGTGCGCTACATATAACGGCACTGAGGATGCTATCTCGCATGATGGTGAAACGTTTGCGAGAAAACCGCCCAGCTCGGAGAACAAATGAACAATTGGTTTCTCGTTTGTCGGAACGTATGAACTTAGTCTTAGATATGCTGACAAAATAAGTACTTCCGCCTGCAACTCGATTTCTTATATTGGTGCTGTAACCAATCAAGGTGCATCCTGAAGATCCCTTAGGTAGAGCTGTTTGAAGAAGGGGATGTGAAGAATTGGAAGACTTGTAGGATATGGCGGAGGCGGTTTGAGTCAAGACCGACAGGACGAAGCTGGTGGCCGTGAGGAGTATTCTCAGGAGCAGGAAGGTAGTACCGGAGGCGGCGCGAATAGCTCCCATCACATCAGAAGCTTCTTGGACCGGGCCTTGTGGGGAATAGACGGGCTGTCAAAACAAATTACTGGTGGATCAGTTCATGTTTGGTCCCACAAAACCCAACGCGGAACGCATCCGGTTTGCGAACGCTACTCGGGGAACGCGGTTGGAGGAATTGTCGCAAGTTACTCGACAGCTGGACGTCGCACCACTAGTTGAGCTGAAGTAGGAACACCATGAACGCGTAGAGCGGTTGGATAATTTAAAACGGATAAGCGACTAGCTCGCTGAAGACGTCATTGATCTTTGCATTCAGCGTTCTGACGAGCGAAAAGAGGAATGTTGTTCCCAATGTGGGAAATTGGAACACTGGAAAGACAAGTGCTGATGAGGAACACTGCTACCAGTGTACCAAATACACGAATGCAATCTTGTTTTGCTTTTCGGATGGAGAAATGTTTACTCGGGGACCTTAGTAGGGGGCGAGCAAAGCTGTACTGGAAGTAGACTGAACGATGGAACTATGTCTGATCGATAGGAGTGCCGCGGTGTTGCTGATCAGCCATCGACGGGGCGAAAAGCTTCAATCGTACTTTATGGTTGTGAGAGCTGTTGGCGGTTACTCAGTGAGCACTGATGGTATGGCCGAATATGTCGGGTGAATCTGGGGACAGAAACTAATGCACATCTTCATCCCGTCAACAGATACAAACCAAAGCTTACTGGTAGCAGACTTCCAACAGTTCAACAAGACTACCGTCAACATAAAAAGTGGGGAATTGTTGACTGAATGCGGGTAATTGAAGCTCATGGACCGTGGAGAAATGATAACCTCGCAATAAGTTGTTGCCGCTTTACATTCGATCTCGACCGTGCAGTCGCGAATCACCAAGTATCATCCCTTGTTTACTCATGGTGCCAGACCGTATGGATTTTGTTACTGGATCGAGCGCAGCATTTTGCCAATCCGCCAGACGTCTCGGCCCCAGTGACCTGGAAGGAACTTAATACATCTAGATTCTGTGGTAAAGAGACAAGTACAGGAGCTTTTTGACGTGGATGTGATTGAAGAGGCGCATAGTCCACAAAATGCTCCAGGGGATTTTGTGAGGAAGAATAATGGGAAGTATCGTTACTATGTGAACTTCCAAATGCCTTATGTAGTATTATTGAAGCGTTTCGATCCAGTGTCGTCAGTTGTTGAATGTTTTAATGGGCTGCAACAGTCAAACATATTCACCGTTCTGGAGCTGAGTTCCGAATAGTTCCAACTGGTGAGAAAACGAGAACACTGAAAAACACGGCGTTTATCGTCGGTGAGAAACAATACAAGTTTCAACAATACCTTTTAAATTATCGGGAGCACCGTTTACCTTCCAACCTTTAATGCTTCGGCTGCTGACTGGATTGAAGAAAATGGCAGTGCACGGGTATGATATCATGGTGGATAGTCAGTCACGGGCGAAGCAAAACGGTCATCTTGAAACAGTCCTGGAACGGATTAAGCAGTCTGGACTTTTGTATAAATGGACTGAAATCTCAGATCGGAAAGACTGGTTTCAACTTACTGGGCCATAAATTGAAACATCGTGAACTGAAGCCACTACTTGAGAAATCTGATAATACAAGACACCCTCGTTTCTACCTCAAAATGCATTCTCAGAGCGTTCCTGAGCCGTGTAGTTTAGCATAGTAAATGCCTCAAGGAATTCAGCAATTTGTCCTTACCTTTTACTAGCTGCCGAAACACGACAAGCAATACTCTTAGACTACAGAAGTCCAACAAGATTTTGATCACATTATACAGGAAATTTAATAGCAGGAGATGACACTGAAATTGCCCGTTGCTGGGGAAATGTTCACCGTGGCCACGAATGCCAGTGATGTCGGAATCGGCGCGGTTTTAAAACAAAGCGATGAAACAATTGAGTACGACAGGCCTATAGAATTAACCATTAAAATCACGTCCTTTTTGACCGATTTTTATGAAAACCGGGTGAATATTAGCGTGCAGTGTATTGGCCTATAGTTCTCAAGTCATTTTGAACCTCCCTTGTGCCGATGCATTGTAAAGGACTTATCTAGTCAAAGGGAAATTGGCCATATACCAGCGATAGTTTGAACATGTTTATCAGGTGTAGTGACATATCATGCTCCCCTAATTAAATTTGAATGCTGAGTTACCGTTGAATCAAGCTAGGAGGTTGGTTTGTGTGATTTAACAACTCAGTAGATAACGAAGAGTGAAGTAGCACCTTTGTTTAAGTTTGTGTTACAGAATACTCTGTTTAGGCAGATATCTAGTCAGTTTCGAAACTCATGGAGGTGAGGGAGTACTAAGTGATTACTGCACGGATTGTGCTAGATCATGAAGTAATTGGCACTCACCGTCAATAATATTGCGCTATTAAAGCAGAGCGGCTATTGCTTTTACGAGATAGTATTTTGAACAGCTTCTTCACTGTGCTTCTGTTTATATGGTTATATTTTCTCTACTATTTCGACGCATTGCTTGTACACAATTTGAGGGTAATAAATTCGTACCTTTTATATCAGTGAAGGGTCAATTTTGTTCTTAATGTTACAGACATGCTTCTGGATTCTTGTTTGCTTAAGTTCAAATGCACCATCCTAAAATTGAGCAATACGTTCATAAATCGAAACAACGGTAGGTATAGCGCTTAGGAACTGACACCAGAAGCGCCACCCAATGATGAACAAAATGACAGAGAGGAAACAGCATGTACCAGTCAGTAGAGGCATTTATCTATTGAATGTATTCCAAATTCCTCCATTGTCTGACCAGGACCCATGAAATTCAGCATAGCGAGCAGCAAGCGGAGCTTCGTCGAAATCGAGGCTGAACTGACCACACCTTATTTTAACGTCATTCATTGGAACACTGTCGCATTTATTGGTGGATCCACCATAGTTGTGTCCCTCGACATAGCAGTGCTCTCCATTCGATGAGTAGTTCTGCCTTTTGAGGAAAGTTTGTTCAAGAATATGGGCCCATTAAATATATTAGTCATAACAGAGTCTTGCATGCGAGGTCGGTGAAGAGTGATGGTCTCGGGGCAACTGCCGCCGCACTTCAATATTCTCATCGGTGTGAGAAAAGGTTACTCGGATTAACTGTTCCTTTTTAACTTCGTTCTTAAGGAAGTCATTAAAGTTTTATTCATGGAGCTTAACTCAGGTATGGAGCTGTCACTTTCTCGGATTCATAAATTACAGTACGCGAATGAACTTCACCTAATGTCTGACAATCCCGAACCGTGTTAAGCATTACTTGACAAATTAGCTCTGGTTGTTAAACGTTTTTAGTTGTGCTTTTTCCTCTCTAAATACAAATTCCTCCAAGTTTTGTAAGGATCCATTACAACGCAAGCAGCTCGATGTCGTTTAAGAAACAAAATATATTACAGCTATTTTAGTGCCTTTCGGAATGCTGTTGAGATCACGCAATTTGTAACGAAAGTTAGAGGCACAGTTGTCAATCTCCGCTACATATTGTCCTGGCACGACAACACTCCCTTCCTGGACGGCAGACTTTACAATGTATCCATCCGTCTAGCCGTAGGTTATGGCAGCACATCAAATCTACAGACATGAAGGGGCTACCTAAATTCGGTCATGTCTGGAGAGGACCTCGCGTGAGCAATAAGCTTGCTCAATATCACGTGTTTGATGCCGCAATGGGTGAACACCCGCACAGCCACGCTGCGATACTTGAGGCATGTGTGGCTCATGTCAACACACCGACACCAGCAAAGCGCGTTTTTTGTGAGCCGGAGCTGTCAGTGAAAAAATAGGAGGGAATGCCAATTGATGACTGCTTAATTATTATGTAGACACTCACTACGAACTACGCGTCGGTTTTTGCAGCCCGGTTACCGAGAAAGACCATGGTTACGTATGGTTTGAAAAACCTGTTGACAAGGCGAAAGTCTACATCAATTACGTTCGCGTTGTTTTATTGTCTCTTCCTTACCCCAATTTTCTCCCTCCAACCACGTTCCCCCACCTGAAGCGTAATATGTAACTAAAATTTTTCATGTATTTTACTTTTCTATTTGACACCTTAGCCTAGATGTACATTCCACTTTCAGCTAACATGCAATTATAATGATTAAATGCATCCCGAGTTTAGATTGTGAAATGCGTACATATAGCAGAACTTAGCACAATGATCATCCCATTGTGGAAGACGAATGGTTTCATAGAATGTTCGTTAACTTGGGGATCCCTATTATGAATATTAAATCCAATACAGTGATATTCCTGGATGAAGTATAACCTGTGTTGCCGGCTTCTGCTCAAATAGTAGAAACTAAACCTGCGTGTAATGACGAGGGTTACAAGAACCAGCGGAATTTTAATAGGCCGTTGTTTGTCTATATATATATATATGTCAAATTTAAGTAAGAAGGATGTCGTAAATATTATGTAAATATATATAGCTAGTAACGTATAGCGAAATTGGTTTAGAAGTCTTTTCTGTCTGTTGGACGGACGATAGTGTCCACTTCTTTGACGATATCAGTTGAGTTTAGAGTCCTTAAATGCGAAAGTCTTAAAACTTTATGTATAAGTTTGTGTGTCTAACACGGGAATTGACTCATTCTAAAGTTGCGATAATTGCTACATCTATCTTCTATGCATGCATACAGAGAGAAAAATAAGTGTAGGCAGGTAATGTCCTAGTCCTTTACCAAAGATTCACTGGGGCGAAATATTGGGTTTTTGCATGCATTAACAAGCATTTATACCCCTGTCAGTCAGAAAGTAGTTCATTGAAAAAAGCAGCTGTCTTTGAAACCTACTGGTAGCTTGTGACTGTTTGGATGATCTTGCTGCTTCCAATTGGGATCACATTATCCAAAACCTCGATGCTTCGTTGCACACGAGTTAACTATTACATACTCATTAATTCGGAATTATCCCAATATATTGTAAGGAGACTTGCTACACGAGCGACAATGGTCAATGAAGAAAGCGTTTCCTGGCGACAAATTACTTCCGGAGCGACAAATAATGCATACGTATTGTAGGTACATTTGTGAAACATAAAGAATGGCATAACAGATTTAGTAGCTCTCACGGTTGTCCAGGCTACGAAGCTGATTAGAACACCTGTCACATTAAGGATAGGTCATCGATGGAAAAGTTTGGCGTGTACATTTATTGGGTCTTACAAGCTTCAGCATTTAATAATCAGGTAAATACATCCGAGGTATAACTTGCAACAATAACGTCCTACTTCAGAAAAGCAAGAGCTATAGATCCACTAGCAGGTATCTATAGGGAAAGCCAGTGCCTCATCCTCGTAATCACATGCAACAAGAGCCGTTTGGCAAGAAGGATATTCATTTAGCGATCAGTAGGAAGCAAAGTGGCTCCAAAAGATTGAAAAGAATAGGAGCATAATATTCCATTAAACCTAATGCACTCTAGGACTATCTTACTTAGCTACCTGTTTGTTTGTAACCACATTGCAAATCGCATGCCCATTGACTATAAGCATACTACGCATGTTCGTTGACATGATATTTCGATTTTTTAGTTTAATGCTTTTTAGTCTAATAGTGTCAAAATTGTTTACTTCTTGATGGAATCAATCAGCAGTCAGTAAGTGGCAATTGTGCGCACCTATAGCATTAGTGGACTCATCATAACCCACCTAGTATTTCGATGCGGTAGCGTATGCAACTCTATATTAAAATGTTTATAGTTAACATTGGTCATTTATTTTCCTGTTTAACGTGCTTTTTCATATGATTTAAAGAGATAATCTATAAGTAACCCTTTATACTAACGACACATTAAGGAATTGACAGATGGGTGAATCCTGAGGTTGTCAGGGAGTTGTACGGGATTTAATTTTAAAACTAGAATTTCTCGTCTCCGAACTCAGTTCGACAGCTAGCATACGACTGAAACATCCGTGTAGGTTTTTGTTGCTTTCGGGACTCACCAGCGTTGCGCTTTTCATCTGGCTCCTGAGGATCTAGAACTGCAAATATGTTATCAGTCCGTGGTTGAAACCGACGTGGATAAGCTGTTAGCTCTGATATAGCCTCGCTCAACATCGACTGACTTGCACGTTACTCTCTTGCAGAGAGGAAGTTAGCCGTCTTACTGAGCGACGAACTTACCAAACGCAGGTCGCTAATAAACATATGAAAATTTAACTAATTTGTAATGCGTACATGATACAAATTGGTGTTTCTTCTTAATGATGAATTCAGAAAATAGGTTGCCGATCTTTGAAGTATGCGTGTATTGAAAAATTTAAAGTTGGACATTCATCACTCTTCTGTAGAAATTTTAAGAAATGACTCAGTTCAGTTGGATTGCAAATGTGTACGTGTAGAGTAATGATGTTATAAATGGTTTGCCATTATATGGCAACTTACCTTAAGTTAAACAATGTTTGGCACCATTCTGAAAAGCAAAATTCCAAAGTTAGATAATTTAAATAAATATAGCAATACATGTCTATTTGTTTCGTAAAATTTCGCATATTAACGTGGATGTGTGATGCAAATAATTTTTAAACATCTTCGTGATCGATTATTTTCTATTTTTGGTCTATCTACCTCGTTTTGAGAACAGTCGTGATCTGTATTCTTCATTTTCAAATGAGTTTATTCAGCCATGGAAAACCTTCGCTGTGTAACATGGTTGTTAGAGCTTATTTGTTTATATTAGCCAATGTTAGGTAGTAAGGCCAATCTAGGCTGATTGCTTTCGGACAGCATTCGAATCGCAATCGTACGTATCTTTTGCAAGACAGCGGAAGTTATGTGTAATTTTGCTTGGACTTTGTTCAGTTACAGCAAACATTCCTACTTATTTATCTTGTATAATAAATCGGTGTAAAAGCCTGCTACTTGGGAATTATTTTCATATTTTCCCATATTATGCAGAGATATGAAATATGCGCGAAAAAAATTAGTATATAGATGCCAGCTTCAATGGTTTTGCCGTACTTAATCGTAAAATGACGGGACGATTAACATTCGCTAAAAAAACCGTCATTGCTATAGTACATTGCTTTAGACTTTAATGTAAACAATATATTGGAAAGCAAGTCATAAAGAAAAATATGTACAATGCATATATATAAATGCAAATTGGCCAGTATACGGTTAATATAAAGGACATGTTTTCAATTGATAGTCTAGATATTTCTTTGGAATTAGTTATTGTAGCATATGGAGTAATTTCATTTAGATATTAAAAATTCGAGTTGATCTTCAAAAGTATTCGTGGTAGGAAAGATAAGAAAGCCTTTACAAAATGTGTCCACTTAATAAAAATTTTCCAGGCACAACAATATTGTCCTATTACCCGTAACGTAGTTACGCTGTTTGTCTCTAATGTAAGCAGTATTGTGTCGTCGCAATCAAGGGCTAATCTATTATATTTTTGAGTTTTAATAGGCTTCAGTAAAATATTTCACAAGGAATTTTTGAGCTACTGATCATATCCGGAGGTATGTCCTCGGGGTACTTCTTACTTTATAGCTTAGAAGTTATTATAGCAAACGGCAGCTTGATCACAAGTTTGGGGACGAAATGTTCGAAAATTCTCAAAGCAACTGACGTAAATTAACGATACGAAGTACTGCAAATATTATTTGAGCAGGACACAGCTCACTTTATCGTAAGAGCTTAATGAAAATGTTTCATATTCTCTATAAAGTTTTGTGCATAAGATAAAGATGTCATCAGCCCCGCTACGACAGGAATAGTTGCCAGAGAAAAAGAAGGTAAATGCGATTCCCTACTTATGGCATATTGAACAGTAAAAATGTGTTTTTAAATGTCCATTAGTCGGGTAGCGTTATTTATTAAATTCATGCACGCAAAAGATAAACAAATTACGTCTAGATTTACTGATTAACGTTTCACATGGTGGCAATACTTGGGATTTAACAGGTCATCTAATTATTTAAACTCCGTTTGAGGTTTGAAATCATTTGATCAGATGTGACCATTTTCTGAATGACAGAAAAACATTTCACTTACCTCATACCAGCCAAGAACCAGCCAGACAGTTGATTTGATAAGCCTACCAAATTAAGGATTGCGCTTGCTTTTGCCAAGTTTACGTTACCTAGCATATTTGTTGTTAAGTGATGTTGGCTAATTTATCATAATATAAACCATAGTTAGGAATTAATAGACAATGCTATATATGGGATCAAAAAACCACCTGCTTAATGCTCTTGGTTGGAAATTCACCAACACATAGTGGATAATCGCAGTAAGAATTACGGATGCAATCTCCGATAGTCTTTTAGCATCCAGTGGTATGCACTAAGCCTCAATTTTGTCCCGTGTTTCTCTTACTCTTTATAAGTGGTTCCCAATAAACATTAACCCAGAATTCCCAGTGATTTCATGATCTGGAGCACTAAACGCTCAACACATGACTTCGTCTATCTTCTGGACGACTTGGACAGGGCTTATGAAATGGCAGAACTGAAGCAGCTCTGCTTTAACAATGATACAAGCCAGCAGTGGACGCGGACCAAAAAGGGTAATAACACGTACCATTTATAATTAAAACTTCTACCACTTAAACAAGAACAACGCTTAGGTAATATATTTCAGGGAAATATAGGGCATTTACTTTCGTTTTTGATAGCAACTGATGCGCAACTTTGTAAGTACGGCTTCCAAGGTTAGCTCTCACTACCTATGAGCGACAGCTAGTACCATTATTGACCCACTCATAGTTTTGCTCCCAAGTGTGGAGTGTTATTTTAGTCTAGTACCCATGATTAAAAAAGACATAACTTTTATAGCAAGCTCAAGGTAATACGTGGATGATCTAAACTGCACCTTTGTGTACTCAATATGTTTGCTAATACTATGTAAGATTTCATCGGGTTCTCATTCTTACACCTCGGTTACTGAGAGAAATTTATCATCTTAGCTGTTTACATGGGATGCCAGCGACATGACTAGCAACTATTAGTCCGACATCCGCTTGGAATCTAGTAGGTCCTCCTCCCTTAG
The DNA here is from genome assembly GCA_944474145.2 of Dicrocoelium dendriticum. Classification (NCBI taxonomy): domain Eukaryota; kingdom Metazoa; phylum Platyhelminthes; class Trematoda; order Plagiorchiida; family Dicrocoeliidae; genus Dicrocoelium; species Dicrocoelium dendriticum. The sequence goes on from OX104069.1 coordinate 102,927,999, forward strand.
ATTTTGTCTTAACTGGAATGCATTACCAGCAAATTTGGCGAATGTACCGAAAGTGACCTGTGAAGAGGTAGATGCTGCACAACGGTTTATATCTCATGAACAAGAATGAAATATTTAGATAACTTTTATTTCCTGTCCTGTGTTATGTAAAGGTATTAGTTTTTGTCCAATCATACATCTTTAAGTATTGAACTACTGAGCCTAATAATGTGTTATATTAACGCACAGCACAAATAAGGAGTTAGCACCTATCCTGAGGTATAAAGATTGAGCAACGGAGGGGCCACCTCATTGAAAAGAACGGAAGGAAATTGATGAAATTAGAAAACAAATCATTTGAAGCTAGCAAATTTTGTTAAACAACTCATTGTCTGAGCAGGGAAATTAAACAGACAAAATATATTTACTAGTAAGCTATGGTTTTGCAATGCAAATTCGTTGGCGCTACATGGTCCAATGATTATATTTTCACAGCCACCGGGCATGGTAGCAGAAGGAACTATTCTAAAAGGGAAAACATGTCAATTTGAATGTAGGTCCCAATAGGACGTTCGATAAATCGTACTTTTGAAGCTGTTTTAGCAGACACATTGACGTGTCTGTAACATTGGCCCCTAAATTTATTTAGGTATTAATAGTTTAATCAAAACCATTAGTGTCAAGTTTTATACATAAGGCCATATGCTATAATCTTCCACTAACAACTAAAGGTAAGCTTAAAGATAAAATACGAGCTAATATTTAAATGCTTTGCAGTGCAAATAGTTATTAACTATTAAAACCCATATACATTGTAAACTAATCTAAAATAAGATAACTAAGAAACCATTATACTAAGAATGCAAATTTAAATGCATCATGTCAATTGCCTAATTTTAGATTAAATATTATCTATTGAGTTCCCTTACTGCCGTGTTATAATCTGGCCACCGCAACGGTTTAATTGAGTTGCCATTATAAACACCGTGTCTGTCGCATATATGACCCATTAATTTTGCGTTATACATGCAGTAATTTAAAGTAACAGCCCAGTAACCAATATACTACATAGTATAATGCAAGGTTAAATGAATTCCAACTTCCACCATTTGAATACTTGCCTTAGAAAACAATTTAATAACTGTAGGTTGCGATTTTGTGATTAAATTGCTTTTAAAATTCTTGATTCAGTGTTATTTGGAGAAGCATTGTAGGACAAACCAAAATTACTACCAGGCATGTTGTTTCACTGGAACAGGGCAGTTTGAAAGTAACCACCGGGTGCAACGTAACTCAAGTATTTCATCAACAAACAATTATTTGTCCTCTTTAGTCCTTAAATATCATAAATGGGATAGAGGTTAGAATTCATAATAAAGTTTGCAATAAAATACGAAATACTATTTAGAGAGATATAGGAAAATGAATAGAATTTGTGCTGATTTGGGGTTTTCATTCAGAATATTGTCACTAATTTCAAACGCCATAAACGGAAGCAAAATTTTGGAAGCTTACAGATAGTTTATGAATTCTATTTTATGAATCACTCAAATACTGTATTTTTGACTGTAGCATCGCTCGATTCATCTCTTCCTATTTCATGTTTAAATATAGGTGCATGTACTCAATGTAAATACTAAGTAGCACAACTTATGGAGGCGGTCGTTTGCTGTGTCGGATATAAAATTGCTAAAGCAAATACATGAAATAAATTATCATATGTTTTTTCACACAAGTGCGAAGGTCGATCATCCTAGTATGATCAATTACACAACATTTCATTTATGTTCACTGTTGCACAATGTTCCAACTTAACCTACTCACCCACCTTGCAGTGGATCTTCTACTTCAAGTGGTGTGTGAAAAGTATTAAGACATATGCTTAAGGCTATTGCTAAGCTAAACGTGGATTTACTCTTTATTATAGAAAACAGAACTTTTGCCAAACATAAATCACAATATCTTAATGTGATCAAACTTTATCTAAAAAGCCGTAATAGTGATAGTTTTAGTTTGGTCTTTAATGGCATTAATGAATATTTTGTTAACGGTACCAGTTCTGAATTCCAAAATACTGTCACATGATACTCTGTGCTGTAGTGCTAAACAGAAACTATGTACGTTCTTCCTATTTACGAAAAATGATGACCAGTAATATCTTGGAACATATTTGGAACCGATCGGGAAGTCATCATTTCAGAAAACTTGGTAAACGACCGGTTAATGTATTTATGATGATGTATCATCATAAATACATTAACCGGTCGTTTACCAAGTTTTCTGAAATGATGACCAAGTAATAATTTACTTCTTTGGTACTCTCCTGAACGTTCCAAATGAAGGTATAGGAAGAGTAAATGATTCTCATCAAATAACAGGAAACAAGTAAATTTGGCCGTTAGTGCGAAATATATTAACTGCAAAACTATATTATGTTTTGAGGGTCTATATTTTAATAAATATGTGTAGGAAGTTTTGATACTTGACTCTAATTTTTAAAGCTGGCAACAGAGAATCTGTTCACCCAATTGTTGGGTTATTGTCATTTTTCCTGTTGATGGCCAGAGTAAGAAAACATAGTACAAACTAAAACAATTAATGAAATCTAAAGATTGTTTGCTAAATGCTAGCTCACGATAATGCAACTTGTGGAATGAAACTTTTAGAACGCATAAACCAAAGGAAGTTATGTACTTTAGAATAAGTATTAGTTCGTATTTAGCGAGATAGCTATGAATAAGACTATCAGGATCACAAGTGAATTATGTATTTGCTGCGTAAATGTGCTTAAGTAAAATTTAGCAAATCCTAACCAGATAAGCATACCTGGTTCGATTATTATATGGGAAGAATATGCTTGCACTGCAATTACGTTTAAATTACGATCAAACTTTTATCTTTAAATCTTGAAGCATGCCAAATGCATATCTCCTTCTTAGAGAGAGAAAGTTCTAAGTTAAGGAGAGCCTGGTCTTTTGTTCCTATTTGGTTATACCAAAGTTGTTGTTTGAAGATCGTGGTGTGAAATTCAAGACGAGGGTTAATGGCCTTTTCTTATCTATTACTCCAAAACGACTAATATCTTTGGGTCAACGCGGACTATCAGATTAGCCTTATTCTATCACGCTTTGTTAGGGTATGCAGACTATCAGACAAAGCTCCTAACGGTCTCCCCCAGACAAAGCACAAATCTCGCTTAAATGGTTTTGTTATTATGTTATAATCACAGTGTAAATAAGCTGGACAGTTTCACATTTTATCAAAACCAAGTATTACATTAATTAAACTTTATCTGCTAAGTAATACTGACTAAAACATGTGAAATTAAAACGAACGTATCAATGTTTCAAGATAAACTTTATTAAATCTAAAATGTTTGACGGTTCAAAATTTACTTTAATTAAAATGCCGCCCCGCAAAGGAAAATTGTATAGAAGTGTACATAATAGATACTTAATGAGGTAAGAGCGCTTGCGTATTCATTAAGAGGGCTTTATTTTTGATGATATGTCAGACTTTTCAAAAAGCAGAAGGGAAATCTTTGGCTATTTCAGGTGCTATAACTTCGATTGTTTTGTTCATTGAACATACAGGTTCGTATGTAGGATGCAGTACGCTATTTACAACCTTGCACGCATTTCCCATAACTTTAAAAAGCAATGAATCCAAACGCATTTATGACATACTTGAAAGCATGAATCATGCAGCTATAATCATGTAATTCTCAAAAGCTTATTTTTGATCGCTAAATGAGAGGCTTGAAAAATTATATTACGTCCGGGCAATACTACTTAGGTGTAACCTCAGCTTAGAGTGCAGCTGACGTTGATTCCTCTGTTTGTACTTGTCAAACATATCATTATGCTTTCCCTAATAATCTCGAGCATAATTACATCAATATCACCTTTGCTATTTTTGAAGCTACTACGCAATAAACATAGCCTTATAAATATGTGAACATGATGTTTTTGCAATATGTAGACTGAGGAAATATTCAGTTGCATATCCCCCAAACTTTGGGCGCCCTGCAGTAGCATGCACAATTTAAGCTATTGGTAACTCTTCTTATTTCTCCGTTACTAGCCCACACAGGGAAGAGCTTCATATCATATCAACATTGGGAAGAATAAACCAAATGGCAATGCAAAATTGTGGACCGAAAAATACGTGAAAATGAGCAGACGAACAGTTCATTTTGCGCGATTGTATGCCGGCAAAATTGAAGCACTTGTATCTTAAATATTGTGAGAATGTAAAATACAGAATCTATTATTTTGCAGTTAGATATTTAAAGTGCATAATCACAAAAAACTAGTACCTTATTTCTATAGCCATGTTATTGTTACTTGCTTGTTACTTACTTACTTACTTACTTACTTGTTACTTACTTACCTACCGTGTGTCTTAAATTGCGGCATGCCATCTCATTTATGGGTACATATGCATCCGAATTCGGATTGCGCCACTATGATCATCGGAATACGGTCCGAAACTAGACAATCAACTTATAACCATTGTGTTAGCCACTGCGGAGCTCAATTAGTAAGTGTTCACGGCGATATCCAACAACCACTAGGTGCCAAGTTCTTCGCCTAACTCAAGTTAACTCCACCTAATGATTCGAAACGAGGATAAAACCGCCGGTCGTAGTGTGTAGGGATGAGACAGCGAAATACAAAAAAAACGAAAAAGAAATCCGGCAACCTGATGTCACGCTTTTGTGGTTAATCATAACTAGACACACGGGTGTTAACCAGTCAGACAAATGTATTGTTTTCACCCGTTTTCCTTTGATAAAAATATGAACGAATAAAATCAATAGGTTTGAACATATATGCAAAGCACATTTATAGCTCCGGGACTGCTGAAAGTAACGACCTAATGTAGTTACTGAATTCTTGGCGTTAGCCTTCCGTTCTGTATGTGTAATTATGAAGAGATCAGTTGATAGGCATTGTCATTACGTTGAAAAATATGCGCTACCAAAGAGACCTGATGGCTATAGCATGCTCAAATAATAATCACGAATGTTAATTCGAATTGAGAGACTTCACTATCATTGTGCTGCAATGTAGCATAGGAGAAAGTGCGCCGACTTTTTTTTAACTATTATTTTATTATGCACTGATATATGTTATATTAAGAGTGTATAAGATGAAAATGACTGTTACCGAATCATGCTATCTGAATGATGAAGCTTTCAGGTCATATCAGACAACGAAGTAACGAATTAACTTTACCATTGTCTTTCACATTGCGCCGGATATAAACAAAAAGTAGTTATAACAGCACTGAAGGCACAAAGGCTGTGATCGTTTCTGCGATCCTAACAATAAAGATAACACATTCAGAGCCTGCTGTCGTAAATAAAGACTTTCAAATAAACTTTAAGTTTAGTCATCCGCAGTGGATTTCAAGACGCAACAAATGTGCTTGTCAAGCCTCCCAATGTAGAAGCAGAAAAGGAGCTAACACGGTATTTACTTCGCCCGGATTTCCAGCTTGTCTTGATAATTGTTTGGCATGCGTTAAACAGAATTCCAGTTGCATACAGGGGTTTTATTAGGTATAAAGTTATAATGTGAGATAGCTTTCAATGCTATGAATTTGAAGAATTGAACACTCGACTTCAGATGATTTTTCACACTGATATTAGAAGCCTATCAAATTAAAGCGCAAGGATGGTAATGCAGCTTTTGTGAAAAGCTGCTGTATCTGAAGAAAGACCATGCTTGCACTAGTCTTAACTATTAGCTGATTTCAAACGACCGTATTATCCTAGCCTCCTTGCAATTTCCGTGTAAATATTTTCTCTTTCCATATATTTGCGTTAATACTTTTACGCTGATTGATTAAAAGAGAATGTTTAGGAGATATTTTGAAAACATTTTCTTTACGGCACAACGAAATACAAATGTATCCTATTAATATATTACTGTAATACTGCTCTTGTTTTGGAATGGCAGTAAGTTTGATACAAAACATTACAAGTATGGCACGATGGAAAACACCAGATGGTATTGTTTACAATTATCCTAGTATAAAGGCAGCGTAGGCATTAAATATGTGTGAGCATAAATCATTGAACGTAATGGCAATCTCACCACGTTTGATTATAAGTGGACAAAGTTGTGATGCACTCTCGATAATGATAACCCGGACTGTACGCCAATCAAGACTCGGTTTGCATTGATAATAAAGCGCTATTTGTGTGTTGCTGCAGTATCGAAGGGAGGTCCATTAGCGAGATCGGATTCCACTTCATTCGAGGTGCATCTCATCGCAGCCTTCTGGTCGGACAATCTCACTCTAACAAAGCAATTCTTACTATGAGGTTAAAACTGCCCCCTATCCCAAACTCTAGTCAGAAGTTTAATCAAACGGCTACCCAGTCTCATCTAACCACCCCATTCCTCACATATTAGGACGTCATTGGTTTTGTACAATTAGTAGAGCAGTTCTCACGTTTTTTCCAACGTGACAAGCCCCAACTTCTGCCAGAAGCCTTCATTGTCCTTGCACTCTGACTCAGCATTCGGTTACACTGCACTAATATAGCGGTTCGCAGGATTAGACTCGCGCTAAAAACTTCCTTTTTCCCATTCTGGTCCGTCTGTCATTGAGGCACCGTAAATTCTGCCTTCGCTTGTCCTCTCTCTCCTATCACTCAAGATGTATACAAACCTTTTGTCTACTCGCTTGTTTGCCATAGTGTTACTTGCTACATGTCGCCTCAAATGAATGCGCTTTCGTCGAGACAAATGGTTGACTACAATGGCTTCATCGCTTCTTTATCCTGCGCCAGTTTTCACAAACCTCGCATCCAAGGCTTCTTAACGTCAAGAGCCACTTGAATATACACATACTGATCGATCTAAAGTAGCAATAACTCTTTTTCACCACGTTCAATATAAAGCTTTTTACGGATGATCCGTTTTTTCAAACGGCAGTGCATCATACTGTAGGTGGCTTTTCCGATTAGAGCAAAATCTTAGCAGTGGACATCAACTTTTTCTCAGCCAGACAATAATTCTTAGAGCACGCTACGCGATTGACAGAGAGGGAATACTTTTGGCGACAATAGCATGGTGTAACTATGCTCACTGCGCACTTTCAGTCTGGTTAGTAATCTATTTGCATCTTACAACGCTGTTTTTCCTAGGCCGTAAGACTGAATGTCGTAAAAGATAGTAAACTGATGAACTTAATTACAATTTTTGCTGAAATCACTAAATTCATCTGCAGTGAACAGCAGTTCGTTTCTGAAAACTACTTCATCCAATATTTCGTATTAAGGAAAATGACAGCGGAACTATTTCATCACAACCTGAGCGTTGTTTTGGCTAGGAATCAAATTCAAATAATCGCTGTAATAGGATAGGTAATCAATATTCTCTCACAACTGGCGCTTGGCTTCAAACCATTTTTTAAGTAATGGTGTCAGTTATTCCATGCCATATTCTCACCATCCATTCTTGGGGTGTTAAAATATATCGAGTACATAACTATAACTCATATTAACAGTTTAACATTAAAATCAATGCGGAAGTCCCTAGTACCAAGGTGTCACCGTCAGTTTCAAGTGTGCATTTGCGAATTGGTACATAACTTACAAACCACTAAATTGCACAAGCAAAAGTGGAACGACGTCAAGATGCAATACAACGGGGTTTTGTTCGCTGTGCACAGGTAAAATGTAAGACAGCTCACTGGTAATTCCTGAAAGTATCCCTCACTTAAGTATTAGAATAATTAACTCTGAATGCAAGGCGGAATACCTGGTCTTAAAACAAAACATAAAACTGCTAATTGTAACCCTGTTGGGAACATATGATTTCGCTTACACTGTTCTCCTTATTCGTGTGTCTAACGTAAATGAGAATTGTAAACTTGCAAATGGAAGATTTAGTTTTAGCAAAGCAGACTGCTTGGCCCCAAATAGTGAATTAAGCAAACGCAGCCAATAAATGAGGTGGCATTTAAGTGTGAAATTTTACATTTTAATACAGTTTATGTATTAAATTACGATGCTAATAAATGGCTAGCATTAGGCCGCTTTCTCATCTGGAAATTAGAATTTTATTTTCAATTCCTCATAATTAAGAGTGTAACATTTATCAACTGGGTTTGACATTATACTGCTTAGCTCCAATCTTTACGCACCTTTTTAACTGAGCCGCAAGTTAATCAGTGTAAGCTGTGATAAAATGCATCACACGACCATCTCCATTATGGGTACACATGTTGTTGCCTTTTATTCGAGTTGGTATTTCGATGACTTTTGGTTGGATTCACGCAGCATCTGGAAGGTTTTGGAAGCGCATAAGGGTTCCAGTGGTTATATTTTGAACAAGCTCACCGAACTCCACCATTAATTCCAAGCGACAACATGGTATCTAGTAGTATTGTTCTACTGTTAACTAAATTATTATACAGATGTGGTTGCCTCAATCGGAAACGATTTTCAAAACCCATAACCTTTAAGAAGTAAACGGTATTTATGTCAAAATTATTACAACAGCTACCTAGCTCATCGCAGCATACGAAGCATATATCATTAGATAATTTTTCTAAGGTCCATCTGTCGCATTATTCCCTTGGATATTACTTCAATACGCAAAAATTTGAACTTACAATTTGGTGGGAACTGCAGATAACACTTATGCGCCCAAATGTATTACCAATTTTTCATTGCCAATCTTGCGCTGTACTCTCAAGCAAAGCAGTTGTTGATTGTTGTGTCAAAGCTGCCTTAATCGATTGTTCCCTTGATGCGTACCTCAGTTTGTTAGCATTAGTTGATGTAGAATGTTGTAAATCTGGCCAACCTTCCCTATTGAAGAAATTTGTTTGTAGCTGGATATTTGCTTAATAAATGCCGTCAGCAAGTTTATAATTTAAAATATTCACGTGCAGAAACAAATGCACCCAGCTGACGGAAGCTGATATGCAGCTGGTGTCTAGATAAAACACAACGTTTGGGGGAAAACGAAAATGGTTTTATAACTATCATGAAAAAGTTACTGTTAACCGTATGATAAAGTGAGGCCTAGTTTTAGCATTCTGAATTTGGCAGGAATGAATACACTGTTATTTATTGGGATGAACCATAATTTCTTGGTGCACACGAAGTCAGCTAAACTTGCTTTATGATAAGCCGAAATCTGATAAGTGCCTATAATTCATACGATAAAGGCGGCGTTATATTAATAGAATAAATAATAAATAATAGCTTATTCTCTTCTAGATTATAAACTTTGCTTCACTTTACGAGATATTTTTCTTAATAATATCTGGTAAAAATTAATAACTTTAAGCTACGCAACATCCAGATTGAGTCATCAATTTGTTCAATCCTTTGTAAATATTGTTCAAGTCTATCATCGCTTGCTCCACTCTGCTGAGTAATTTATACCCCTAGGCAGAGTATGCATTTAGATAAAACTAAAAAATGAATTCAGCAACTAAAAAGCAACTAGCTACTATGAACCAGCAATTAATATTAACCCATTTCTCTGTAATGCTTTTTCTCTTTCCTAAACATTCTTTGCGAAAACAGTCTCTTGATTTTTAAAGCAGCCATAACAATATTTGTTTAATTATTAACGAAATGAAGCATAACCTTCACGCTGGTCATACTGGTGAATATAATGCTATGCACAAATATATTGATCCTTTTCGGCATTTACCCCACGAAATTACTTCGTTAAATCACTAACTTTGTTTACTGGTTTACTCCATTGGATTAATAAACCGGCGCTCGTATGTTTACATAAGTAACGTATAACTATAAATCATTGCCATCACTTCTCTCGTTAAAGCTCAATTTGAGGCGGAACCTCTCCGATACGCTACACGGTCACGCTGATTACTAAAACAGCCGCAAGCAGGCATTTGACCACTTGTCTAATCTGTCGCATAGAATATGGAGAGTGACTTCACGGTTAAATTAGATTGCGTCGCACCTATCACTCATACGTATGGCTGCCTGTTTTTATAATTTGTCAACCAAAGAGGACTTAAAATAATGACGATTATCATCAATGTGTGGAAAAGGAATAGGATAACGTTGCAATTACGGTATGCGGTGATGTCCAATTAATAAACACAAAGGTATCTTGGCATGTAAAAGATTTAGTATGATGACCTGAACAGCTGTGCTGTACAAGTATACAAAGCTACTAGTTTCCACTTATTAAATGCTTCGGTAGCAATGGGTTTTTAATTTTAAAGGAGGTCTTGCATAATTTTACATTCAAGATCATATTTATTCGGTCAAGATTGTAACGTTGTATCGAGGCTCACCAAACACCACTTTAAATCTTACATTCTCGGAAGTTATGTATTATTCTGGCTGCCCAAATGCATAATTAATAGATTGTTCAACAACATATTGAGGAAAGCCAATTAATTTTCATATGAATGGTAACTAAAAATCTAAGTGCACATTTCATTCCGATAAAGCACTGTATCATGAACAGTTGTGGCTATAAACGTGGTTTTATTCGTGGGTAAATACAACTGACTCAAGCAGAAAAATGTGGAATTCAGTTCGGAACAATTTCTTAAGCTGGTGGTAGACGAATCAGAGTGTGAGTTAAAAGAAAACAGTGTATATTGCATGAAAACATGTTGAAAGCATTACTGTTATGCAAAACCGTTTTGAAAAATTGCGATATACGTTATGCCACTATAACGATTTGGGCGAGGCGCTAATTTTATCGAACAAGATCACATTTATTAGCACACTACCTTTGAAGAAAACTTTGTATCCATAACACGACAGTGAGTTCCTAGGTTGTAGAAAATAGTTTTTAAATAGGCGAAGAATGTTTATACATGACGGACTCGTGGCAAGTACTTTGGGATCGGACATTGTCACAGAAATCGTACAAGCTCTAGCTTGTCGGTTAGCTGCACCTACAAGTTACCTGTGCCAGAAAATCTATAGGTGCGCTTTGCATCAGAAGGTATACATTAATTAACATTAGGAGTAAAACTTAACATATTTTTTGGAAGCACATCATTTGGCTGATAAAAGAATTTGGCAATTAGCACTTAGGTGAAGAGCGGATTAAAATTTTTAACGGAGAGTGAAGAAAAAGGTAAGCGCTATTAGACTAAAAGCAACATTTAGCAAAAGATTTGCTCATATGTGAATTGACCGTATAAAAATTAATCAAATAGGTACCAAATTATATGTTACAGTTAAGTATACAGACTTTTGCATAAAGAAGGTATAGATAGATACCTATTAAAAATAAAATGGCAACAAATCTAGTTAAAAAGCACTCCACAAAATTTGTTATAATGCCTACACTGTTCCCATAGACCGCTCAAAACTATCTGCTAGCTCAATTGGAATTGTTTAAAATAATCGTCTGGAATGGCCACATGTAGTGAATATTTTTTGTCGTATCATTGGGTCAGAAACGTATTGGCCTCGTTTAGTTCTTTTCATCGCCCATGCAGGTTGGAACCTACTTTCGCTAATAGTTTCGCTCGAATAGGGTAAATTTGTGTTATGCAGAATGACAGTTCCCACATAATTATAGTCGAAGGAGGAACGTTAATCAAAACTGCAACAGTGGATTTATTTTATGGCTTGTTGCATAATAAACATTTGGCTTGATGTTGATCAATTCAATAAAACTCATGTAGAAATTGCTGAATTCACTTTTCAGAAGGCAAACTGTATTTATCCCGCAGCCTTACAGAAAGGTAAAGTGTAGAGATGCACATGTACAAATTACACACCACTTTTGCTGACCTTTAAACATAACTTTGGTTCTATTCATTATATTGCTAGTCAGCTAGCCTACTTGTAACACGGTCCACGATGTTTTCCCTTTTATTTTTCTCTTCCCCTTCCCTCTTCGTTCTGCTCCTTTCTGGTGTAATCTGTCTTGCTATCTCCGTTTATTCCTTCGTTACATTCTTTAGATCCGCCACTTGCTTTGCCATTTTGAAAGAAGCATCCAGCAAGCTATGAGATATACAAATAGTATGGGATACCCAATGGCTTAGTACGACCTACGGCATAGTTTTACATGGGAGAATTGGATCTCTTAAAGCAAAATTTTTCGTCCTAACTTAATGCTTTTAGTCAAACAGTTGCCACCGGTGGAAGCAGACTAGGAGTTTTTCAGCTTTTTTCATACACATGATTAAGTGTAAAATATAAAATAAACACTTGCGATTCAATCGACGTACTTAAGACAATTTCAGACTGCGGTATCTTTTTTATTTTCATTAATCCCGATAGCTTCTACTGCTTGCTGTGTTGCATAACTAATTCCTCGACTTAATCAGCAAGTTCTAGTGGACAATAATGAAGGTGAACACAAGAAAAGCAAATGTTGATTTTGGTTATGCATTTCTCACAAGTACATGGACACTGTATGTGGTGCTATGAGCGCATGTTTTGGTAAGTGTTAAGGATAAGCAAACCAACAAACAAACAAAAGGATAAATAAAGATACTGAGGTACACTTTTCCTCGGACCAAAATCATCTTATTTTATTTCACTTTGACAAGATTGCCGGTAATTTAATCTAATTGAACGAAAGCAGCTTAATTAAATTTTTTACTAAACAGCTGCTATTATTCAGTTATTTTATCAGTTACCAAGTAAAAAATATTTATGTACTCCGTGGGGTATGCAGTTCTCTTTTCATCAGAGGACACGGTGAGCGTACCTACCAAATATGACCATAACCATGTTTATCTCATTCAGGGTACTAATGATATAAGTAACACTGTTGTATACAAAGGAACGTCGTCATTAAGGAATTTGCTTACACAAATACAGGTAGAAACCTCAATCCACAAACAAAGCACGGACGAATACTTGACGTACGCAAAGAATGCTAGGTAAGATAGATTAATGGAGCTCACAACTATAATTCGAGACGTAGACTGTAGTCATATATAACAAATTGCTGTTAAGTCCCTTGGTAACCACTCATTCAGTGAACGAATTTTGCCGTGTATACGGAGACAAGCCATTCAGTACTATAGCAAACTGTGTACTTTGAATGTTGCGTAGTCGCAACAAGTCTGATCACCTAGCATTTGATAGCAGTTCAAACAATGAGTTGCTTAACGGTGGCAATATTTTGCTGTATCAATAGCGGCAAAATTTAACTGCTATATCTTTTGACCTTTATATGGCAAGTGGCTTCAACATATGGTCCAAAGATGTCCACCATGCGGTAACAATGCAATTCGATTTATGTTTTGTCGTCAAAATCCCGACAATTAAACAGACAGTAGCGAATTGCTTACAGCTGAACTGGACGCTTGCTGAGATAGCTTCTGTTGGCAGAAATGAAGGCTTTCTTCTGTTTATGCTAGTCCCTGAGTGACCACGGATGACAACTTAGTATTACACTAACAGCAGGAGCCGTAGTTATTTGGACAATTATTTTAATCAAATAATAACGTCTCCGACCTCTTTACCTCCAAGAAAAATAGTGTGTGATAAATGCTTTGGGGAGCGTGGCGTTAATCTAACAAATAGGTGTGATTACATTCTCTAAGTAGCAGAGACGGAGGTGCCCGATGGGCATCAATATTTAGCCGATATGAAACCATTTTTAGAGATAGGCAATCTGTCCTCTACAAGGAAGCCTGTGCCACCATGCCTATGTCTGATACCCAAATTTTATTAGGTACTATCAAAGGATTTGTTATGCAGGAATAGTTGATTTTATGTATATTTTATCACTGTATTTCATCGAGCTTATATGATGTCAACGTTTTTTCAGACTGCATTCAAAATAAAGAAACATTATCCTTCCTAAATTCTAAAGCACCCATCCAAGTTGTTTCCGAATCATTAGTATTTACTTTAAAATGCTATTGAAAGTAACTGTTATCCATGTTTATTTCCTAAGGTGACTAACAAATGAGGTTTATAGCTAGGATATTGATGAGTGATTACTTCTGAAATCGATCAGGAGCGATTTCACGTGGGCACCACAAATATTCGGTAGATAATTTTGGTTGCGCTTTTGCGCCCGAGCGGAATGGATAAATGCGTCATGCAAACAATTTATACACAGACGGCTGGGGGACGTTGTCCACTGGGGGACTGAAACTTATAAAACTTTTGCCTGCTCTGCTTTTGTCTTGTTAAAATAGTATGAGAGAATTATAAATGGTTTGCAGAGTAGAATTTGCCAGTGAATCCGCTCTTGATTTGCGGCATTCTGTACCATGCACTAGTCTAAACTAAATCGAGATGAAACATTGCTATTGAACGCAATGGTATCTTTTCATAAACTTAGTGCTTGTATTTGTTTTTCTGATTTAAAAACCGCATGATTAGCATTGGTAACTTTTGTTCCGAACTATGTGACCAAACATCGGAAAGTCGGACGAATCAGTATCGCGTGTAACATCATTCCGTTCCGGTTAATTATGCATTTGATGTTGATGGTCAGGTGTTACTATTGCAATCATTAACTAAAAGCGTTCAATGCAAAATTAAGTGTATCCAACGGTGGACTTTCTCCGCTCCAGCTGTCAAAAACAAATCTCGCTACGGTTGGCTAGGGTATCAGTTGTGAGAAACGGGGCAGGTGTTGTACCTCCCTCAATTCGCTTTCCATCAACCGACAGCTGCGTGTGCCGTGGAAGTGTGATCGGATGCGGTGAAATAGAAGAAGCACAAATATGCTTGGCCTATTAGTTATAGGACACATAGGAATAAATCACAAGATCAGGATTAAACCTCGGCTTACATGCACTCACACTTTCTGCAGCCACTTGATATTCGGAAAATAAGAAGTTTCTCAATAACATTTATATTATGTTTAGCAACCAGGCGGTTTTCCTTTTAGTTAGATTAGCGATTTTATGTTATAATTTAGCGATCTCAATTTGATGACAACTTAATTTCTTGTGAACAAGAACAGAAACAATTAAGCGTGTTTTAACTGGGTGCGATTTTATTCATAAATGGGGAGGCCAGCATTACAACAATGTTCTATAGCATGAGAAAGAAGCCTCCAATTTGCAAGATGCAATCAGATCGATGATCCATTCAGTACCTGAAATCTTATTTGCCAATCACTTTAGCTATATAGCATAGGCTATACAGTAATTTGAAATGCGATCTTTTGAGTTTTAGTAAATTGAAAAGTCTCTATCAACAGACTTATATAACTCCGAACAAAGGGCGTTACTTTGATGATTTAACTTAGTGACAGTCTACTGGTGTAGCTAAGCATTAGTTTCAAGTCGTCATTTATTTTTGCTAAGAATTCATTTAGAATGAGCCACGTACTCTGCTAGTCAAAATAACGTTTGTGACGACACAGCAGTTAGCAAGCTAACTGCTAACCACAATCCATGCTTAAAATAATAAAGTAACTTCTGCCTGAATCATATCTATTTAGAAGGATTACACAACAACCTACTGCAAGAGATTTTGGCACATTACCATATTTCTGTCCTCCTTGTAACGGAATGCTCAAACCAAATTAGCATAAGCAGAAATAGTGCCCAAGCATTCTTTGGTAGTGAGTCAAATTTTTTTAAAGCCGTACGCTCCTATGAAGTAACGATTGTACATACATTTTCCGTGTTTCCCTAACTTTTCCCCATTAAATATAAAGCGTGAAGATGTAAATCTTGGCAATTTAATTTCTTTTAAAGCTGGATATATCATGTCAGCAAGTGTATCTTTCCCCCAAGTAACGGAAAATAATCTTTGGATAAGCGACCTTATTGAATACATAACAGCTTTCGTAAATAAGTGAAAAGTTTATAGGCCATCTTTTTATGTGACTATATTAGGGAAATCTTTTGAGGACATATATATTAACATATCGGGGATTTACGATCAATAACACTAGTAACTATGCTTTTGTTTATACAATATTCCATTGTAGTTTAACGAAATCAAATGGATGTACCTGTTTGTACCATGAAAGGAGTTGACATCTTTCAATTCTGAAACACCGTTTCAGTTAGCATAATCTGACAAAAGACTGGCGGATGTACAGGATAAACCAAAGCATCAGCTAATAGTTCAACGATTCGTTTACTGGACGTAGATTAATTCATTTTCCTAAACAGACAAGGTAATCACTAAGAAGCATTGGCCATCATATAATTAGCCTGCTGAATTTGTCATCTGTTAGATTTGCCTCCTTTCAAAATGCCTACAGATGTGTTTGTGGTATGTTTTCCCGAATGATATTTGGGGACAGAACTGAGTTGTTTTCACATAACAAGACCTATCAATGCGATGATCTTGATTAAGTGACTATTTTGCGTATTTAACAGCCTTACAAGAATTTTGAATGTC
Source organism: Dicrocoelium dendriticum (assembly GCA_944474145.2). Lineage (NCBI taxonomy): Eukaryota > Metazoa > Platyhelminthes > Trematoda > Plagiorchiida > Dicrocoeliidae > Dicrocoelium > Dicrocoelium dendriticum. Next base: position 102,944,296 of record OX104069.1, read on the forward strand.
AAATATTTGTCAGAAGCTTCGCGAAAATCTCGGGCACCTTTCTAACAAATAACATGGGATAAATAAATAGAACACAATTAATTCTGTGGAATTCAGTGCAACTAGTGTTTGGCATATAAAAACCCTTGTAGTCTTTTTGCGTTAAAATTAAAGTTAGTTAAAACAACGAATACTTGACAACAAAGAAGCTGTTGTATACCCAGCTAAAAAAAATTATTCGGTATTACCCAACGTAAAATTGTACGGTGCAGTAGAGCAATAGACATATCATCAAGGATTCAATTGGTTATGTTATATTTTATCTTAAAATATTGGGGTAGAACAGAATCTAACTAGTTCTACTTTCTAAAAACCAGATAAAAATTGATGTTTCAGTTCTATCTATATGCCAGTCATGCTAAATATTACAGACCATGTCTCCGAGCTGCATTCCACATCCAAGAATAAGGCTATGCTTGTAGATGAATTCGCAGTGCACAGCGATTTGTTTCATAACGGGTTGCGCCTTTTGACCAAAATATGTATTTGACAAATATGGCATGTTAATAAGAATCTTTCTTAAAACTTTCTAAATAATGCTTGGTGCAATCACTCAATTTGCGAGTCGCTGTATTTGGCATACTGCAACTTTAGGTAAGCAGTTAGAAGTAGGCTAATTTATGGTGTAGATCGCTAGTTCTGGCAAGTTGTTATATTCGTTCCGCACTCACAGAGTTTATTTCATATTTTATCCCTTTTGTATATACTGAGAATAAGGTTGTCAATTGGGAAGGATGGTGCTGGAAACCGTATATTTCGGATGAGCAAATGAGTTTAAAACGCAGTAGATTTAAAACGAATAGCGTTTTGTTAGCTGCACAAGAGTATTTATGGAATTTGCTTTAGTTGTTTCGTATTTAAATTTTATTTTAATCCCTACTAATATTATGCTGTGCAGAAGCTTCTGAGCTAAATTATCTTTTAGTCAGCTTAAAAATACCACTAAATGTATGCCGTTCTCATAAAGGGGCCATAAAGAGTACTGAAATTTTGATGCCACAAAAGCATTTATGCATTCAAACACATAATATTGGTGGTAAACATACTGAGAGCATTGCTTTTGGCTAGTTCGTGCAAAGTCCAAATGAAAATCATTCATCTGTTGGTGTCGCTGAGTGTAGAAAACACCTGTTTTTAGCGCATAAAATTAGCGATGATAGAAAATATATCAATAATTCATGGATCTCAGTAAATTTAACAATAACACGAGACAAAGCGATTTGGTTTTTTGTCTAGCTTAGTTACAAATACGTTTGCTCATATTTAATCCAGTCCAAGATACGTAAAAATGGGAGCTTTGCTGCATAGACAGCCTGTCTGCTTGAGTTGGAAGTTCAGGATTTGTTGTTATAAGTCGCGTGTGAATAGACTAATAATATTTTATTTTGATACATCCTCTAACATGGCAAGTATTAAAATAGGCTGATATGTAACATATATAGCGATTCCATATTACACAAAAAATCATATTGATCAACAGCTAAGCTAGTAGGTATCCAAGTAGCACCTATTTAATTTGCTTTATACAAAAGACTTCTGAAGGATTTTAATTGTGGGAGTCTAGTTAGATAAAAATTTGAAATCATTTGAAGAACTCTTTCTCAGACAAAGCAAAATGGATGCTAGTTTATAGATGTATCCTTTGTGTTCTACATATTATTTTCTGCATTATTCAACTGATACGAATAAACCCATCATTTGCAAGCCTTGGAAAATAATTCTAGATTTTCTCAACTACGATTGCGATGTATCTTACTCGTGTTATTATGTGGAAACAAAATACTTGGGGTGGCCTTTTGCATGAACTGAAGTAATAAGACAAAATATTTGCGCGAAACTCACTGCACTGTGCAATCTGCAATCCGTAAAATGTATGTTAGGCTGTGGTTTTGACTAAAACGGAAATAATTAGGCCAGTTTTTGCTCTTCGTCAAGTCTAGACATCCATTTTTATAACTAACTGAGCCATGGTCAGCGCACTAATCAACATGCCAACCAAGCTAAGTAACTGAAATACGTCAGTCCTTCTGCTGTTTTATGCAATTTCCTCGACTGCAACTTCAAAATATTTTCACTTTGTAAAACAAGGGCTTTACGACAACATACTACGTACTATCTATTGTGTTTGCGAATATGTCGTTCGACACCAAGTGATGTCTGCTTCGCGTAACTTAGGAATTTTTTACGCTTAAATGAACTGTAACAGAAATATTCGACGTAGTCTTAGAACTAGTGATTCAGTTCAACTCTGATTTTTTCGTTGGCTTGCGTATTATGAAAGATGATAAATGAGCCTTCGCGCTTCCCTCAAACCGAGTGTAATATCATCCATGCATCATTAAGATTTTTGTGTTTTTTGGTACGGTGTGTTTCAACTAAGCTTACTACGGACTACAAAATAAGTTGAAGCAAATGTGCCTGCAATCAGTGAAGGAATTGAGGAGGGAGCAATAGGACTAGTCGCTGCAAACCCCACTAATACATACTGGTTGTCGAAGAATCGATATCACCATGAATAGTTTGTTGGTCTCGGCTATCACTATCAAGCCGCCGAAGAAGGCATAACACAGCGACTAAGATACTGTTTTATTGTTGTTGAACTGCTTAAATTCTTCAACAAAGGAGAGAAGCAGTCGCGATGTATAGTGCTAATAGCAGTCAGTAACACACAAGTAAACAAAAAGTTGGCATACAAACGTCACTGAGTGGTGTATTTGCAAATAGCGTACCAATTTTGAACTTTTGTCTATTAGTTGCGGAAAAACATATAAATTGTTAATTTTATCCTTGAAATTGTTAGCTACAACCAGATGTCAGTGAATACATAGAAGCTTGAGGTTATAATGTTAAAACCAAGCTAGAACGTTTTTACTCGAGCATTGGTGTGTTCTTTTTCGTATATATTTTTATCGAAAAACTAACGTTCTCCCTGTACTGGGGCCAACTAAGTTCCTATTAACACCAAATGATTACAAACCACCCTTAAGTTCTCAAACCATTACCGTAACTATTTTCGGATATAACAAGATTAAGAGAACTCGGCTTGGTCGTCGAGGTGGTGGCTGTGTAATTTCTCTGAAAAAATCGCTCACCGAAGCGTCCTTCGAGAACCCTGTGCTGGACAATGTTCAGGAATCACTCTGGCTTACCATAACTGTTGATCAACAGCAGCTGCTTATGGGATGTATATACAGCACATCAACCTGCAGGAAAGAATACCTAGAACTTCTGGATCTTGCATTTGAATGCGCTGCTGCCCTTCAATTTTCACATAAGATTATTGGATGTGCTTTCAATCTTCCTTAGATTTTTGGCCTGTGGGACCCGCTCCTTGGAAATGCCAAAATATTATCTCCTGTATCCCAATGAATGGCTGTCAGCAACACGTCTCCCAACCTACCAGAGGTGAGAGAACTCGGGATAACAATCTTTCAATGGGTATACCTGCTATGAGTTAAAATTTATTGATGAATTTCCGGGGAGTAATCATCGCGTGAGTAAAAGCCGCCTAGACTACGTATGGCCGATGTACAGAACACAATGCATTATCATCTGTCCAGTTCTGTCAACTGAGAGTCTTTTAAGGATCTGGTTCGCTCCATGAATTGGGCTAAATTCTTTTTCTTCATTTCCTCACACGCCGAGGATCAGTTTTATAATATAATTGGCTTCTGCAGTACCACTAAAATGTGCTTACAAAAATAAACATAAATCCGATTGCAAGCCGCTAAAGGCAGCACGAAAGATTCATAAGATTCGGAAGAAATTCAAGTCAACTGCCGACTGCGCTATTACTACAGCAGTCGAAACTTGTCGAAAAACGGAGGCATCAAAATAACAAAACTCATTCTAGTAGAGTATAAAGCTCTGAACGGCCCTAGCAAAACAGCTGAGCTAGCCAAACTATTCCGTGCTCGGGGTTCGCGCTACAGCGACAACTTCAATTTTATTACCAAGCCTGATTGAACATACTACCACGTACCAGGTGATATTTGCGATGCTTTCAGTGTTTATTTTGCAGAATCAATGCTCAGTGAATCATCGGACGCACCAACACTTATCATGCCGCACAACAATGAAGTTCTATGCACGGTGGTATTCAATATATCGAAAATCACCTATCAAGTCTCTTGCTTGTGCTCCTCCAAGTGCGCAGGCCCTGATGGGATCTCCCCTTGTTTAAGATAATGAATTCCTAGTATGTGCCTACTGCTTTTGCTCAACATCTTTACACTCTTTTTTAACAACTCAATGGAAAAATTCTGTCGGTATCTTGCGATACAAAAATGACGCTGCCCACGAGGTGAAATGTTTCGTCCTATCAATCACACTCCTATCTACCTAGAATAATGGAAAGGATAGTGAAAGATGAAATATATATTTTCTTGAACAACACTAATCTCATCAGCAATTCGTAACACGACTTCATGTAAGGTCGATTTTGCACAACATGCCAAAATGACTTTTTAAACCACACAAAGGATGCCATTGACAAAGGAAACAGTGTCGTAATCCTATTCCTGGGTATTCAAAAAGCTTTTGATAGAGTGCCTCACAGAAGGTTACTAAAAAATGTGAAGGCTGTAGGCATTGGAGAACCGATGTTTTCTTGGCTGTCTTAATATCTAATTGGTAGACAGCAGGTGGTACGCATCATTGACCATTTCTGTAAACCGAAAGCAATCACTAGCGGAGTAATTCAATGGAGTGTTCTTAGTCCTCTTCTTTTACTAATTTTTTAACGATATATTCCAGAGAATAAAAAATGGCATTACATTTCTCTTTGCAGATTACGTTAAAGTCGTCTACTCATAACCACATGCAAATACTCAGGAAGCCGCATGTCTCATTCTGGATGACTTAGCTGTCCTTGACTCCAGGTGCCAAAGGTGGCAGATGTCATCTGCCGTGGATAAGTGGAATATTTATCGTACAAATGCCAAGTACTGAAGGACAGTGTATTATTATAAGGCGCATATACCTCGCAATGCAGAGCAGTTCGCGACTAGGCGTGCGATATTCAGTCACGTTCAAGTTTTCTGAAAATTGTGACTTTCAAGTTTCGAAAGTCATGAGGACCATCGGTTACATCTACCATCAATTTTACCGCACGGAATCTCGCATATCGCTTTAAAATACATATGTATCGCCTTGTATGGAATATTGTTCATTGGTACAGTCTAATCTATGGAAATCTGATCAGCACGCGTTTGAGAGGGTCCAGAGGCGCTTCACGAAAGTTAGGTCTATATTACTCAAAGTTGACATACAGACAGCGATGTGATAAACTTGAATGTGACCCAGTTTGGCTTCGGATAATGAAGCTGAACCAATGTTTTCTTTACGGAATCATAACTTGTCAAAGTTGCAGTCTTCATACCGGAGTGCACATATTTTAAACAGCAGGTATCCAAATGTAACAAAGAGGTAATGGTCATGATTCCGAAATTTACTAGTAGAATAAGAGTACATTACCTTCTAACTCAATACTCAAAATTTGGGACAAACTTCCACGTGATATCAGAACATGCTATTTGCAATTTTTAGCTTGCGATTAGTAAGCATTTAACCGTCCAAAACGTGATTACTATGTTCGGGACTTCACAGTCCCTAGATAGTGTATTCGAAAACTGTATTCATGGTGCCGGAAGAAAATTTCGAAACACATAACATTTCGGATAACAAACCATTTCATTACATTTTTTCGCTGCCCAAACATTTGTTATATTATTGTGAAGAATCCTGTTTCAGTGGCAGGAAAAAATAGTAGAAATATTCTGATTAGTTTATGTTACCTAACTTGCAATTGCGCGCCTGTTTATTTCTGATAATGTATTAATGCAATGTCATGGAAATGTTGTACCATTATTTGATCTGTTCCTTTTAGAGAACAGCTTCTAGCATCGTCGAGGAATATACAAATGATTTATTCACGTATTAATTCCCGTTATTTCCTATGTTCTCGATCGTGCAACCTTGTCCGTTTTAAATGCTTGACTTTGTTAGATATACCTGGGTAAGCAAAACTTCTACATTTACGTCAAAATGTGCTGGACTTCTTTGTTTCAGCTTCACTCTGGCCGAATGTTTGAAATGGGCGCGTGATGTATGATCTCGTCCTAATCCCTTGTGATTTCCTCAATACACTGATTTGTTGCACAATTTAGGCGCATTCCAACCTAGGACAGATTTTTCTGGAAATAACAAAATAATAATGCTACTCCAATTAATAATATGGAGTATATAGAAGCAGTATATGACGTGTAAACAGATTCAGTTTTTCAGATAAAATGGTGAGCTGAAATTTAACCAGAATCCTGTTAGAAAAGGAAGTCAAGTCGAAGTAAAGTCAGTCAAATTAAGCTATATGAACCCTAATGTGTTCGTTTTCAGTATGTACACCACCATTGCGGATACCTGGATGATAATATCAATATACAAGATTGTGGAGAAAAGTGGGGAAAAGGCAGTTCTGTTGATTTAACAACCGCTCACGCAACATGTTAGTGACTTTTGCTGTCAACAAACCAATGCTAGAAATAAGGAAAACCAGTATTACGATACGGGTTCATGCGGCAGAACAGGATGCTGAATATCAAACGGGTAGAAGAAAAAGACAGCGTGTTAGAAAGCTCTTTGTCAAATGGATAACATCGATCATTTAGTATCTTATAAGAAAAGCACGCAGGCATTCAAAAAGTCTAGAAATAAATAAAGCAACTAAAGCAGCTCTAGAAAGGCCGTTACATCAAGAAATATACTTTATAGAGCGTAACAATAAGTAGCATTCGTCCTGAAACAGTCCAGGTAAAATGACAGGAGAGCAACATAACAATAGGAATTATACAAGAGATCACAACTTTGAATATTAAAATACGAGGTACTGAAAGCAACACTAGTCTGAGGACATAAAAATGTTTCCTGACCTTTTGAAAAGGTTTACAGACAAGCAGGGACCAAGAATGTTTCTGGTATAAAAAGACGCCGAGATACTTGTCAGTAGAAGAGTTGGGTAAGGCGTTTTTATTGACGGTAATCGTGGGGCGAAATCTAATCGCGACTGAAACTTATCACTACGGAGGAACGAAAATATTACGTCAGTAAATTTAGAAGCGTTAGGCGTAAGATATCTGGATGAAAACCATTCCACCAGATCTTACAACCCACGTTAAATTGATGAGGAATCCTGGTTAGTGAGGCCATACAGCCCAGCACAACATCAATTGCATATTTACACCCTATAAATGTGGTTTGCCTAGGCAGATGTTCAACGTAATTAGAAAATAAAAAAGTTGATAGGATCGCTTCCTGTAGAACACCGAAGTCGGCAAGGAGGACAGAGGATTTCTTACCCTTCAAGTTGGTGAAGTGAGCACCATCTGTACAACAGTTTATACACACCAGCGTAAGCTCCATTTTCGTATAGCAGGTTTAGCAACATTGACCTACCCAGGTTTCTAAAGTCAGTCGAATAATCCGGTAAGAGATGCCGTACCGATTTACCTTTTTGATCTAATGCAGACGCTATAAAATGCACAATATATGTTACTGCATCCAATTTGTAGCTCTGGGGTCTGTACGCAAACTGGTAGATATCGCCTTCAGGAGCGGGAGAAAAATCCGCGGAATTAACATATTTCAAAACTTTTAGGAGCACAATGCCATACTTTTGAGATCCAGTTTTTGGTGTTGGAGTGCTACTGGCCGTTTTCCAAATGTCCGGGATCCCATTCGCATAGTGAGGCATTTGTTAAAGTGATCTGGTAAAGACTGAGAGAATCAGCACACTTCCTCAAAGCTATTAGAGACAGCATGCAGACCAAAAGCTTTGTTTGCCTTTAATCTTTTGAGTTCCTTGTGGACCTTGCTTTGATCGAAGTGCGCGGATGGACTTGAGCTAATAAAGCAGAACAAGGATGTTCAGCTTAGAGAGGCGGAATTACACTCCGAATTCAGTTTATCCACATTCACTTCAACTTTCTGGCTGCAAATGATCTTACCATAGAGCTGCCTCAGAAGCCTCCATAAATCGCCATTGTTATGATTGCCTAGAACTGCTTCCATGTATAACTGGTTAATTTTTGTTCTCGTATTTAACTGCTGTGGTTGGGCTTTTGACGTCGGTGTCATTCTTGCACTGGTAGGCACATTGTTTCATCCTTCGAAGTCGCTATAGTAGTGGGGATAAATATCTATCTGCACTTAGATAGGTCGTTTCAACAGGACAAAGCATGTCAAATAAACATTTGTTGGTTTCCCTAAGATCGTCACATTCGAGCGACAGGTTCCCGTAGTTGAAGACCGAAAATGCAGTTAACCAAAACCGCCTGAAGCCTCGTGATATTTTCCAAGGAGCAAATGTTTCGTTAGACAATTTTATAAGGAATCCTGGTTAGCGTTAAAAGTTAGAAGTGTTGCATATGACTGGACATAGTTTTACCATAAAATGGTCTGAACTGCTCAAAGGACCCCGCTTTTGTATGGCAAGCAACTGTCGTTTATTTGTGAACACAGTGTCCAAATGTGCATCTTGTCTGGTCGGAACAGTCACTAAGCCTATCAACCACTTGTCTTCAGGAATGTTGTATCCTTTCTATTCAAGTCGCCAGCAACAATACAAAGAGAACGAAGTAATTTAAGCAGTAGCTTTGAAGCAAGTTGCTCCTCAAATAGCTTTACCTCCGAGGTAAATGTGTCAATAGCAATGTATACATTTCCAACGATGGCTGATCAAAAGCCACTTAGGAACTTCGGTTTGAATTCAATTAAATGGCAGTTCATTTATATCGTTGATTACGTACATATTACGATTGCTGTGTTTCACCGACCTTGATTAATGTAAGTTATAACGTCACCAGCACGAACGTGGGCCTACCTGGCCGGTTAGACCTAATAAATTATAAACGTCCAGTGTAATTATCCCATTTCCCACATCAGTATTCAACCATCTTTCTTGTAACAGAATGATTCCTGTATTAAAATACTCATTTCGCTGCACAATGGCACTGAGATAGCTGATTTTACCAAGGAGCGAGCAAACGTTAATGAAACGTAGCAGTGGGACTTGCGCTGTGTTTACAGAACATTGGCTTAGGCCAGAATATCAGCCAACGTAATGCTTGCGCTTTTTCCCAGATATTTACTCCTAATACGCTTGAAGTTGTTCCTGAGTTTATGGCCGTATTCGATGAAGCACGAGTTTAAGGCAGTAATACCATTTCAACTTAATTACTTTCTGAATAATAAAGGAAGCTTACGGGGTTAGAATGTTGTATATGTATCGAAATATATATTGATCTAATTGCGGTCTACACATTACTGCCCTAAACATATTGCAATGTAAAAATTTCGTCTAAGTTCGCGCCTTTAGTGCTCAGTCGATCCAAACCCACTTGTTTTAAAGTTTCGCTTACATTGCTTTGGCGCGAATGTCACTTGGTTGGATAAACGGCAAAGCAACTTTTCCCTAGTCCGACGACTATTGACTAAGTGTATTGATGGCAGTATTCTATGGGGTATACTCTACGCTCCTAAAATAATTACAGCTTACCATGTTTCTGAAATTCATGGGTGAAGGATCATCCTTTCAGACATTGTACCACTGTAGTTGTAACTCACTTAAACTGGGTAGTTAAACTCTCTGGTTTCATATGTTGGATCTTTACTATTTCAGTCGAGCCGCTTCGTAATTTGTACAGCCAAATATCGATTGATTTGCCATTTTTACTTCCTGCAGGATGCATGTTGCAATATTTGTTGCTTCCCACAAATCCTTATTGCTCTCCTAATACAGTCTCGATCGGTAATTCCACCACTGTTCCCATGCTTATGTGTTCCCAAGTGTGTTTAGGTGGGTGATTACGAGCTTAAGGCTGATACGACCGTGCAGCGGCAATCTGTACCTTAAACTTGATGGTGACGCACGGAAGTGCTTCTTCCAACCGCATGCCCAAACTAGCGAGTCAATGAGAAGTTGAAGTAATATATTCGTCTGATACTGGCTAACCTTTCAATGCAACGCTGGCATTTCGTTTGACCCCAATGCTGTTTGTATAGATAACTGATATGATTATTCCGAGAGATACAATCATTACCACACAGGTGGACTATCAGCTTAGCTGCTACTGGAGGAGTACTTATGCGTAAAAGAATCGAATGCGCTTATTGACCTTAGACCACTTTACCAGACTAGTAAAAATACCATTGTTATTCTCAGGACTTATTTCGGCCCATTACATAAATGTGGAAACGGACAGCAAAGGGCAAAGGCAGCCGCGTTCGATGCAAAAATTGTAACAACGCTGAAGGATGAGTAGTTTCGAACACTGTATAACAAACACTAAGATAATATTTGACTAAAGGTTTATTTTAGTATATGTCACGAAAATTCTCTGGTTTAGTATGGATAAAACTAATGAAGCCTTTGTCTATTGGAAACTCATAAATATCCTTAGTTCCATCATAATACTAAGACCCGAATCGTGGTTCATATTTACATGACCGCGCTAGTAATGTAGTGGAAATGGATATTCCTATGGTGCTTCTTTCTTGGTAAACGAACGGGTAGCGACTGACTTGATGCGGCCACACAGTGGTCGGAAAAAACAACCAACCTTTAAAAATCCTATGGACAAACCGGCCGATTTTTCGAGCTTGTAGCAAGACTGTTCCCAAGGTTCGATTGCAGACTCCAACCTCCGGCATGAGATTGAGGCCGCTTCTTCATCAGAGTTGGTGGGGCTTGAGTAAAGCGAACAAAGCCTTGAAGATGTGCAAATATCTTATTCATTTAACCGTTGGCTACAACCTCCAGGTTAAAGAACCTTATCTAGCAATTTCATAGGGTGACCTGGAATGTATGTAGGATCAGCTCCTAGCCAGTGCTGCATGAAGTGTCCACACCTTGTTTGTCTTGCCGAACTGAACTACAGATAAACCCCAACGTATTCGGTAAAAGTTTGGAAGGTCAGTGAAAATTTACAACGCGGCTATGTTGTCTTCATATTGGAATCGTGGAACTTAATCTCCCGAACTAAGCTGGTCGTCATTCTGTTCGCATTTGTTCTGACCATCCACCATGATACCATCTACAGCAATGTTGTAGAATAAAGCTGATTCAAAGCATCAAGGACTTATTTTACTGCTGATGCTGAAGAGTAGTAGAGGTTTGCTGTACACCACCGCTTTGCTCGACATTCGCGAGCAAATTACTTGAATAAGGTTAACATGCATCGCGGATACTTTTCTTCTCAACAAAATAGTCCAAAACGCAAATCTAGTCAAATACTTCATACTCAGCCGGTATGCTAAGGGAGACAGCAGCTATTGGCAGTTTGATAGTTTGCTGATTATGAAGCATTTACCGGAACATATGTATAGGATAAATGCAACAGCAACATAAGTGGAACCCAGTTTACCTTGACACAAGTCGAGTTCCTGAACTAGTCGGGGTCCAATTAAAATCAAATGATGAGAAATTTGGATGGAACTTTAAACTGGCGTAACTCTTAATGATTCGCGCAGCCTACTTAGATACATATTGTAAGGTGGGTTTGAGCGGACGGAAGTACTTCGGTGATCCAACTATATCATGGTGGAGGAAATGTCACTTTTGGAAAAGTGATGGGCTATCATATCTGTAAGACGCCCGCAGTATTACTTATGAATGGAAGGATTTTGGTGAGTATTTTTGTTCGTCGCAATCAGCCGACAATTCAGATATGTCGACCGGCTGTCCGGAAGAGCACCAGACGGCCGTTTCGCCCTATTAGGGCTCATCAGTGGTGCGCATCCTTCGGTCCTCTGCGGAGGATCGAACCCATGACTGCTTGTGGCTCTTTGCCAACTAGCCCGCAGCTTATGCAACTGCACCATGGAGGACGGTGTCTGACTATCGTGAATTGTTAGCTAAATGCGATATAGCTCGACGCATCCTCCACTGCCATGCAGGCACCTGCCATGCAGATGACAGCGGTCGGCCTTCCGGCGTCAGGACTTCCCGGTTACGGCAGCTATGAATCGACATAGCATTTTGTTGAATCCGTACGGGCGAATTAGTATTACTTATGAATGGAAGGATTTTGGTGAGTATTTTTGTTCGTCGCAGAGAACCGAAGGATGCGCACCACTGATGAGCCCTAATAGGGCGAAACGGCCGTCTGGTGCTTTTCCGGACAGCTGGTCGACATATCTGAATTGTCGGCTGATTGCGACGAACAAAAATAAACGCTCGCAGTAGTTCATCGGAGTCATAAGCTTTGTGGCGAATCCGGAACTAAAGATCAGAAATAATCTCAACCTCAGATGGATGTGTAGCATCTACCTAGCAGGACCCACCGTGTATTTGTGAGCGAGAAATCATCAGTGCTTCAGGTAATTTTGTTTGGTACCCGAAATGCCTAGCTGAATTCGCAAGCCGACGTTGGTAACAGTGAAATGTATTACCGTTTGCATTTCTCAGAACTTCTCGCATTCTATTTTTGCCACCAGTGGAGGGAATCAAGAGCAAATACTTACTGAACTTTTCTGAAGCGGTCGCTTGCTCGACTCCGATGATCCGCCGCTTCCACCAACTCCCACCATCCTACCGAGTGAACATCTTGGATTCACCTGTGGTAGTACTGAGCGGGGAATGATACGCTGGTGGCAATTGCTGGACGCACTTAATTGATCTGGAGATATCGCGCAGATATCCATTGGTCTAAAGGATTCGTTTTGAAACCACATACCATGATCGCAGAGTTGTGTGTGGCAATGCGGATTGTGTTTAGTGGGTCTTCTCTTCCTACAAGATGTACAACTGAGTCAGGAAATATACGTATTTTGAAAGGCACTGATAATTTTTGAGACAGAATGCTTATACATGTCATGTTGTTTCCAGTGATGCTGTTGGGTGCCATCAGAACATGTAGCGTACTAGCTTATGCGACCAATCAATTGCACGTGTGAAGTACTCTAGATATCCATGTACCCTTGTATGCAACTCCTCCCCGTAGTAACGGATTGCGATACTTTAAATTTGCGTCCATTTTTGGTAAGATGATAGGGATCTCCGATTGGTACGTTGACGTCAGGATTGTCGCAATTTGGTGCATGGGAGAAATAGACCAAGATGAACCAAAACCCAAGATAGGCGATCAACTTTATCGGTCTTGCAAGCACGCTGAACATTTTGACGACCGAGATCGCGTTCGCAACTGAAAGACTACAGACCTGTGCGTTTATGTCACCGGCAAGCAGTACAATTGTATTACGTTGATTCTTTCAAAAATGTTGTTAATTTGACGATAGAACTTATAGTTGACTAAATACGAACTACTCACTGTATAAACTAACGCGTTACAAGGAACAAACAAGGTCTGCTGGCTTGTCAACTGTATTGTATTGATCTAAAATTGATTAGCGCAAACTCAGCTCATATGTCCAACGTAAGAAACTCACAAACAAGCGATGACACAAACCACTATATTAACGTCTAAGTTAAACATGTTCATTTGTGCTTAGAATGAGGCCTAAATTTGCTACATTTTGTTCCAAGTATTATTTAAAACTTCTAGACAATTTATAGAAAACATTCAAGAACTAGCGTGGTGTAACTGACTAATATCATAATATTCAACCTAGACGTAGGGTACAAATGACAAAAATCCTAGCTACAACATAACTTTAATGCTCAATGGATAGTTGTCATTCACCTTCTTAATGAACCCTTCAATTAAATCACTGTGCACGCTAAAACTATCGCATGTAATAATCGATAGAGGGCAGGATTTGATATCAGGTGAGGAGATAATATTTGAACATCCGTGTTGGTTTCCATTTTATCCAAGTATATGGGGAGTTTATTTGCATCAGGAAGCTAATTACTTGGAGCATACCATTACATATGCCGATGGACTTGACATTCAACTGTTCTTTAATGTTTAGCACAAAAACAATGCAATCGAATTGCCAAAACACAAGGCTGCGCTAATTCTCATCAGGCGTTTACAAGCATAAAATGGAAAGCTGGAGCAGGATACGCTGATTAAGCGCGATGGAGATTGGCGAATCCGAACGAAGCAGAAATAGTGCTGTTTTGATCGATAAATTGGTCGATCTACTCGGGCAGCAGCCATCACAGTACACGTAGACAGACATAGACACACGTACACAAGATATATAACACGTGCTTTCCGACTGATTAGGTGACTCACCCATCGACTGGTGGTCTCAGTGTGTGAAGTGAAACCTGTCTGGAATTCTGTAACCACAAGACAGAAGCAGCGCTTAAATAAGGAACCTCTGTTTGAACAGTTCATGTTATGTAAGTCTGATCGCAGAAGCTACGACCATCCGATAAATTCGTTTCCTAAGCCCTTTAAGTTAGCTTTTGTTACCACATAATTTAATTTGAAAACAGCAGGAGTGCTAATTTGTTGTCCAAGTTCGCCAAGATGTTATAGAATTGATCTCCTGATGCAACGGACAGTACATTTCCGCAATGTCGTGGGACAGTGGTCATATATCCGTCTAAACAGACGCCTAGTGGTATGGCCGATGTACCACACACCACAGCAGCAAGTAAATTGATATGTAAAGAAAGTTTGGGATGGATGGGGAGTCTCTCTATGAGACGTCCGGTGACCAACAGCGCTTTGTAAGCAATGATGTGTGGATAGGCTGCATGGAAGATTAGAGCTACTGCAGTACTATGCAAATCAAAAGGAATGAGTCCCATACAGGGGAAAGATAGATTGACATTTTGGGAACAAATGTAATCAATTCAAGTAGATCACGAACGACTGTGGGCATTCTGATGAACAGGACTCAATAACCGTTCTCTTAAAACGTTTCGAGTTTACGGTTCCTATCAGACACCATGTCTTGGATGTGATCATTAGCATAGGGAAATGACAAGCCACGGATAACTATATTTCTGAATATCATGGGAACATTAAAGTCCAATTTCACGATAGTGAACTGTTCTACTGTTAATTAACGAGTAGCTTGTTCGTTATCAGAATGCTCTCGCAAAACCTGTTTGCAGTCTGACAGCTAAATTTTTTGCTTTGGCAGTTTCCAGATTTACCTATTTTCTGTTACTAAATAATTCTATTCAAAATTGTAAACAAGAGATTTTGCATTTTTAATACCTTTTGTTCTGCTGTGTCCTACTTTTTGCTACTCACATGCAGTAGTTACTGACTGAATGCTCTGCGGATTTACGTGCCTGATTTTTCAACTATTGTTTCAACAATTGTATTGTTTAAACCACGCTTTTAGAACCGCGGTTTAACCTGACAATTCATTCAATCCACCGCCGTTAGTTCTGTCCCCCAGATTGTGCGTCTGTCTAGTGAGTAGACCGCCTTTTTGACTCCGCAGTGGTAACACAGTTTGAATAATTATAACTCGCTGATATATGGATGAATTTTATGAAATCTCTGCCATTGAACTGGAACAGGATGAGGATAGATTAAAACCGGTGTCACCTGACCAGCAGCTGTCTGCCGCCATATGTAGAATTAGATATTTGGAACAACGCCTAGTAAAGTAAAGAAGTTCGTGTTACTATGCGCCGTTACACTGGGTAGTCAGGCGGAATATGATCGGTGTAAAAGTGACTATACCAAACTTTCCGGTGCGTGTGCTGAGGGATGTTTGGTAAAGTGGCTGTTGACGTGCATTTTGCTCGCTTTGCCACGGTTCGAATCCCGCCTGGAACCTTAAACAGGGTTCGAAGTTGTCGATATAGCGAACTTGTTGGGGTAGTTCCTAACGCTGGTATGTTGGCGAACTTGTCTGGACTACCCAAAATGGAGATTCTTTGCTTTATCATTGATCCCATGCGTTAGTGGATGTTTATCCGTAACTTCCAAGCGAACGTGATGTATGCAACTACAAGTTCCGAGGTACGACTCTCTTATCTTAAAAACTACTGCGAAGGACAGGCGACGGAAGCAATCGAGAGCTGTGTGATATTAGAACCAGAGAAGGGACTTAGAGATGCACTATAACGGGTTGAAGTCCAGGTTCGCATGCCCACATTTGAAAGCCAGAGGCTATCCCGATCTTTCAGCCAGAGGACCGCGTATAAAGGCTAACAACTCAAATGAGTTGCCTAGGCTAGCTGGACAAATGAAGATCTGCCTCAATACGCTATGACAGCTGGATTACCAAGCTAATATGAACGCGACAGTGACAACAGCAGCAGCCCTCAGAAGAATTCCCTATGACTAGCAGATTGAGTGGCACAGTGAATGTAGCCAATACTCTTGAAACATGTAAAAATCCCACCTTCGAAGATTTGTATCATTTTGTTTGCGTATGTGCTGAGTTTGACACCATCCAAGCCATGTACGTAGACGAGATAGCGCATGGGCTTGAGAGTCCTAAGAAATCTAACCAACGTGGGGCATGAGGGAAACTCGTAAATGCCTTAGCACTGAGAGAAGGTACGCAGCCGACTCCATGACGTCCACCTATTGATGTATGGTGTGCACAATCCCATTTGTTGGATCAGTGTCGTCGGTTACTCTCGATGAACAATGTGAAATCTCTGTCACTCATATCAGAGAAAAGCTATGCGGCTTATGAATGCAACTGAACCATCTGTCAAGCAAATGTAAGTGCAGGTTTGTTTAGGGACTATACGCTTGCCAGTTGAAGCACCACCCCCGCTGCACAGTGCTCAGGTAGTACGCACCCCTCCATGAGCCGCCGTGATTGACGCGGCATCTTCTGTTATTTAATACCCTTTTAAGTCATACCCGTGGAACTCTGTGGCAAAGGTAGTTATGGTGACGAAGACTAACTCGATACTGGCTCGAAAACCTCGTTGATCGAGGAGCAACTCCTGCACGAGCTTCAGCTGCAAACACAACCGTCGGTAGTTAGAGTATCACCGTTAATGGGGAATCAAACATTTGCTAACAGTCCGCAAAATTAGAGCTAATACCCTTGGACGGAGGACGCTACTTTTGGTGGGCCACACCTGGTATGCTCAAACGATACCTGGAATCAGACGCGCAATACCTGAGTCGAAATGTCTACAGCGATGTGAACACCTGCATATTTGCGATCCGTGGATAGTGGGAATCATGACATATGTTTTGATAGATATGAAAGTTCCACCTGCTCATGGGGTACACGAGCAGCGCTATGGAAGACCTACGGAACACTTTGCAGTGGGGACACCGTGGATCTGGATCCTGCTGGGACCGGTTGGAAGATCAGACACACAGACAGACTGCATAAACACTCTTTCTGTGGATGATCTTAACTCTTTCTTTCGCAAGTAAAAGTATGAGTTGGTGTTCACTGAACCTCGTAAATCGCAGGCTCAATATGAGAAAACGGCTGCTCGGGTCGCTTCTCTCGAATCAATACGCGGTCATTTGCTGCAAGTGCTGGGCCAATAGACATCTTTACTGAAGAAAGGGGATTCTATTTTTGGGCCAGACAAACGGAAAGTGGAGACATTGTTGTAGGTGAGCAGTCTGGATGTTGGCGGCAACAGTTTTGATATTGGTTAGGCGGCTCCACCAATCCAGCCGCTGCACCATTGGTGCTACCATGTTTCCCGACCCAATTTGGCCCGATGTCTCAGTTCCCGCAGGGCCCCCTTTGGGTGTCCCCTATGTTACACTCTCGGTTATGTCCGCCATCATGGTTGGTGCATTCGAGGAAACACCATCAGCGCGGCGACTAGTCGTTTCTGCTCCGGGGTTACCGATTGTTGGTGGCGATCACTTACGTGATATTGATCCACTTGGTAACATTTCAGGAATCCGTGACTTCTAGTCACCCTCAAACGCCCTAAAGTATGACTTACTTGAACCAACCAATTTGTTTCCGGATTCAGACCCCTTCAATTGCATTCTCCAGCGTGGTGGACATACCATGGGTATATTAACAAACACAGTGAACGGAAGGAAGTGTTACGATATTCTTGCAGATCTTGTTCCCTTTGCTTCTACTGTTAACCCAGTCATGGAACCCAAAGGAATAGTAACGGGAGCGCATTTCGGTACGGTGTTCATGAGAATCCGGTATCCCTTCTCCAACTTCGATGGATCCCTTTTGGGCCTAACCCTTCTCCAGTGTGGAGCTAAAAGCGTTGTACCGGGACCTCGAACCAAAACAATCAACTTCTCCAATTTTCAAAACATAGCTTGATGCAGGTAAGCAGACACGAGAAAGCAAATCAATCGCCAATACACCAGGTTTTACGTCCAGTCTCAGAGCACGTCACGCAGTTTGCAGTTTGCCTAACTTCGCTTTTCCGACAATTTGTCTAAAAAGTTTCGCCATTTCTTCAACACGGGCCGATGGACGGTTATTCACAAGTGCAGATACATAGAAGTAGAGTTCTACCTTCCGAAGGCGGTATACTAACAAACCCAAAATAGCGAGTGACTCTGACTCCATCCGATCAAGTCATTCCTCTTCCAAGACAGGATGTAAAGTCTGTGACAGCAGCATGGGATCCGTCTGTTCTAACTGAAGTCCAGCAGTTGTCAGATGAGTTTTAGAGAACGTGGCTGAAGTTACGCTGCAGGCACGGCAAAAGTGGCACGAAGAGGCAACTTGTACCTTGGCGAATTGGTTCTGGTGGCAAGAGGTCTGTTGCAGAAGCGCATGGTGGAAGAAGCAAGAATGGAGCGCACTGGGCTGGTTCGAAAATTATTGTCCGCACTAAGGAAGGAAATATCCGGAGAGATATGAAACGAACCTGTTCACTGGAAGGAACATTAAACAGAAGCTACGGATGAGGCCGATGACGCTGGCGGGAGTGGGTATTCCATTTTCACGATAGTTAACTTTTCTACTGACAATTAATGAGTAGCTTGTTTATTGTCCGAATGCACTCGGGAAAATCCACTTGCAGTCTGACAGCTACGTTTTATGATTTGACAGTTACCACATTTACCTATTTTCTGTTACTAATTAGTTCTGTTCAAAATTGTAAACACGACATTTTGCATCTTTAGTACCTTATGTTGTGCTGTGTGATAACTTTGCTACCCGCTTGCAGTAGTCACCGAGTGAATGCTCGGCGGATTTACGTGCGAGTTGTTTCAACTATTGTACTGTTAAACTACGCTTTTAAAATCGCCGTTAAACATGACAATTCATTCAATCCACTGCCCTTAGTTCTGTCCCCCAGACTGTGCGGCTGTCTAGTGACTCGAACCGCTTTCTGTCTCCGCAGCGGTAACAAGTCTGTTCAGAGAACATGCGTTGACATTCCCGCCTTTTTCTGAAACCTACTTCTTTCTAGTTAACAGTCCTCTTCCATCAGTAGACAATCGTCGAAGAATGGCGGTTTCCCATCACCTTCGATTTCACTGGTGAACTTCAGCGATTGATGTGCAATGTTTGTACGGTTCAACGGGCTATAAATATCAATCTCTGCATCAAAGACATTTAACTGCCATCCTTATATCGACAATAGAGATCATAAGAAGAGATGACGGGTGTTGATAAGTCCGTGTTCTCGCAAAGCTAGGAAAATATCATGAACGGCGCTCGGAGAGGAGACCCATCGTGACTTCGTCTACGAGTCTGCTGTAGTTCCATACAAAGATATAATTGCTGCTGATTGTGCATCGTACGATTATTTCCTTCATCTTCTGCACAGGAATATCCACATCTTAGTTGTTTTTTAAGCAATCAAATGTAAAATTAACTTTCTCACTCACTGGCGCATTTAGCAAAAGTGAGTCAACATCCAATGCGAGCATCCTTTTACTCTTTATACTCATGCGTTCGAGTAGTTTCACTGTTTGCGTGTGTTTCACAGTATGAATACATAACGCACTGCTACTGGTTCAAGCAAGTCTGCAATCTATTTCGCTACAGAGTGAGAGCTGGCGTTGATACGTTAATTACTGGTCGTAGAGGAACCTGTGGTTTGTGTTCTTTAGGTAATCTGTAAAGTCGTGTATATTGTGATCCATCTGGAGTTAGCTGCACCATTAATGCGCCATCTATCAGATCCACGCCTTTCAACCCCTACAATATTTGCGGCATTTTGGGCTCAACCTGCGCGGTTTTATCTTTCGGTACCGTTTCACATAAGAATTTTCCTGTGTTTTGCAAATTGGAATGCATCTTGAAGGCGGAACCGTATGTACCAATCTGTGCCCACCTCGATCCTTTATCACGTCAAGTAGTTATCGAATCCGGATATAATAATTTCCAGACCCGATAAATGCTCGGAATGGGTGCAAATGGATTAAGCTGACTACGTCTACTATGGTAGCTGCTGCTTGAGTATATAAAACAATGTATCGATTAAGACAGGCCAAATTCTGTCTCGTTTTGATTCCGACAATCTCTGTCGCACTTCACCAGTCTATCCGGTTTCCGATTTCCATTTTATAATTGTTAAACCTTGATGAGATTTATCGAAAAGCTTGCACTGCATAAACGTGTTTTGCTAATGTTTATCTACTTGAGCTTTTTAGGTAAGCATTTGTCAAACAGAACAGGGGTTAATTTCCACACAAGGACATAAGGAAGTTTGTTGCGGATCCGTTAAAAGTTATTGTCAGACTACGGAAATTACATCTTAACCATTGAATAAAAACAATGATATGAACCAAAACTTAGTTGACATGGGCAATTTATTACTAATATGTGATCAATGTACCAATACGTATTTTAATATATGCCTATTCCATTATATCTGCCAGGCCTCTGCTTTGGAACGCCTGCCAATGCACTGACATAGAACGGTGCATGAAATATCTTGTTTGACAACAAAATCGTTAGAATGGGTTTGTATACATATCACCGATCGTTAGTAAATTATATGGTTTAATTCTCCAAATCTTTTTGCTGGTTTATAAACGGACGAGGAGAGAAAATCAAATAGGTACCGCTGAATTATCCCCTTCAGATTGCCGGGCATCAGTCCGCTAATCCGGAGCGGCACATGAAAATCAAGGTATTTCCTCCCCAATCAATTACATGGGTTTGAGTTCGACGACCTCATAATATGAATTACTTGAGGCATTTCCATTTTTTAACTATACCTCTGTTGCGGGCACGTCAAATATTCCCGCAAAGAAGCGCCAGAAATCCCGGCAGAATGGCTGTGGAAAACGAGGTTCAATTCCTCCCCACAACGCAGCAGCGCTCAGCCACTACGAGACGCGTCCCAACTGCGAACCTTTTGACAATGGTCATTTGCAAACTACCACCTCTTCGTGGTGACGGTTTTCCTAACTTAATAACCCAGTGCATTGGCTGTGATCGCTCTTTGTCGGTCGTAAAAGAGCCTTCAGAGGACCACTTGCCTTTCCTTTCTCTTCGCCTCAGTTAGGAGTCTGTCGGGTCGCGTGATTGCGTGTGAGTCGTTAGCTGGCCAGCCTTCGTGTCTATCATAACCCCCTCTCGATTGCGTCCGTTCCGAGGCTCAGCGTCTATCCGAACACGTGCGGCTAGGATTGTTCACAAGCTCGCTCAATTATCCGCCTCACCGACTAAGCTAGCGCAATTCCGTTCGAGTGGCCAGCGTAACAAGCAGTCATCGTAGGCGTGCTCCAACCGTGCCAGCGACACTCTTATCAGGCAATTACACAATTATCTCAAGAGGCGGCGTACTCTCAATTATAACAACCTTTAATGGCAAATTGTTCTGTAATGCGACTGCCGTAATACCTACCTTTCTTTCTTGCATGTTAATACCATGTGTGCCATGAAGGTAACATCAAGCATCTATTGGTTCATTTGGCCTGAAGAAGTATGTGTGCCAATAGAAATGACGATTATACTCTGGTCATTCTAATTTCTTGATTTTTGATGGGATCAAAATTTATTTCATCATTTTAGAGACCTTTATCCAAATCCGAAAACTACACTGCTTTTTGATTTAACATATTGAGTACGTTGGCTCATTTCTTGTCCCCATTGACCTTAAGGGTTTAAAGCGATCAGCTTCCATCCCAATAGAAATTTGTAGGGCAAATTGGTGTAACCCACCTCATGGAATAGATATTTGATTTCGCCCATGAAGCAACGGTTCCTCGTTGCGCAGAAAGACAGTCCATTATTAAGGTTTATCAAATAGTTACACAAAAATAATAATAAAAGAATTATTGTCTGACGAATTATGAAGTTTCGGGATAATGTATGAAGTATTTGAGTGTAATTTGTGATGCAGGTTGAGATACATCATAAGTTAACGCGAAGCTTAAATTCTATGATGTGGGATGCCTCACATATGCCGAAAAAATATTTGATTACCATATTTCCTACATGCTATGATGGAGGTACGAAACCATTATGAATAAACGGCTCCCGAAGGACTTGCAGCGAAAATTTGCACATACTTCGAATTTTGTAGCATATGCCAGTTACGCAAACAGATAAATGCACAATTATGCATAAACCGCAGCGCTTATGCGATCAGATCAATATGAATATCAAAAGTATTTTCACCTTATACAAAGGGCCGGTTGATTAATTTACCTTTATTTTTCATCATCTTAATAGTTGTGCATTAGCCTTGGATTAATAAAGTTAGACAGCAGAGCCAGTTATGCGTAAGGCTGTAAAAATTAATGTGTCTTTTCCCGAATACTGATGTCAGTATCAGAATAGCACACGCATCGGATCTCCAAAACTTCAAGTACAATTATCGATTGTGCTACAATCACCCCGTTTGCCATAACGCATTTCTAGGTTGTATTACCGAAAAACA
This sequence comes from Dicrocoelium dendriticum, assembly GCA_944474145.2. Classification (NCBI taxonomy): domain Eukaryota; kingdom Metazoa; phylum Platyhelminthes; class Trematoda; order Plagiorchiida; family Dicrocoeliidae; genus Dicrocoelium; species Dicrocoelium dendriticum. Next base: position 102,967,028 of record OX104069.1, read on the forward strand.
CAAATGGGTGCAGTGAGCTAACGTAATTTTAACAATAGCTTTAACATTCCACCGTACCAATTAATGAAATTCTATGGTCGTGAGCAACACAACTTGGGCTCATATACTCTAATTTGAGCTCTATTTGAGCTCAGTGTTTTTACTTAAACATAACCCTCTGATTGGAACAATAAATTAACAACTTATGAACAGTCCTTCGGGTAATTCGAAATTACTATGGTAAATACATTTTTTCTGTCGATTTAAAGGAAGTGTATTCATAACTGAAAACTGAATAATAAAATTATAGAGCGAGTTGATATAAATGTGTGTTGCTTCACCGTGAGTAGATCGGGCACATCCACGGAATCACGTCATTGATCCTGCTCAATGGCAGCGAATTTCAGCTGTACTACATCTGATCGAGGTGCGATAATCTCCCTGTACACAAAGTGGGCTTTAATGAATCTCCTAGATTCGGACACTGATTGCGCGTCCATTAGCCTCTCCGTCTTCCTGTTCCAATATTTCACTACCCAGCGTTTGAACCGTAGAGGAAGAGTGATGCGCCTTAAATCCGGTAACAGTAATTTGTACCGGTGGGCTTGTGTTTTGCTTAGTGCGCAAAAGTGTAGCAGCGACCTCCGTATACGGAATTTTCCCGGATTCAATTTGCGGTACGTCATTATAAAGGTCAGCGTGCAACCGACGATATGACAGGGTATAGAGCCCTAGTCACTTAAATCGGTCCTCATACGGCATACCCAGTAAAATGGGGATGAGTCGGGTACTACATGCTGAACATGCTCCAGTCTCTCCACCACACCTATCGTGATCGGAAAATAGGCAAGTGAAACGTACTAAAGCACTCTTCTTGCCATGAAAGAGAACAGGTCGGTGACAATCTCTTCAGCCAAAGTGCAGAAGCTGTGTCTAAGTACCCAAAGCAGGCGTAGTCTGTTTCTGTAAAGTCTGTTCATGTTGTCGACAGACTTCAGATAACAGCGTGAGAGTACAACTAGATACTTTACGGCGCCTGTGGAATGCAGCGGTTGGCCGGTTATTATGTGCATATGCATATAACCATCCTCCCCGGGTTCAAGAATGACGACTTGGCCGGTTGACCGTCTGGTCAACTTTCGCAGACCACCGGCATAGGCAGTCGAGGTCTTTTGAAGGATGTTCCATTCGTCGGGAGCATCAATAACTTTCCAAACCTTCAGCTTGTATGCAAAAATTGCACAGGGCGACCGAAGAAGCTATGGTTCTTCCTTTAGTAATAAAATTGGCCCCAGCATGTACCTTGGGGTATACCGCTGGTGGAGGGGTACCAGTCCGTTAGGCGGCCATCTACCTGTACCGGTTATCTTCTTCCAATAAATAAGTCATTGATCCTCTGGCGCAGTGCGCCACTAACACCACACATTTCCAATTTGTGGAACAGGACATCATAGTTTACTTCCTCAAATGCTTTACTGAAATCAATGTAGATAACATCCACTAACTTCCCCCAGTTAGACGACTGCAGCCATCCGTGCGACGTCAACAGCATGTTGCTGATGCAGAAGTGGCCCTTCATGAAACCGCGCTGTGTGGGTCTCATGAGCTCTTTCGACTCCAAGAGCTAGCTGCAGTAGACCCTTTTTCACAATCTTCTCAAACGCTTTCGCCAAAACAGAGGGAAAACAAATTGGTCGATTATTGTCCACCTTAGTCGCATCACCGCCATTTAGGCTCGGCTTAACTACCGATCATGTCCAGTTGCTTGGCAATACACTTTCAGATAGCGGTCTGTAAAAAACAGTTCAGTCACAGCAGGCGAGAGGTTAACCGAGAGGGACTTTAGTGTTAACGGTTGGATGCTGTCTGAGCCGGCATGCTTCGAGCAGTCAAGACTGGCTAGTAGAATGCGGATATCTTTCATTTCGTAATGAAAGCAATCGCGTTCCTTAATAGCTTCACACTTCGAGTTCAGCATAAGCGCATGCCCACCAGTAAATACGGAACCGAACTGGGCCACCAATGAGGACGCACATTCAGCGCTCAAAATCAGCCTGTCCACATTAAAACTGCTAGGTCACCTGCAGGCATCAGGCGTCGCTTTACGTAATCAAGCAAGTTCGCGGGGGCCTACTACGCGGATGTTGCGAGCTCCTCTTTGATAGGTCGATGAATTCATGCTTTTGCGCTATTGCATAGCTTCCGATGCCTCTTGTGATCCTCCTAATGTTCGATAGAGCCAGACATGAGGAAGTTATTTCATACTATGATGTGCCGTCCAGCCAATTGGTCATTATCCTTTTCGAATCAATGTGGCTTCACTAGCCCATCTATCATATAACTGAAGGTTACGAGACATGCGACAAACGATTGTACACCCTTGTATAACAGACCAACAGGCTTTACAGATGAATCCTGCGGTAGTGACCAGTTCACTTTACTGGCGGCTCAGCTACGACCATCAAAGTCTTTCTTCCATTAATTGTAGGGTGACTCCAGCGGATGCAATTAGGGCAGCGGTAACTATTACATGGCTAGTACCGTCGGGTGGTCACTAGCTGCCAAAGGCTCTAGGACCTAAATATCATATACACGTTGCTCACAACTAGTTACTAACAGGTCCAACCAGGAGAGAGCGGAATGCGGTGCTAGGCGCGTACGCTGGCGGATGTGCTTCCTGCCCCAGTCTCAAATAAAATTTCCGCAAATGGAGCCTCAGTTACACAGTGCCTACAGAAAAGTTAGGCCTCATGCCACAGTATTCGATGAAAATTAAAATTGTCAATAAGTAATAACTGGCGCCGGCTCATGGAGCTTTTGATATGCGGCAACCAATCCAGATATCAACTTCGCAAGTTGCGTTAAGTTGTTCCCACAAATAATTCACCCTGTCTCAGGAGCATCAAGCATCATAGCTATTCGTACAGGCCATCTGCGCTTCGGTATGTCTTTATCAACCTGTCGCACTGCGAACGCCGGACGTATGACAACACCCTACTACACCCTATGTTTAATCTGCCGCACTGGAAGCACGAGTAGCCAATGATCTGGAATTCCTGTATAGTGACCTCCAGATCTAAAGAAGTTACTCCCAGTCCAAATATGTCCGGACGAAGAGAGCCAACAAAGTAATATAGATCGTTAATTTTATTCAATTAATTACAAACATATTAAAGGCAGGCCAGTTTTGGGGCTGCCGGGTGCGCATGAAGCGTCATCGACCTGTTGATCCGGGTTTGACGAACCCATGGAAATACCCGAAAATTTACGCTGTAGAGGTTACTTTCTACCTTATCAGAAGGCCGCTTCAAACATTGCAGTTTCTCTCGGTTCGACGGATCAATGTCTGCTCCAATATGGATTGTCAACCCTCTTAGCCTACCGAGACAGGAAGTATTACCCGTCGTTGGAATTTGAGCGAACGTGCGTGCAAATCGATCACTGGTGCACTCGTGGTTTTTTTCACTGTGGCTTAGCGGCATGTTGTCGCACAACTTTACATTTATACTCATTCTTCGTGCTTTTAAAAGCTCCAACTTGTGATGCTATATTCTCGGGTATACTCCAGTCGATTCTACATTTACCCTGAATTCTAAATTCCGGGCAGCTTATCGCCGATATCCAGTCGCTACAAGTTGACTAACTCCAACCATCGGAGAGAGTTAGATCTCACTCGATAGCCCAATCCAAAGGCTTTCGAATCAACTGTCACTCGTTCACATCCAACATTGCTTGGTACAGCTACAGGTCTCAAAGCAAATCCACGCGGCGCGATCTATAGGCTTAACCGCAAGAATTGTTAACCACACATTCATGTAATCTGCCCCACGTTCAAGCTGACACATTCGACTGGCACGCCAGAACAGACAGTCTGCAAGCACAAAACCGCAACGCGAACACTGTGACCTTGCCGATAACATAAATATTAGAACAACTTTTTAATACTTACGGTGAGTCAGTCAAACGGTTCGTAACATATCCTCCACAAGCGTGATGCCCAGTGTTCCACAGTCTAAAGACTTATGTAGATCATGTTCCAAACTTGTTATGGAGGCACTTTGTGTCGTAACTGTTACAAATTTCTCCATGCGAGATGCCTCCGAGATAAACCTAATTAGGCCAAGTTATTAAACAAACCAGACACTCCATGGTTCTGTGTGCCATGCACATCGATCCCACTGATAAAATGCGTGCTCCTACTATCTCAGAAGTTTGGCTAGCTACTAGCAAAGTTTGAGGAAATGGTGACCACCAAAATCACTACGGTTAGAGCTAGCATAGCGGACTGCGCAGCTCAATCCTCCACCGTAAGTACTGATCCTATCCCGCGAAGAATTGCTAGTAGCACCGTAAGCAACACGACACCTAGAGTCCAGAATATCAATTGCTGTTCTAAAACCATACATGGCTCACATTTGACTTATATGGTTCCCAGTTTCATCGGAGTAACTACTTCGAAACTCCCAAAGGAGTGCGTAGAAAGAAAGCAAGCCGGTACTAGCGAAAGTTGGAATATGGTTGCTTCCAAGAAGAGCCGTCATTAAAAATTAACTTCCCCCTAAAATGGATCGGATACTGAAGAGTGTAGCGGACTTTTTATAGTGCAAGCACAGCCAGTTTCCTGCAATACATCTTCAAATACTTCATTCAATAACCACGACCCGTTGAAAGATATAAAAGAAACAATTACCTTTACTAAGCGTATTGTGCTCCAATATCCCAGAATCAAAGTCGACATCATTAAGAGTTAAGCACTTGGAAGACCTCAACCAGTGGGATATTATTAGTAACCTAGTCAGCGTTGTATTGAAATCAGTACTCGTAGTGCGTTTTACACGACACCACAACTCTAAGCATTTTTGAGAGCTAAGGCTTCTGCGCGTTGTGCTGAACTCCATCACTGAAGTTGAAATAGTACTACTGTCGACAGGTAATCTCAGAAATGAACACTGCCAAATCCGCATCTTTCTGGACATCCCATGGGACGAGCGTTATCAGGTTAACCGCATCTTAGTGCACTACTGGAAGGAAACTTCAACCAGAACCACACTTTTTCACGGGTTTCTGAAACTGAAGTATGTGGTGGGCATGAAATAATAACCCATGAAAAGAACAGTGGCTGAAACACTGCTTGGATTATGCTTTTGCGAAATCTGTGTCACGGCTGCATACCTCGCTGAACTACAAAGAAAGTGGCCCTAGAGAGTTGAAGGTGGTCCTTCAGTCAAAACGTATGGTAACACGGCAGCTAAAAAGTTGATACACCTTCCGTTGCAGGTTACCATCTGTGCTGCGGCTGGAGACAGTCATTGGTATGTCCCTAGATTTGATATGTCCATAAAGAACCAAATGCAATTGGATCTATAACCATGCAACAGTAGTGTGTCGAATGAGCCCATATAACCGGTAGAAAATAACATCGACCAGAGGCCTTACACTATACGTAGAAGATTAGACACTGAACTAAATACGAAGACGATGAATAAGACGTTAATGCCTTCAACAAGTACACATGAAAAACGATTAATCGCCGGTCACTCACTGGGCTGCGAAACTTCACGTGTAAACTGCGCAACCTCCGAAACATTGCTTACATCTGAGACACTTTCATGTATGTACAATAAGGCCCAAGGGCTCCAAAGTAAACTTACCTAACTTTGACTACGTCACGTTGCGATTGCTTGGCACTTAATTTCTATTACCGAAACTCGGTGCGAACAAAGTAACTTACTAACAGTGCCTAGCCAAAAAGGTCATGGCCAACACCAAACTGCTGTATAGGCATGTCAATATGTTTCTTAAAGTGAATCATGGAATCCTCCCATCTTTCACGACTACACTATGCGGTTACACTATGCCACAATTTTCGAACTCGCAACCTTTACCTGTCCCGTAATGTCATGCACATTACCGACTCCACTGTTTGCATATGTACTTTTCAAATCATCCATTATGCTAAGGAAGTTATCTCATTGCTTGAGCATAGTTCTCCGGGAGCAGACAACATCTGCTCGAAGGCACTAAAGGCTGCGGCAAACAAGCTAGCTGAACCAGTTCCTCCAGAGCTGCTTTGATAAACAATAATTCCCCACTATATGGAAGCGTGGCATTTTCACCCCAATTTTTAAAGGCGATAGACGTTCAGATCTTGCAAACTATCGTCCAGTGACTTTCCTCCCTTTGATCGAAAAGCTGATGGAAGCGGTAATTGCTGAGGCTTTAATGGACTACACAGAAAAATACGACATATTGGCTCTGGGGTAGCAAAGCTTCCGTCAACACCGGTCAGGAACCACTAACCTACTGAGTACACTGGGTAGTTGGACAGAAAGAGCTGATGATGGAGTCGAAATTGACGTCATCTATCTGGACTTTTTCAAAGCTTTCAACCGTTTGGATCACCGAATAATACTTCACCGGCTACAGAGCTACGGAATCAAAGATCCTGTACTTGGTTGCATTGGCAACTTCCTTCACCAACGGAAGCTTCAAGTAAGCCTTCGGATATCACTCTCTAACCTCATCGAGGTGGAATGTGGTGCCCCAGAAGTCTCAGTGCTGAGACCGCGCTTATTCCTGGCGTTTATCAACCACCTGGCAAGAGTTATCTCCTCGAATTTCCGGCTTTTCGCGGATGCCGTCAAGTTATGGCGGGTGATTAGTAACAGTGAAGCGCACGACCTACTCCAACATGACTTAGAATGCATTTATAAATGGTAAGCAACCTGCTCCAGTTGTATATAGCTAAGTGCAAGGTAATCCATCTGCATCACCAGTCGGTGAGTGCTTATCAGTTTGGAGACCACACCTTGGAGAAGGCCCCTCAGGAGCGTGACCTAAGTGTATTGGTACAGGAAGATTACGGGTGTTCAAAACAACCAGAGAAGCCGACGAGCACCGGCGAGCAACACTTCGGTCTGCTTCGCAGAGACTTCGGTTGGTTTGAACCCTCAGCCTTTTCCCAAATACTTAACACCTAAGTACAATTGCACATGGAATATGCCATTCAGGCGTGGCAGTCATGGCAGAAAGAGCATCTTGTTGCTCTCGAGACTCCTCAACAAACGGCAACCGACAACTTCCGGGGTTGTTTTTCGTCTGCCCCATTAGATTAGACTGAAATCTATAAGAATGTGCAGCAGCCGATATCGGCTGTTGCGGGCGGATCAGGTTGACCAGATTCTGAAGAAAACAAACCACATTTGCCGTCCGCTGCTAGAATTGAATCACAACACTAACCTAAGAGGTCATTTTCTGAAACTGAAAATACAATACAGCCGGCTTGAATGCCGTAGAAATTTCTTTTCCCTCAGCGTGTGTTAGCCTTGGAAAACCTTCCCTAATTATGTCGTATCTGGAATGAAACTGGTGAGATTTAAAAACCAGTTGACCAGGCGTTGTCTTATTTACATTTCATTTTATGAATTGTTAGCGTAGGGCTACGAAAGCAGTCAAACAGTGTCTTCCCAAACTCCTAACCAATGGATTTATGGATTTAAATTTTTAATACTCCAACCTCCCCACTATTCGACATAAGTCTATGGTGAGTCCACCAAAAAGCTTTTCACTATATCATGCAATTCACTTTCCGCAATAATTTTCATTCCACAGGAGTTCTTAAGCAATGCATTTTTACCCGTAATAAACCACTGTACCATTGTTCCATTGTCCTCGGCATAGGTGATTATTAGAAGCCGAATCTCTCTGCTCTCTCTACTCTGCTTTTCCATGGTGGGTGATTGGCTTCACTCTCAACCCCTGTTCACACTCCTCAAGGTGCCTATCAAAGATGCTTTGTAGCAATGCAGCGTAATGATCCTGTTGAACTGAGGATTCGTATTCGTTGAATCAGGCGAAATAAAATATCAATAGGTCGCCAAGACGCTTGTCGCTGGTAGTTGCTCTCTCCTTCTTATGTCATATTCGGCATCTGCCTCATTTGATTGAGTTATCTCACACCTGGCTGCCAGTGCCCGTCGGATACAACACAGACACTAACAGATCAACAGTTTTTCTAGCTACATATGGATATCACCCGAGACAGTTAGCAGAAGGAATTCAACTGACTTCGTCCAAACATAGGGTTAGCTCAGTTTCTGAAGCTTGGGATAAACTCATGTAACATAAAACTCAACAATAACTCATGGCTGCTAGAAAAGTTGACAATAGCAAAAGTAGATTGCTGTTCAAATTTTATTCCGCTTCTGCATTCCACTACATATTAATGGTACTTTGGAGAACGATTCAAAGTATGAAAAGCACAGTGCGAGGATGAAGATCGGAACATGCATTTTTGTATCATTTCTTCAGTGCTAAAAACGATCCACATGTTTGCGAGCAATCTTGCACTACAGATTGTCGAGATGATGGAGCAATTTAAAAGAATCAGGGGGTTTCGTCTAAAATTTAATATCTCGAACATAGTAATAACCTTTCCGTGGACGGATATACAAAGGCCATCTGCAGTTTCGCCGCAATTTCGTTTTAATTATTGGGACGGCGTCTTAAGCAAATAGGATGTAAACAAACTACACTAACCGAAATTTGTCCTTAATGGTTTCTTGTGAATGAAAAATTTGGCATTGGCATAGTTCCGATTGAAACACATAAAGTTCAGCGTTAAAACCAAGAGATCAAATTCTATTCACAAGAGCTAATCTTTGGAATGATATCTTGCAGTTATTCGTAAGTAAATCTCAAATATTTGAAACAAAAGTCACTCAGTACGGTCGCTTGTATATCAATTAAAACATGCTGCTCTGCGGTTATATATATATATATGTATATAGAAAGTATTAAGCACTGCACACTTATTAATTTACGCCACACCCACATACAACATGGTGAGAAAATTTTATTCAAATTATGCAGTGATCTTAACATGGATGAAACATGTGTAGACCAAGAAACGTGGGATGGAAGACGGTAATCTGGGTCAATAAATGTAACCGGCTGCATATGCATTTGGTTAATTTTATAGTGTAATTTCTTCCCTCTATCCGAGAGTTCCATAATAAATCTGTATAAATTTCCCCAAAGATCTCTCATTAGCGTTAAGCACCAATACGGTTATGTGGAGGTGGTGCGATGATCCCCATTAACCATGGTTGCATGATAGGCTTACGTAGCTATGCCTGGAAAATCCAAGTATACTTTAAGCATTTTTGTAAGGTCACTTGATCCAACTACTCAAATCTGTTGTACAGCAAGTTTAAATAAGTTGCATGGTTTTACATACATGGCAAGTTATTTTAAGAGTAAGTGCCAGGTTACACTGGTAAAAATGGATTTTTCCATAACGTAAATAGAAAGAATTCTGAGCCGATTTACATATTTTGCTAGTCTAAGCCAGGATTTCAGGAAGGGATAACAATGTTTAAATGCTTGTGAGATGCGAATTTATTTTTGTACAGTATGGAAGTGGTACACATGACTACTTCAGTGCATGATCAAAATTAAAATAATCACGGACCAATTTGTTCAAAACGAACATTACTAGGCAAGCAGGTATTAGATAGGAAAGCTTATTGTTTCACGGACCCTCAACTCCTCTTATAAAATGATTGATATTTAGGTTTGTTTTACATCCAAACACTTTTCCACAAATAAAGTGGGTTTTATTGATTTACAGGCGAACCACACTGTGTGCAAACTAGCAATCCAAACATCAAATTTAGTTGCTGATTTAATAATATATATGTGAGCACTGAGCTAAATATATTTCTCACGCAACTATGTTGCAGCTACATATTTATATATCGGGTCCATACCATATAATTCTAACTGAAGTTGAGTTATTGGAGTAAATTTTACGTTCAAGTCCTTTACATTCAAATATTGGCAAAGTAACTTTAGGCAACGTAATATCAGAGACGCGTTTCAAACATTCCGCTATATTCCCCTAGCAGTTCAAATATACTTAATTACGGAATTTTGCCAAAATTTCAGATTTGGGCATTTCCATTAATTCTACCTAGATGTCAGTGTTTACTTATTTTAAGGCAGCAACATGCGCCGTCATTAAAGTAAGTAAAATGGGTAAACAAACAATCAAAAGTGCATTCGTGCAAAGTTATATAATACGCACATTTAGTTTAAAATAGTTACTAGAATCATCCTTATGATTATCTTCATCAATAGCTTGCATTAAATGGTAACACAGCTTAAGAAATAATCATTGATTGAACTATAAATTTGAGGAACATGATTTCGCTAGCTACCGTAAAATCATTAATGTTCTACTCGGATACAACAACCACATCAAAATTGTAATCACAAATAAATTTTTTGGTTGACCAAGTACAGCATTAAAATAATCCTTAATACCCAATAATTTCTTGGGCGCCGAGTTCTTAGTAAAATATACCAGCAACTGAGTTATCTCTGAAATGCGTGGAGTGGTAGCATAACCTTTTGTCATTTTTTATTAAGTACGAGTATTTTCATTTTTGTGTACAAGGGCGAGTACAAGCATAGGTAATGAACTTAATTAACATTCACCCATGCTGGCATGGCATTTTCCTTGATGAAATACAAAAAGCAAAATATTCCGCATAAACAAGGAATGTTGATCTAATTAAATTATCCCAAAAGATCCCAAATCAGTAGGTTTTCAGCATGACCAGAAAACATCAAACTGCAGTTCAGACATTTCCTTTGCCGTCTGCCTAGCGCCATCATCAGGATCCAGCCCCTGTTTACTAAAAGCCTGCAGTGGCATCCAACAGCTTGTGACCCTGAGTCACGGCGGTAAGCGGTAGATCGTCAGGTTGTACAGGCTAAGTGTGAATCGCTCTGTTCTAAGAGCACTTGGTTCTGTTTCACTGGTAGCATTCATGCTGCCTATGAAATATGGCTTCAGTAAAGCGACACACCATTCATCAAAAGGGAAAATGAATACTAATTTTAACTATGAAAATTAATTATACTAAATGCAATCACATTTACTTATCAACTGTAGACATAATAACAAATTTTTACCTATCTAAATTACATCTATTATAAGAAGCCACCCATTTGAAAACCAAATGCTTGTATTTATCAATTTATGAAACTGATCTAAAACGTACATATCCTGGGTTACTTCATGATCTGTTACATGAAGCAACAATGACGAATTTGTCTATAAAATTTCCACACTACAAAGCAATACAAGCAGGATGAGTTGATTTTGACAATGAAATACTGCTTATGTTAGCTGAACATAGTTTTTACTTTTAAAAACATTTCAACAAGCGTTTGTGAGTCCAGACGAACAGGAAACAAATTTCAGCAGTGCTCTAAGCGGCAAACTTTTAAAGAGAAAAAATGCCTTATTTATTTTCAAACGAAAATACATGTCCAAACAAACTAAAGGAAAATTCAACTGATTCGGCGTAAAATTCTGCAACTAATGCTTACCTTTCATTTGGTAGCATGTCATGTTAAACAAACTTCGAACAATAATAAGGTTGTCTTTTGTTCCCTGAATATATTTAATTACTAATATTAATGCAGTTATAAAGTGAAAAACAAGGATGGTAAAATTTGCTTTTTATAAACCTAGCCTCTAGTCGTAAATACGAGAATTTGCGAATGATAAACAGCAGTTTTGCAACTGTAGCCATGTAGCATTTGCCATAGAACATGCATGCGATTCACATTAAACAGCGGCACTTAGTTCGATGTTGTTGTATACTATTTGTCTTGCAATGGTTCATTTTGCTTGTTTAAAAAACTGGTGAAATTATAGTGGGATACCTAATAATCGGTTTCTGAAATTCCCTATAATAACTTAATTTGTTTAGGCACCTTGTGCTTGCAGTAAAGAATATACTAGGAATATCTATTTATTGTATCTACTTAGTGCTTCAATGCACTAGTACAATACACAATTTGCAAAACGAGGGTCTGCAAACAAGTGGTATTAATATCCGTATACCAACTAGGTATTTTGACCATATATATACTAAATATACTGAAAATGTTTATTTCTATACCGGTCAGGTTGCGTAAAGATGGACACAAATAATATGACATGATAGCAATTCCTACCCTGTTTATTCTAAATTTCTACATACAGTGCACTGTGTGTTATGTTTGCATTTTCTCAGGTTTGTTTCCAATGATGGTTCACAAAAGAGTAGTGCACTATGTCCGATAAAATCTAAATTCAACGAAAGACGAAACGATATGAATATTCTGCAGGATACAAGAGTAATACGCTACCAAACTTTAGTATTTAAAGTATTTTGTATCATGGCATTTCTAAAGCTGTGAAATTGATGAAATGAAATTGGCAAAACGCTGACAAGTGCTGTCTAGAAAAGGCAGAACTTTTGATTGCCTATCCTTCCTAGGCTTAGTTTAAATATCAAGTGTAATGATTAGAAATTTACTGCATTTATCTAACAACTATCGAATAAAAATTTATAAACGCTTGTTAATCTTAAACTTCAAGCCGAATGTTTAACATACGTGCCTGCTAAGAGTTATGTGAAACGCATGAATAAATTAAACCAAATAAAGGATGCGCCTAAGCGTATCACTTCTAAAAATATAACACATTACTCAGTAAGCTTCTAAAATATATGAACATAACATTCAACTCGGAAGTAACGATAGTGATTTACATACGATATATATCTGTTTTGATTCTAAAGTAATAAAGCTATCAGTTTGCAAGTTGGATTTTTACGTCCAGCAATTTATTTAATTAATAGTACAAACATTTGAATTAAAAATTAATAAGTAATTATTAAGCAATAGTTGAAATAATCTAGTTGTATTTTGCACCGGTGATCAGGTAAGGACTTGCGTTTAATGGTTATAAAAGTTATGTAGCTTTGAAATACGGCTTCAACAAGCGATCAATGATGGTCGGTACGTGGTTTTCAGTGTTGAAAACGCACGCAATCTGAACCATTATTGAAATACAGCCATCACTCCGTGTACTACTATTTTATATTATTTTTAGTATTTTAAGTAATGTTTCAAACGAATGAAGTTAAGCATTAAGCTTGAGATTTTTTGAGCATAATTGAATGCTAAACACCTATTGTCAGTTTTAGAGCTACTAATTTTTCTTTTTGGCTAGTCAAGAAGTACGTTGTATATGCTAAATCATATTTCAATGTAAGCTAATAAAACCCTAACTATTGACTAAACCTAATTGAATAAGTCTACGTAAATTAAAGCCAAATCGCTCGCAAACGACCTTGCTAACAAGGGCTATATCGTCTTCAATGCCAAGTGTATGCGGAAACACACAATATGAATCATATTGAACAAAAGCTACAAGTTCATTTATCCCACGATGAGGCCCCCGCTACAAACATTGTTACGGGCAGCAACACCGAACCTGAAGAGAATCATCCAAATCATTTATCAAAAGGCGTGGGATAAATATTTGCATGTGACAGCAGTAACATGTTTTCGAAACGAAATAAGTATAGCCATTCATGTATATTTTGAGCGAACAAATCCCAGGTGCTTTATTCAACAGATGTATGGTAGTAGGACATACAAACGGAAATTCTGACTACTAAGTTATTGTATCATACAATTGTACATCCTCTCAAGTGTATTTGCAGAAAGTTTAATGAATTGGCACTTGACAGCTTCAGTATTAATTTCTCACTTCGAGGAAGATGTAAATCACAGCTTCTTTTGTTTTACTAACACATTGTCAGTCGAGGATCACACGAATAACTGGATTTGAGCATAAATTTGACAATATATTTCATTTCTCCCCAAATACTATAATTGTTTTGTTAAGCTGCACTTTTATATCCTAAAGATTTGGCTCTTTAAAAGCTTTTTTAATCGCAGAAAATCAAAACTATCACATCGATCGCCTTGTTACTGCATTTCCTTAATTCAGCTTGTCAGTAACTTGGTTCCCTTATGGTAGCTAGTGAAGAAACCCACTGCCGCCTTGTATATATTCCATACTCTTCAAACAATAAAACATTCGTCTAGCCCAAGAGAAGCGGGAACGTATAAACTTAACCTGTCTACTTAACTCATTCCTTAAGTATGGTTTCAAAACCGAAAGCTAAAGCATAAACGATATCTAGAAAAATTTATAAGTAAATAATTAATTTACAAATGCTCTTGTAGACTTATATGTCATGAATTAAAATCTCATTAATTTTAAGCAAAATGATTTGAGGACCCTCAAACTGTAGAGACGTCATTATAGATTTGTTATTTTTCAACTTGTAATTTATATTTACTCATTTGTTTCAAAAATTAGCTTGTTCTTATGAACAGACAAATTACAACAAGGAGGTTGCGGCATATCTCAAGAACGAAGGATGTTTGTACGGTGAATTTGCGCGTATAGTTGAGAAAGTTTGAGTGCAAGTCCTGATGGAATTCGACCACGAATTAAGCATTAATGTTTTGAGTACCTGCTGTGATTTGACTTACCTTATGAAGATTTACTAGATAGCAAAATATTCCGCCAGTTTTACTTAAATTCTAGCTTTCTCTAAGATATATTTTTTTGAAGCTGCTATTAACAGCAGCTTGCAACAAACTAAGTTGTTGGAATTAACCCACATGATTGCTTTTATGAAAACTTTGAAAGAAAGCATTTGATGATTAAGCCGGTTACGTTTTTTCAAGTTGTTTTACCCAACTGATTTTAAGTGAAACAAAATCGAAAGTAGGCTTTACTAAATATCGCTTCTACCATTAACGAGATTATAACCCCTTGAAGAATTATTGGAGCAGTTAAATTATAAAATATGTCCGTTAATTTTCAGCAAGGTTAATAAGAACAACTGCTAAATATTAAACGTGGGATAAGCGATCTGTTGTATGAAAATAAGATGAATGGAAATATATTTTATGAATGCTCAGATGTAGCAAACACGGAATTGTCATGTAAACATCATGAGTTAAAGATGATTATAGTAGATTTTAAATTGTCATTTCTGTTGACTTGTTTACATCAAGCTCATTATTATATAGTAGCTGTAGTCGAAACACTTAAATTTTGTATCGCAGCACCTAAAGATATGATATATGAAAAAGCGTGACATTCAAAATTATTGAATATAACAACTGAATTACAAGCTGCCTGTTTAGTTATTATACCAAGCAGATTCACGATTGGCGGATGCGCAGAGCATTTACGCATGGTCAAAAACAAATCACGATACCATTTCATTGCATTCGGCAATCTACCATGTTAACTAGCAAATCCAACCAGACGCGTCCATCCTCCTTCGTTACCCATCCCCGCAGACGACAGACATCGAAGTAACGGCCTTCTTTCCAGTCTTTCAAGTCATGTCATGGACTCCCCTCCTCTTCTTCCATCCAAAACCCCCGCGCGCAAAGAAAGCACGTCCCGGGAGTCGGTGGACAAGCATGCACAACATGTGACCCCGTCAACGGGTCCAGGTGATGAGCAGTTCACTCGCTCTCCATGCACCAAATACGTAACGCTTAATGCGCTCAGTGCTAACGTGGAGTGCTTAGGAGACATCAAGTAAGCTGCAATGGCATTGATGATCGAACGCAACTAGCCGTATTATGTCTGACGACCAGATGGGCCAGGTTTCGTAACTATAATGGAGGGTCAAACGGACGGCCGAATTGCAAACTCAGCTCCCCAGGGAAGAATGATTTTGCGCCGGCAACGAAGATGGCGTAGTTTGGTCAAATAGACTGTAAATTTTGTTATGCGTTTTGTGATTTGATCTTATATACCACTGGCGCTAATATAGCTGCCAAGATACTTATAGTTCCCGAGGATTTCTAATTGCCAAACACTACGTGTCAACGAAGGTTGGGTCCCTGCCAAACTTGGAGCAGTTTGAATTTCGACTCCACAAAGTATAGCCCGAAACCACTGAAAACCTTTGCCAATAAGACCAATGCCACATGGCACATTTGGAAGCCGTCACAGATGAGGGCAGTATCGTGGCTTTATACAAGCCAAGAAGTTATTCATCAAAGAGCAGCTTCACGCCTTGTAGGTCGAGTATAATGAACACAGTTTCCATGAATTCGTCATTGGGGAATTAAATAGGGTAAAGTGACAGCTGATATCCTTTTTACTTACTGATGAATATATTAAAGGGTGGACGCACTATGATGTAAGCCATCAACTTGCCTTAATTATGCACGTAAAGTTCTCTAATATGTTTAAGGTGCGAGGCACGATCCTACTGGGTCATAGATGTTCAAACACATTCTGCGAGCCAACTGCACCCACGTTAAAATTTCAACTGGCGCGCGGACTCATAATGAAATGATATATTCCAACTTGCATCTTTTCATACAGAGGACATTATACAGACTTCAAAAACTTGAGTACGTTACGAGTACAAAATTTGATGTCGCCCGATACTGGCAAAAATGAGTGATGTAATATCGTTTATTCTTAACCAACCAGAACTTCAATCCAGTACTTTAACTAAAGTGGTATTATCCAAATAAAAAATAAAAAAGACCTTCAGACTTTCGTCACTTACATTAAAAAGTTCGTTCGTTGATTGTACTACCGTGCGAGCAAAATGTGTTAGGGAGAAATTTTGGGAAGCAAAACGACAGCAATCTTAGTTTAACACAAACAAATTGTTCCCTCACTCATTTCATTCAGAGACCCTCTGTGATCCGTGACCAAGAAGAAACCGCTGTGACAGTGCCAAAAGCGTATGTGTATTTGTCAGTCCTTTTTAATGGAGGTATCTCCTTCAACTTACTTAACAGGAGGCGCTCAACTGCAACAGCCAAGTCGTTACCTGCTGCCTACCCGGATGGGATTGCAGAAACTGCCCTTTTAGTACCCAACCTCTTAAGGACAAAACCCCTGTCCAGTCCGAATTATTTATCCTATAACAATTTGCTTGCACCTGTGGTGTAATTTACCTGGAACACACGACCAGACGCTTGATGAAAGGGATTGCAGAAATTGCAATGTGGAAGCAAAAGGTTAAAGGCATTAATAGGTTCATCTAGTCCAAAGCGGACATCAAGTTGTGAACATAAAGCCATAAATGCTTTCTACTTCGTGTCAAACCGCTACATTCCTACTAAGAATGGCTGAAGCCATAATAATCAGGCGAATGCAACCTGAACTTTGCAAGCCGTGGACGCTATTTCGAGTCCTTCTAATACCGTGGCTCTGATCTCAGTGAGGTCAGCATGCACTTTATCCACGGATGGTTGCTCAGTTGTTGTTGTCCTCCCACGGGAAGGGAAACGGTCTTGTTTTGTGTAAACATGTGTGTGTGCCTATTGATGGCCATCACCATTAATTGGAACCTCTGTAAAATTGGCCAATCCAAGCCGAGCTTTTGAAGACTATTGCAGTCTTTTAACTTGTTTTATATATGTATTCACCTGTTGAGAATTGTCGTAAAGAAATTTATTTGCTGAATTTAATACTTGGAAAAAAACGTTTACAAAATATGTCCTTTTTTTTAATTATCTTAATGCCAGACTGAAAGTGGGTCGACATATATTTACTCACCAAAATTTGGCGCTGCATGCGTATGTTTTGGAAACCATGAACAAGTTGGTCTTATCGATGTAATGGGGGCAGTGGTACTCACATCCGGGAAAAACGTCCTGTATGCAAGTATGCAGCCTTAACCAATGGCCCCCTACCTGGTTCAGAGGGAGTACAATGAGGCTAGAAACGCATTCAGAACGTCAGGGTCCACCAGCTGGCAAATACCTAGGCGTTATCTGCGTCGACACATGCCCCCACCAAAGTGAACCCTAAGATAGGTACTAAAGATCTTGAGTTTAGAGTCTACGCTTTTGATACAAATTGTGCGACAGTATAGACACTGTCACTCTAGCGGCATCTGTTCGCCATGTGGTTGGTTTGAGGCGGGTAAGCGATATGCCAATCTTTGCAGGTGCTGTATCGGAAATTAGTGCTCCCGAGAAATCGACGAACAACTTCACACAGGTGAAACAACCGTTCTACGTTATCTTTCCGGGAGCGTAAACCATGTTGGCCGCCCTGATGCAGTTCATCAATGGAGCGATTTCCAATTTGGGCGTCCAAATCACCAGCCAGCAAGCCAGTATCCGTAATTTCCCAAAGAATAGTCAGTTAATTTATTGACCATGTTCATCTTATACCGAGTAAGCAATGAAGACAGTGGGGTGTAGTCAGCAGTGACAAACAGGTACATTTTTCTGCTACGAATCTGAAGCTTTGAACTAGCCAGTCAACCTGATGCCGCACATCCCTCTGTTTATTAGAATCCAGTCAAGCATATCAGCTTCAGCCAGGGGACACAAATCAATGTCCCATAAAGGCTTGATTAGAATTTGCAGCTGCGTCCTCTGCGGACAAGCGCATTGAAAATGTGCTGTCAGTGATGCATGTGAGAATCGCACATTAAGTACAGAGTTCGAAACAGGTAGACGAGTTTTGATAAGTAGCACATAACAAATGATGGGTTTACTAGTTTTCGGGCGAATGCTGCCTATTAGTCAAACTGCAATAAAGTGCGCATATTAAGGCATACGCGTCATAGCCACGATCAGGCGCACCAAAGAGGGAAAAAAGAAGAGGGAAACGCTTGAGAATTAACGTCATTACACCTATCCACACTACTGCAGTAGCCACTGCCACAACACAATTCAATGTTAAAGTGAGGAACTTAACTATTTAACGTGTGCATAATAACGTCTAACGCCTATATAAGAGAAAAAATGGGTTCGAGACCAGAGACCTAACTGAAATGTAGCGATCTTCGGCATTAGGCTAAATGGAGTCCGTCTGTTAGCGTGGAGTCACCCACAATCCAACAACCCAACATCGCGGAGGGATACAAATTAAGGCAGAAACTTAAAATGTAGTCTTGTCGCGATGAAGAATGGCTCGTCGCGATAGAGAATCTTATCAGTTCATAGTGGATAGTGTTATAGCATTTACAAAGGAAAATTTTCGAGGTAATCAATAAAAAGTGATATACGCATAATTAAAATGAGGATGCAGTTAAATTCCTTTTTCTTTATTCACACCATAGTAAAATAACGCGCTTCGGTAGTTTGTGCCAACTTTGCAGTTAGCAGGAAAAAGAAAATCAAAACTAACACGCACTGAACGATGTATTAGGATAGTACAAAGAACCAATCACAAAATAAAAAAAGAAAATGGTTGCATTGTTTATCCATGATTTATTGACATGCAGGCAACAAATCTATCAGAATTAAAGGAAACGATTTATAGTGCATGCATTCTTTATAACTGTAGACCTTGTCTAGGACAATGCAAATCCATAAACTTATGTAGATCAAAGTTGGCGATAACTGGTCCTGCGGGAAATAGAATACATTGCCTATAATTTCCTCTCTCTAGTTTGAAGTTACAGAACAATAAAGAATTTACATGAATTTTTGTACTATTGGTTTTACTCGATTTCTGGTGAACTAAACAAATGTAAGGCAATACATAAGACAATTTGTGAGAAGCATTTTAACACCGGAACACGTAATAAGCATAGTAGCAACGTCCACACGAAAAAGCCAATGTTCCCCTTTCGTAGCTAAAGCATTTATGCTCTCCGTGTAATAAGAACAATGTTTCATAGGTTTTTCTATTATAAAACATTAAAATCCTGAAGAGACATTAAAACCAGCTCAGTGATTACTGTCTAGAGCTAATTGTTACTGTCGCAGATAAGTAATTTTGACAAACCTGAATGTTGACTTAATACTTCCTAATATACATTTCCAATCATGATGGTTTGCTTTTAGGCTTTTATTTCAAAACATGAAAGACAGTCAATAGGATGCAACCGTTAATAGTAAAAGCATACCATCATAAGTAAGAAAACTGTTAAACCATATCCGTTGTGATTCAGGACGTTAGACTTAGCGAAACGTTTGCAAAATAACACCATATGTTTATCCAGCAGAAACGAGTTAAGCACATTCTACGCAATACACAGTTAGAGCGATGATACATTAATAAACCACATGTTGTCTAATGCGAATTCAGCACCATATATTAAACCCAAGGAAAACATGTCATTAAGTGCATGAAAACAGCATTGCGGATAGAAACGGAAAACGAAAAGTTGTTATCGGTGATTTTGTTTCATAAAGCATTTCTAAAAACAGATTCGAAAGAGTGAATAGAGATAAAATTTATGTTGTTTACAGAAGCTGATTTCTTATTGCGCTTAATAACCAGGTAATCAAACGGGAGTAGGTTTCGGCTACTTTCCGATGGTCACGGATTTGTGGCTAGCTGTCTCAACCTGATGCGATAATTCAAGGTTAAAATGTGTTGTGGTTATACAATGTTTCAAGCAAGTAACAAATATTTTCCATCTTCTCCGGTTTTTCTGTTCTTTTTGCTATTGTTGGGAAATATTCGTTTAATAGTTATTAAGGCTTATCTTTACTGGATGGACAACTAGATGTTTATTAAAAATATCAATTAACAAGTTACATTGTAGGGTTCATGGAACAAACTAGCACTGTTTATGACCCATACCCATGTACGTTGCGGTAGCATATAAGTGGTTAATAACTCATCTAATTGCATGCTGCTTTCACAAAAGAAATGCATAGAAACGGGGTTCCTATTTTTTGTCGGTAAAGTAAATCCACTCAACTTTTTCACTTTTATAAAGAAATGCAACTTTCTAACGAAATTAATAGAAATTTGGTTAAATTTGACAACGTCTTAAAACCGGGAATCATGGTTGGTTCCGTATTATATATTGAAAAGTTGGCATACGTGACTTCGCAGCTTGAGAAACATTGAATAGAATTGCAAAATTTAATGGTTGGTGCAATGAAACACTAAGTTTATCATGTTTGTATCTCTATTAGCAACTTTAAATGAAGCTACTTACTTACTTAAAATGTCGCTGTCAGTGACAGTGGAAGGTAATTCGTGCTATATCCCAGTAAGCTTGCAAATTATATGACCCAAACATCGTCCCCCATGACACAGTGGCTTAAGCTCCTGGCTAATCGACATTTGCCTCTAGCGGTCATATGTTCAATCCCCGTTAGTGGACCAAGAAAATACGCACAACTGGCGAGCCCCAATCGGGAGAATCGCGTCTGGTTCTTTTCCTGACCTATTTGTTCTGTGCAGCTTGTGAAATAAAGGGATAAAAGCATTAAAGCTGCAACTAAAATCCGGCTACTCACATCTAATATAAAATATTGTCTAAGCTTAAAGGAACTCCTGCGGTATAGTTCCACCCAATGGAGAAGCAAAACAAATTTCTGCTTTAGACATATACTCACATTGTCACTATATAATATATATTTAAAAATAATCTTATTCTGTTACAGATCCTAATAAAATTTTAATATATTTACCATTGTTTAATATTTACTAATGTGTTAACCGTTTGTTTGCTTCTAATTTCCGTTTACTTAATGCGAAGGCCCAATTACTGTGGAGATTTCGGTAACCTTTCCCAGTAAACTTAGCGTTGTAAGTATAATTTTCTGCCTGGACTAATTCCTACTGATCGAATTGCCTGGATTTACTAAATGCTTTTATTGCCATGGTTACTGGGCTTGCTGCCACTTTTTTATCCACATCAAACCTGCTTACATTAAACATACCGACCGGTACCCTCAAGCTGCTGCAATCCTTCCAGCATCAACTTCTGCAAACAAATTTGCATTTTTATGCTTTTCTTTAATTTACCTTAACCTGATTGTCTTACATTATTTAAAATATGCTAGTATTAATCTAACTTTTTTGATGATCATTCTTGTTTATGTTTAAGTGGGTAGCGGAGAATATAATGAATACTTATGCGTTGTAACTTATCACAAGAATGCCTTGAACAACTGGGGAATACTGCGGAAAATATTGTGGTCTGTTGACCATAAAAGTCGCTTACAAACCTCACATTTGCGCTGTAACGTTTTCGGAAATGGTTTGTTTGTCTTGGTAACATGCATTAGCACGTTGACGTTGCAATATATATAGTGTAACAATTGGCAGGATCCACTTTTCGCTACCATGAAAATCATAGTCACTGTTCGTTTTGTGAAGACATATGTAATCCAAAAAACTATTTTTGGGACTTGAGTTAATTAGTCATATGTAGGTGTTTCTTACTTGCTACATTTGACTAGCATTTCTCTCTCAGATTTGTACCCAGGAACTGCAGTACTGCTTTAGATAAGCTTTATAAAATTTGAGTGGACATGTACAAATCATTAATAAAGGTAGATGTACTACCGCCGTAGTATGTGACACATTTCCACTTCTTTATCTATGTTCCAATATTTCTTATTTATTCATTTATGTTTAATACCAAAGTCAGCAAATAAAAATGAAATTATGACAAGGCATAATAAATGGTTTGCCTAGTCTTAGATAAGTTAGTCGGTGAATATTTTCCACTCTAACACAAAAAATGGGGATTTCAATGTTATACTGCCTACAAAATTGCCACTGCAACCATGCTCTCCTCATTTTGAGAATTTTCAAAACTTTTTGATTTGCACGTATTATATTTTTGCATTTGCATCTCAAAATCCAAGGGTGTCGAGGAAAACCGATTGGCCTCATTAGCTCTTGAAGACATTAAACAACGATTAAATATTTTATTTTCTTATCATAGACTTCAGAAGTGTTTTAGCATTTTCAAGTTAGCGGTATTAAGTAAATTTTTCCTTTACACTGTGCTTAATGAGCCTAGGTATAGATCAATATACATAAGAATTTTGCTCTTCTACATAAGCTAGTACTAATTAATCAAAAACCGAATGAAAAACACTGTACCGTGCGTGGATAAACAAATTGTTAATGAATAATATACTTAATAGCAATGTGAATTCTAGGTGTGTAGTAAGTACATCCCATCCTAATTTCGTAAAATTGGTAGCCAGCAATGGGATATTAGATGATAAAAACTATACACATGTTCACATACAACGTTTTGCTAACATGCGTTGTCAATAGCAGTAGTACCACCATTGTACATTTAACTTAGTACACCGAATCCAGGCTTCATTTGTATAAGCGAATGAAATTGCTAACGACAGAAAGCAGTTAGATATTATACTTGTCCCGTCAAATCTTTTAATAATCGTGAACTTTTATTTTCCATGTAAACTCCTTGAAGATTTATACTACTTAATATATTAGGCCCCGGTTGTAATCAAATATATTTACATACTTTTAAGCACATATTTGCTGACAAACGGAGAAGCCCTTAGGAACTGCAACTGACAATCATTTAAAAACTATAATCATATTAAATGCTAAATTAAAGGATAGAAATATCTTGCATTTTTGCTTTCTCAAGTAGTTGAATTTGTACAAAAACACCCGGATGCATTATTCCCAAAATCCCGTCAGACTACTGCGTCACATTTTATCTACTCTTACTAGGTAGTTAGGATAGGAGATGGTAGATAATTGGCACTTTGCCATTCAGTCAACGGCAGTGCTAACATATACATTATGCATGAGCTGTTCGCTTACAGTGTATTCCCATAAGCTGTAGTCTTGTTGCAGCTATTCACCATGGGAATACTTTGAAATGCCAGAGGGCGATACCGTATGGCAGTCGTGTGGAATATCCAACCAAATTCTTATAATTGTTGCGGTTAGGTGCGTCTAAAAAGCAGAAACACTTGTCTCTCGAAAAATATGTTTGACACACAGGCTTTTACCTTTTATAAACGAGTTTGGTTGGTCAATAATTGATGCATTTCGAAAAACGATGTAGACCATTTTGGCCATGCAATGGTTTCAAATGCGGGTTATTAAACCTCAGCCAAACTTCGCTTTGAAAGGATGTATATTTAAGTGAAAGTGCGTATAGTTAATAAGAGATTGATATTATAAAAATGTATTACCGGTGCGCCACTTGTTAAGACCTCTAGATGGAACTAAAGCGAATGACAGAATTGTCCAATGATTTGTGGAAACGACTTCGGAACAAGAACTGAAGATAAATGCAATGATATGACCACACTTTGTCACAACTAACAAAATTTTTCCCTTAATCAAAAACAAATTTTTTTGCTGATGTTTCCATGCAGTTCAAATAGCAATGCAGAAACAAAAATTTAGATGCACTTACTGACGTTCAAATGCTTTATACAAAATTACCTTGGGCAAACTGAGGGGTTTGCTGATCAAAATTTTAGAACACATTCTAATCAAGTGTGCAATTAAAAGCTCTACTACAGAATAAAACGTCTGATGATATCCGAAAATCTCCGCAGTTCTTGCAGATTTATTTAACCGATATACCAATGTTCATTTGCATCCGTTAGCCGAAACACCGGTGGTTCGGCTGCTAAATCTCGAAAATTGCAAGCAGACTGTATATTTGATATGACTTGTTTTGCTATAATGAGGTTGCTTGTCGTTTTGACTTAATATTACTAAAATTTAATGCCAAAATTTTTAAATTATATATATTGTTTACCCGTTATCGCCTACGAGGGCCGATCCACTGATGTAATGGTGTCAAATTTTCAAAGTATGAAACAACAGGAAGTAAGAAAAGTGAAGGAATTGAAAGAGTATGATGTAGAAAAGGCTACTTGGCTTGAGATCCATTTAAAGGAAACCTATCTCTCTTTATTCAAAAGCATGTCTTCAAAGTTGTGCTTGTACGGCAGTGGCTTACATCCTTTTACGGAAACTCGAAAAAGTTCAGATTGAGTATGGATGTGCGGTTGAAAATCTTTGTGGGAATACAGCACATAAGCACAAGTCCACGGAAGACTGTTTGACGGATAGCTGAACAAATTTTAATAAGCAAATTCATACTTATCACAGCTCCTCCACCTTTATAATATATTTAAGTGGGAAAGCACCCTAAAATCTTATGTAATAGCTATTTTGGATTACTTGCGTAAAATGCGTTAGTTTGCAGCATTGTTTTACAAAATCCGTAAAACATTTATTTAGATAATCTCTTGCAGTCGGGATACATGCTCCTTATAATTAGCCACACGATTTTTTTCATAAAATCTATGATCAAACGGGTGGTTAGAAATGAAATAGCGATATTCATAATATCCCACAAAAAAGTCGTTTTGTTCTGCTTTTTTCAGAGCGTTCAGTTGTTGCGGATTATTACAGTTAAGTGAAATGGAAACAAAATCTTAAATAAATATGTAGTATGTGGTGTCATTTTTAGATTTCGTTTGCATATATAAACATTTTCCTAACAATCTTATTTAAATTTTATTGGTCGCAGTTACTTATCGCCTCAGTATATAGCCGCAAAGAGTAGGGACAACCGGCAATATTACTGGTAGCCTCAGTTACTTATAAGAATTATAATTAATTTAATACGAACAACGGCTTTTACGAAGTCAAGGTCTACTAGCAGATAGCATTATTGATTGGGAAGCGATAATTATACGAAATAATTCTGTATAGTTTGCCAAACATGCATACAAGGTTTAAACTTTGTTGTCGTAAATTATACAACTATAGCAGGGCCACATCATAGCAAACTATCAATCATGTAGGTCCGCCTATGTCACCCATTGCAAAGTGACACTATCTGCTAGCAATTGGAAGTCATGGGATCGGAACCTGGAAGACATCTGCTGAAATGCGTTCCACTTAAGAGAACCAGTGTCTAGTGATTTTCCAGACTAGTCTATGCCTACTTGTTGAGAGTGACTAAAAACATATCCGGTAATCATATTAAATCCCCCTGCTCATTAGTGATAAAAATCTGTCCCTATAGCTTCT
This sequence comes from Dicrocoelium dendriticum, assembly GCA_944474145.2. Lineage (NCBI taxonomy): Eukaryota > Metazoa > Platyhelminthes > Trematoda > Plagiorchiida > Dicrocoeliidae > Dicrocoelium > Dicrocoelium dendriticum. The sequence continues at coordinate 102,992,685 of OX104069.1, forward strand.
AAGTCCTTGTTTTGGATCAGTGTACTATACGGAAATTTCTAGCTCGTGGAGCTAGCTGTTTTTCTTTGCACAGGTTGTATCTAGTATGGCAGCAGAAGGCGAGCAGTGATATATCATAGTCAACTGCCATTCATGCAGTTCCGCGTCTGCCTCGAAGGCGAAGTGGTACTAGCCGCTGGTATCCGGAGGTTGTGGGGCGGAATCCGGAGGGGTCGGCTAGGAGGTACAACACTAGCAAGACCCAGAAGATCACAACACTAGTGTTTTGTGCTTTCCAGCTTAGCCTAAGCTTCCTGGCTGTTTTGGACCGTGATTAAATATCTCCAAATAGGGCAAGGAAATTCGCATGCAAAATGCTCACGCAAAACGTACAAGCTTCCATTTTGCAATTTTGCGCTTAATATAAATTGCCTAATCATATGCATTTTTGAAAATTTAAATGAGTACCCAGTCTTATTGAATTTGATTTGAGTTGCACCTACAAGGTTGTTCGTCTGCATCATCCCAGCTAAAGTTAAGCAAGTCCAACAGTATGACAACTGACATGACCTAAGGTTATTCCTCCTATTGGTGTTCTTATTAATTTGCGCTCTCTGCTTGGTTGACGATAAATCTGAGCTTACTTGAATGAAAGAAAATAAAAATGGCTGAACGTAATTTCAGAGAACAAAGGAACCGAAGAAAAGGTACAGTATATAGTCATAACTTCTGGAAGAAAGAAAATTTACTAAGTCCTTTGGGTTCATTGTGTGGTAGAGGGCAGCCTCACGGACTTTCTTAGCCCTCTTCCTCTTGATTTTATTGGGCCCAGGGGCCATAAGTTCCGTCTCGCTTTGGACCGCTTCCAGTACATCAGAGGCCCCTTTAGAGGCATTCTGGACCGCTGGGACACACGAAACAGTAGCTATCACCTCAGTCGGATTTTCATCGACAGCAATTTAGGTTAGTTGCGTGTCTTCCTCCAATGAGCCGACATCAATAGAGACTCCCATATTCCTCATCAGTGACTCCACTTTCCGATCAAGAGATATGAGGAAGGACCACAACTGCTGGTAACCCAGCCCGACGTTGCTCAATGTCTCCTCAGTGACCTCAAGACGCGTAGATCGACGGCGACGGCATAAAAGACAATTGAACAGCATGCTACCGCTAGTCGAAAGCATTGCATACTGATCAGGGCTCAAATCGGTACAGGTCTCATGGTACCAGCAGTTGCATACATCGCACTGCATGCCACCAGACTCGTCCGTCACGGGCTTTGAGCAGCTCCCGCTGCCGCATACAGCATTAAATTCGCTGATGAATGCAGCCGAAGACACATTAGCGCCGGTAATCAGTGAATCTGACATGACGTTCAAAGAGTGTGAAACAAGTATCAAAACGTAAAACCGACAAGCTGTTACCTACAGGACAGTCAACAGAAACAGCTAATCATCTTCCGGTGCCTTATTTTTAGTCCTAAGATTTAGCAACCTTCTAATAAACATTTTGCAGCCTGTTTTCGTGTGTTCTGTCGCACTCCTTTGGGTGGCCATTCAAATCTGAGTATCGGATATAGCGTTAGACCAACGCGCTATACTCTGCTCAGAGAACCGAGTCACAATGAGACAAGCTGTTATTGAGCTCCGAACTCGTCGAGCAAATAGCGAAACCGACCTCCACATTGTGGATTTTCGCGTAGTGCAGAAAACTCCGAGATCTCGATGGAAGCCAATGCTTCTCCCCGGACCCCAAGCGTAAATTCTGGACTACGTGTGATACTTACGAACGTCCGCAGTCTCAGAAACAAGCTAGATGAGATTCGGCTCCTTATTTCATAGCAGCGACCGGAGTTAATGGCATTCACTGATACTTGGCTGTCATCAGAAATGTCTGACTCTGAGACTCAAATTCCAGCTTATCAGCTCTTTCGAGCTGATCACTCCAGTCGAAGATCTAGAGGTAAACTAATCTTCTATACCAAACCTTACTTCAAAATTAACGTTCTTAAAACGGACTGTGACAATGATGATTCGTCAATTACTCTGGTGTCGAATTCGCGATGGCTTCCAGCCGTTGACGATCGGAGTAGTCTACAGACCCCCATCAACATCCGGCTCCTACCTCCTGCACTCAGTAAGAAATAATGCGAATGGTACGAACTGTCTGCTTATAGGGGTTTCACTACCCTTGGCATCAACTAGGATCTACTTCATAGTGATCTTCCCAAGGAGTCCTTTGAAGCTCGCCTACTAGACACCGTCCTCGAATATAACCTCACGCATCATCATCATCATCATTACACGTTAGCTGGAGGTGGAAAAACACCTCAGCTATTGTGCCGCAATACAAAAGAAAAGAGAAGGAAAACAGTGGCAAACAATGGCACGCCCGCGGAGTCCCCAGTAACGGATGGACATCCTTCCTGAGAGCTAACAACTGGCTGCCGTAAAAGAGAATCGTATTATGCCTAACAGGTGAGATCGTGATTGGAGGGAGATACTAAACAGGAGGGGGATGGACAAAGGAAATCACAACACAAACGCCATTGGTGCCGGCTCCGAGCCATATCAGCAAGTGTGTCCAACCAAACGTGTTCACCGTCCTTAGGACCCCAGCCAGGCAGTCGGGATGCACCAACCGACGCCAACTTCGAAGTGAGGGTTTTCATTTCTCTCGACCAAGTCATCACTTGGCCTCCCCTCCTCCTCTTCCAACCGCACCCACAACGCGCAAACAATGCACGTCGCGGGAGTCGGTGTGCTGGCATGCGCAACACGTGGCCCAGCCATCGGAGCCTGGTGCGTGATATAATGGAGCTGAGTGGTTCACTCGCTCTTCCTGCACCAAATACGCGACGTCGAACACGCTCATTGTTCACGCAGCACGTCCTAATACCAACACGGATGCTTCCAGGCCAAACATCTCACATTCTAGACTTGTTGCTCACTCCGGCCCCATCGGACGTCTCCGATCCTTCATCCGCTGGGCAAGTGACCACTGTCATCTTCCAATGGACACGACGCCTTGCAATTCATGACCAGGGGTCACGTCGTCGCAACTTCTGGCGAGCTAACCAGTCCAGACTTAAAACAGCGGCAAGCACCCTAGATTGGAATATTCCGCAGTCTTTGGATCTCGACGGTGCGTGGCAGCTGCTACGATCCAAGATGATGATGCTCATCGAACAATACGTTCCAAACTGTAAAGCAAGGCCTTACTCTAAGGGGCCTCCTTGGGTTAATAGCGAAATCAGATCCTTAATGAAAAGACGACCGAAACTGTGGGATCACTACAATGCCACAGAACTAGCATCGAGCTACTCAGAGTACAAGGCTCTAAGGAATCTTTGCACCCTGAAAAAGCGCAACAAGCGGTCACGGAATCCAACTTGTCCCAAGAAACTCTTCTCATACCTGAAAAGAAATATCAGGGCGGGTTGTGGGATCCCCACGCTACTCTTCGAAGAAGGCACTGTGCTTCACAATGACGAGGAAAAAGCCAACATATTAGCTTCGCAGTACTCTTCTGTCTACTCAGTGGAGCTCCCTCTGCACAGAAACTCTGCCTGCACATTGTCCCTCTTTTGATCAAATCGAAATCAACCCTGAGGTGGTGATGTAGCTCCTCAAACTGGATCTGAACTCGTCTCCTGGTTTAGCTGAGCTACGAGAGACGAGACTGGACCTTAACGTGGTGCGACGGTTTGCGTACCTCATTGACCCATTGAGCTATACTGGGTGATGCCTCCGTGCATCTTGAGAGCTACTCCTACCAGGTTGGTCAATGGTGAGAGGTCAGACAAACTCAGTCTCCTGGTCCTCCAGGTTGGGGGTTTGAAATGGGATGGCGTCCATTTCTGTAAAACTAAATCACTGCCACCCCGCTGCCTTGCGGACAGGCTTTTGAGCCAAAGGCTTTGGATGAGGACCCTAATCGTTCTCCTGTCTAGGTCTGGGCGCCCTGGCAGTATCCCAGCCCACATACAACCATGACATTTTCTTCAAACATAAACTTCATCCTGCATCGGCCGTCGCGCAGATTATCAAGGGTCGCCTTATCTGCTGCATACAGCAGGGCGGATAAGCGAAAGCATGCTACTGCTGGCGCCTCCCTTCTTTCTTTTCCACCTTTTTCTCTTACTCCCATCCCGGCCCCCATTACTAACCTTCCTTCTATAATTCCCAGCTTAATTGACAGCAACCGAAGTGCTACTGGAGTAGAACCATCTGCAGCCACTATCCCACAGCACCTATCGGACGCCTATCGGCAAAAGTCCCTTATAAGACCACGCTGTCCCGTTTCCATGGCGACCTTCAACGTCCGCACTCTAAGACAAACAGGTCAACAGGCTGCACTCGCACGCACCTTGGACACACTGGGTGTTGATGTGTGTTGTGTGTCCGAAACTAGGATTAATGACCCTAACGGGGTTATTGAATTGACTGCACCCGGCTTATCCTCTCGTTATTGGTTGCACGCATCCGGTGACGCTGATGCGGCACTCACCGGTCAAGCTGGTGTAGGTATCATTCTCAGCTCCAAGGCTGAGTTATCGTTGGTTGATTGGATTCCGGTGAACAGTCGTTTATGTGCAGCCCGTTTGACGACATCAGCTAAGGTGAATTCGCGAAGTAAAACAAAACGCTGTTTGTTTGTGATTTCTGCTTATGCTCCCACGGACTGCAGTTCTAATGCAGTCAAGGACACTTTCTATCACGAACTGAACACGCTGCTACGCAGTGCTACTAGTTCAGATATTATAGTACTTGCAGGGGATATGAACGCACAAGTAGGGCGTCTGAGCTCTTCAGAAGCTCAGCTGGGTGGTAAGTATGGACTTAACTCCGAACGGACTGACAACGGCGAGCGTCTGCTGCAACTGTGTGCGGAGCACCAGTTGTTTCTTACTAGCACTGCTTTTAGACACAGTGGGCGCCGAAGTGCCACTTGGCGTCCACCTGTAGCTGGCCAGCGATGGACCCAAATTGACCACATAGCCATAAGTTACAGGTGGCGCGGTTCCATTCTGGATTGCCGCTCGTACTGGAGTACCTGTGTCGACTCTGACCATGCCTTGGTGCGCTGTCGTTTCTCCATGAACTTTACCGGAAGGCGCACAAAGCGTCTCCCCCGATTGGCAACGGAGAAATTGTCCCAGCCCTCTGTCAGGCAAGCCTATCAAGAAGCACTGCATAGCGAACTCTCGCTGTCTTGTCCTAATGATACTGAACTTCAGTGGAATAAGATCTCGGCCACTATGCACGACGCAGGAGCATCTGCTTGTGGCACTATCAGTCGTCATCGCACCAGTCACTGGATATCCGAGAGGTCCGTGAACCTTTTGGAAGCTAGAAGGCACCTCCCGGCTGGTTCTGAACACAATGTGACCAGACGGGCTATTAGGCGTGAACTAAAGCGGAGCCTACGTGCTGACAAGGAAGCCTGGTGGACCAGTCGGGCTCAAGAAATGGAGGAGGCAGGAGCAGTAGGCAATTACCGGAAGCTCTTCCAGCTAATACGCACCACTGGTCCGAGAAAACCAGGCGTCAGTGAGACAATCAGAGAGAGCGCGGGTGCGCTGATACACAATAAGGAGCGCCGTATGGCTCGTTGGGCTGAGCACTTTGAACATCAGTTCAGCTGGCCCCCTGCTCCCGGACCTCTTCCTACTCAGGTGATGCAGGACGAGCCATGGACGGTTACTTTAGAGCCTCCGTCGGAGGCCGAAGTCCGAAACGCGATCACAGCCCTTAATCGTTTTCGTGCCGCTGGCCCGGATTCCCTACCACCTGCACTATTTAAGGATGGTGGTGAGGTCCTCTGCAAAGCACTGACCTCCCTATTCGAACGTATCTGGAACGAAGAGAGTGTGCCGGCTAATTGGAGCGAATCGATTATAGTGGCAATATACAAGAAGGGCAGTCGCACAGACTGTGCGAACCACAGGGGTATTAGCCTAACGCCAGTTGTGACAAAATTACTGGCCTCGATTATCGTTCGTCGCCTCACTGCAGAACGGGAATCTCGGATTAGAGAAGAGCAGGCCGGTTTTCGCCCAGGACGTGGCTGTATAGACCATATATTTACTTTGCGGCAGGTGCTAGAGCAGCGCCACGCATACCGCAGACCGACAATAGCTGTGTTCCTCGATTTCAAGAGTGCGTTCGATTCAGTCGATCGATCGATTCTGTTCGAAATACTTGCGCGGAAAGGTGTTCCCACGAAATATGTGAACATCCTTCGTGCTTTATACTCGAACACTAGAGGCCGCGTCAGGGTCTACGGTGTCCTGTCAGATAGCTTTTCGACTACAAGTGGCGTTCGACAGGGTTGCCCGATTTCCCCATTTTTGTTCAATTTCGTCGTGGATTCTATCATGGAGTGTTCCCTTGCGGAATCTCACGATGTAGGTGTTGAGGTGCTGCCTGGTGAACGGTTAGTTGATCTAGATTATGCGGACGATATCGTCTTGCTTTTCGACAATGTTGAGGCGGCACAATCAACCCTGAATAGCCTATCCAGAGTGGTCCCATTATTTGGTATGCACTTCGCACCTTCAAAGTGCAAAGTGTTGCTGCAGGACCACCAGCCACTCGATGACCCCTTGACGCTTGCTAACGAGGAACTCGATGTGGTTGATCAATTCACTTATCTTGGCAGCTGCATCAGCAATGATGGGCGCATAGAAACTGACGTTAGCTCACGCATTGCAAAGGCCAGAGCTGCCTTCTTGAACCTGCGTCATCTTTGGCGACAGAAGGGAGTTTCCCTCCGTCTGAAAGGCCGTGTATACAAGGCCACAGTGAGGGCCGTTCTGCTCTATGGTAGTGAAACTTGGCCCCTTCGGTCTGAAGATCTGAGGCGCCTTCAAGTCTTTGATCATCGTTGTTTGCGAAGTATTGCTGGTGTCGGATGGCACCAGCGTGTCCGCAACGATGATGTGCGTAGGCGAGTACTAGGGGGTGATGATCATGCTAGCTGCCTAGAACAACAGATTGCACTGAATAAGTTACGTTGGCTCGGGCACGTGCTACGTATGCCTGGTCACCGCTTACCTAGGAGGGCCTTGTTCAGTCTACCAGGTGTCGGATGGCGCAAGGCTCGAGGTGGACAGAAGTTGACTTGGCAGCGGGAAATGAAGTCACTGACGACCCAACTGGGTGCCGTTGGTCCGTCTCGCCTTCCGGGTTGGGGTCCACGTGACTCACCTTGTGCTTGGCTCGAGACTTTACAGGACATGGCTCGCAACCGACACCAGTGGCGCGTCTGCTGCCGTCTCCTAATCGGATCGTCTGTTTAAAGTGTGTTTGGTGCTGAGTTATCTGCGGGGTAATGGCTGATTATGACGCGTGGCAGTGAAAGCCGCAAGGAAGCTGTCTCGCCGATGCCGCCTTATCTTTGCACGATAGCCAGCTGTTTGTGACGGTATGTTGTTAACACAAGGTGTAGGCGCCTTGACCCTGAATGTTTGCTTAGGGCATTAAGGTTTTCAGGTAAGTCCCCCTTCTCTCCCTCTTCTTATTCTTTATTTCATAGGTCCTCATGGTTGTATGGCAGCGAAGCATCAGTTCAAATGGCTGATGTACTGCTGTTGATGATGATGATGATGATGAGAGGGCAGATAGGAGGTCCCGTGCCAGCTCCTTCAATTCCCGAGGTTCCAAGGATTGCAAGCATGTTAGCTGTAGCATAGCTAAATACGTAATATCAGCCCTGCGGGTTTCCGGAGTACGCAGCAGGAAAATGCCTAGCGAAGTTTGAGACTCGCCTCTGACTGCGCATTGACAATTGCGTCCTGCAGTAGGTTCCATTCATTAATTGTTTAAGTAAAGAGGGCAATGTCCGAAAGGACTTTGATCCTCTTCGGTTTATACAGCTTCCAACTGTGACATCGTGTCGCACCGCCAAATTTTAGCAGGAAAGCTGCCTCAGCTGGTTTACAAATTCTATTCGTAGAAAACACTAATGTAGATGAGCTCTCCGTGAGGTTGGCGAGCGACTAAGGTGAAAACGCTCATCCTCTGTTGTCAGACAGGAGAGGGGAGTTCGTGTGGCCTAAGGACAAATTTCGATTCTCGTCTCTGAAGGTTTTTAATCTTGTCACTTTCATGCTTCGATATTGGGGATATAGTCGGAAGTCCGAATTCATGGATTGGACGGATGTAGGAGGTGAAGGAAAGCATGCAAATCTGCGACAACTTTAGAATATGAGCTTATAACGCCCCACATCCCTCTCGCAGTAGCAGTCTTCCTTTTTCTGCCACTGGTCGTTTTGAGATCGGGGGATACTGTTGTCCCCAGACGCTTATCCTACGTAACAACCTTGAGTAAGTACTCGCCAATGTGATAAATGCCCTGTAGTTCAGCAGCATCGATGGGATGGCAGCACACTTGTCGTTGTTGACCGACAATCCCTACTTGTTATACCAAGCGTGCAGCAGATCTAGGGTTTCCTGTAATCTGTCGGCGTCTACGAGGTCGGACACGTTACGCCATAACTCTAGGTCATCTGCATATTTCAGACAGTTCGTTTGTAGCATACTTCGTAGCTGATTGATATAAATCTTGAACAATTTCGGTCCGATGACGGAGCATTGTGGCACACCACTGGACATAGGCACTGGAAATGAGACGGTATCGTTTACCTTGACCTGCATGGTCCAGCTTTGCAAGAAGTCACTGCTCCATAATAGGATGTTTTCTGTTAAGCCGATTCCATAAAGCTTAGAGAGTAGTTACTGATGAGGGACCACAGCGCAATCTTTGACGAAGTCAATGACGACCACATCTAAGCGTTCTTTAACGTCCAGTGACTTGGCCCACTTCTCTCTTGCAACTAACAGGTGAGGGTTGCACGAACATCCCCTTTAGGAATTTATACTGAGTAGGAAAAGTGATACTCAGATCCTCGCATTGTCGGTGGATGTCACATTTAATGAGCTTTACCATGATCTTGCAGGCGACCAACGTCAAGCACACCGTCCGATAGGTAACATGGTCCTGGCCGTTGCCACCCTTGTATTTCGACATAAATACACTGGTCTTCCAGTTGACAGCTAGTCAACCAGCCGTAAGACAGTGCTGAAAATTGACAAAATGGCGGCATTATATTTTGCTACCACTTTGAGAAAATGGGGTAGTATTCCGTCTGGGCCTGAGGAGGAACTTGAGTTTAGTTCTTATAGTAAATTCAAGGTAGCACCTGCATCTATATGGATATGTTCCAGTGGTACTGAATGTGCAAGTGCGTGTTTGTTTGGCTGTGTGTCTACCTTTTGTATATTGAGGAGAACTGTAGAGCCAAGAGGTCAGCTTTGCATCACCGTCATAGAGTATTATACCTGGATCGTTCGAAGATAACGCAGGAATTCCACAGCCGGCCTAGGAAGATCTGTCAAGGTATAACAACATTTTTTTTGGCTTAGAAACGGATTGTTCAGCAACACTTTGCTCATATCGCTGCCTCTTTTAAGGTTTCTGCAGGGTGTAGAAGTTCCTGACAGTTTTTTATTTAGCGTAGTCTTATACTAAGCGAGAAAGCTTGGATTTGTCCCATAGTTTTCGTTGTTGTTTAATGTTGACCCAGAGTTTTCACTCTATCCAGGGGGTATCTTAAAGTGAGGCCTGTTACTGTGGAATGGATCGACTTCCCTAATGAGTAGTTTAACCTGGAAAATAGATCGCTCCAAGCGGCAACGTCTTCAAAGTGTTGTAAAACATTTCCTTTCAGAGTACTTGCTGCCGTCCTTAACTTGGATGCGTCGATCCGCCAGAAATTGTGACGGTGTGCGCTCCGGACTTAAATAACGAGACGTTTAGTCCATAAGAAGGAGATCAAACAATGGTCGTTTTAACCAATAGGCCGTAGAATGGTCAGTACTGAGACAAAATACCGAGTCGGAGTGAGTACAAGTTTAAGAACGTTTAAAGTCTGTCCGGGGAGAAGCCGAGTGGGCAATGCTGTTTGTTGGGAGAGATTTGTTTTGCATGACTTTTCAAAGGAACTAGTGTCAAAAGACTCAGGTGGAAAGCGACAATATAGTGGGTCTAAATTGACATCCAAGGCACAGAAGTAACCCACAATAGGACAATCACTGCCGTTTCCAAGCCATTTGATAAAGTCAAGCACGGAGGAGTCATAAACTTACGGGGCTTTGTAGATAAATCTAACAATAATATAATTGAAGCCATCACAAATCCCGCAACAGAGCAGCCCTGTATTAATATCAGCGTCGCTTACAGCTTCTACAAGATGACCTTTAAGATCCGCTCTGCAGTAGAGAACTAAGCCGCCACCAGCCCTGCTCCAAAGCTGCCAGCAAGAAAAGTTGGTATTTTGGGAGAAATCTGAAATCAGCCAGGACTCATTGAAAGCCAGGAGATCCGGAAGGATCTTTGAACTAATGGCGTGTACCTCGTCCAAATTGTTCCGGAGGCTGCGGAAATTTTCAACTATCGCCCGCAGTCCATTATTTGTATTTGATTTTAAGTCCCGGTGAGGGTAAACAGTGGTTTTCAGCGAAATTCCTGAACTTTCTGCGCTAATTAAAAAGCGCTCACGCCATTTGCTCTACGGATTAGAAGTTCGTTAACTGCGTTCATCATACTGGTTTCATTTTTTAGGGAGAGATTTTTAAGAACTTAGAAGTTTTCTTCCTTGAGATATGAAGTCAGTCCAAGAATACGACGACAATCTTCTTCATTCTGGAAGACACATTAGAGAGGACGGAAGTTGTTGCGGTCCTTTCACTTTCTCCCAAAAGGAAGTGCAAAGAAAATTCATCCCTATTTTCTCACTAACAAACATAAGAGCAACCATGTGCTTTAGAAATGCTTGCTCGTCCTTTATTCTTTCGGCTGGTGTCTCCCTATTAGACTCGGGAGCATTTACGAGGATTAGGCACCGCTCACGGGAGGGACGATTATTTCCGTCGGGTATAGCTGGGTTCTGCGTGTGGGGTTATCCTTTATCAGATATTCCAGCTGCGTCATTCTTTTCAAAACCAATCATATCTAAGATGTAGGAGGCTTCGGTGCTGCTTCAGATCTGCGACTTTTTAGCCGTCGTTTTGTGCATAGCTATATGTAGAGTGACCGAAATTGTTGGTTCGTTCTTTCTCGCTACAGTAGCATACGTTTTTGACTGTGGCACGCTGACCCGTCCTTCAGTCTTTAGTGCTGTTGCATTAGAATTGGAAACGTATCTACTTCGCCGACGCGAGGTGTCCGCATCTGAGAGATTTGGATGGGGAGATGTAAGCTCGTTATCTGTTGAGACGCTTTCCTCAGCTAAGTATGAACCCAGAGGGAAAGTCCTGAGATCGGAAGATGGGCGGTTATGGCTGCCTGCAGTTCGGCGCGTGTCACACTAAAAACTGATAACCAGACAGGTACACTACTGAAGCTCATGGTGTGGTTCAGCGATGATTCCACAACAAACGATGTGTATACATCCGTTACAAAATTATCACTGGACAGTTTTGGAAAGCGATGTGACTCCCTTGCTTCAGGACAAGCACTTGAAGTCGTTATTCACGTTTCGCAATCAAATGCGGTCAGAAGTTAAAGAGAGCAATAAAGACGGAAACGGTTGCAAAGGATTACCGCCATCGCTCCTGACACGTCAGTCGAGACAAATGTACCTCAATCTACCATTTACTGTTTGTTATTCTGAATAAGTTTAGTTAGCAGTATTGCAAAGCTTTTATTATTTGCATGAACCTGAAGAAGCAATTCATTGTATCATGTTCTCACATACACGGATCATTGTACAGCGCGTAAATGCGTAGTTGTATTTTCAAAGCTTTTCAAATTACATAAAATATTCTCCGCTATGAAGGCTTCTGAGTTCCGTTTCATAGTTTAAAACCAATAGCCAGTTGCTACTAAATTTATATACAACCATGCAACAAATTAAAGTCAATCAATAACTAAGTGCTACGCTATTACTAGTTGTCTAATTTCTAGTAAGGTAAGCTAGTTAACTATGTTGACTGATTGCATCTTTAATAAGCTGATATTGCTCGATTAATTGCCTCCAAAATTAAAGAGTTTTTAAAAAATACTACTCAGTGCTAACGTAATTTCCCTGTGTTACACTTATCCATTTGATAATTTAAACAGAAAGTTCGTATAAACAAAATGTTATTTCTCATATCTAGACTCAACTAGGCAGACATCATACATTCATAAATTTCTAGACCGTTCGTTTCGCCCAGTTTGCGGTCGTCAACATCGCGCATCCATTGGATTTCAAACGACCCCAACCAATAATACTGCTCCTACAAACCCGCATTTTTGAAATAGAAATATCTGGACGGCCACAGACCGACATGACAGTCCTAACCATGATATCGCGGAGCCCATCCTCAACCTTCGTGCAGGTTATAGAAGTAAAATTTTTAACCAAAGTAGCGGCTTACATGCAGCCTAACTTTTTAGTGGCTTACAAATTTTGTATTACTTATTTGAGCCAATGCTGTCCTTTTCTTAACTTATTTTCTACTCATCATCTTGAGACAGTTTGGCAAGCTTCATACGAATTTTAGCAGCTGATTGTTAAATCAACCGCGTAAAAAAGAACTAGCGCATGCTAACGAAACGGTATGTCGAAAATATAACTCACTCCTGCGACAACAGATGCCCGGGCAACATTTTTAATTATGTCCGCTTGCCTGTTTTAGATATGTAGCACGTCAAGATAACAACAGTTACTTAAAATAAAGATCTAATAGCACGGGCACAGAGGAATTATTCATATATAGGTGGTAATGGTGCTTTTACAACAGTTATATATATATATATATTCTAGAATTAAAACGAACCCCAAGATATATATATATATATGTATATGATCAGGTTTCTTTTTTATTACACTTAAATAAGGAAAACATGAGCTTGTCGACTGGATCTAAAACTGCATCCATTTCAACTTCCGCTGCAAGGTAACCACAGTGTTGTAAATCGAGTGTTATTTCTAAAGTGCACGCCAAAATATCTGTGGATGCAGCTCGATCTTGCAAGTCAACATTTATCTATACCCAAGTTTTCCATGTTCCAAAGCAGACATACCTTACGATGACTTTATGGCCGCTGTCATTGTATACATCAACGATTCCTTTTGCATAGTTGCTGGTGACTACCATACGTTTGACATCGAATTCCTCACAACACTTGGATTAAATCAGATCGTGAAATGTCTCAACAGGTTGGAAGTAACACAGGACTTGGTGCATATTAAAAACGAAATGATATTTTCAGCCTGTGTTCCGGCGCTAATTGGAAGCTCTGATTATTTGATAGTCAAGCGATCTCCTGTCAACAAGAGTAAGACGAACCGCAAGGAAGTTAATCGCTTCAAGGAAAGTGAAAGTAAACGGCGAAAAACCAAGTCTCCAAACGTAGCACAAGTGAGAGAAATGGTTCCCTCCAGAGATTTTGTTTTGTTTTTCGATGTATGTCTCAACTTATTGTGACCAGATTACAAGTTATCTGAACATTTATTCTTATCTCTGCTCTACGTTATAAACTGAGATAAAGTTGTGCAAACAAGTGGAAAATTTCGCATTGACAAGCGAGCTCGTAACGCAGTCACTCTAATGGAAAAGCAGTGGCAGCGATCAAACAAGCCAAGAAACTGTTGTCAAAAGCAAGGGTCACTCATGACGCCCCGTATCTACTATTGTTGGAGATTTGCAATAGGCTGTTACCAAACATTGGTCTCAATCCAGTTCAACGTTTGCACACCAGAAGTACAAGAACCTTAATGCATGCGTCCGCTGAACGATTGCACTATGTCTCGATAGCGCATGAGCTACTGCAAACAAGCTTAAGAAAACGGATAGCAGATCAGAAACGGTATTACGCCCGCGGGAGCAGAGCGCTACCGCAGCTATCAGTAAATGACAAAGTGTGCATCCAACCAATACCGGTTGTCAGCGAACGATGGAAGAAAGCTGTGGTGCTCTCGAAGTTTGGAGAATGATCTTATGAAGTCAGTACAAGAGGGAAAGTAATCAAAATAAACCGGGTGAAGTTTAGACGACAACGGGAACGAGCAGGTGAACCCGTAGCAAACCACTTGACACCTTACCGAGTGGTCCCAAAGACAGAGGCAGCAATAACCACACAGAGCGGAAGAGCGAATGGAGTCTTCTGCGACAGCGATGCAGCCGAACACGGAAAAACGAGCGATGTGATAAGGTTGTGCAGGCATGCGGTTAGCGTGCGGCAAGCGAACGTAGCAGTTTATTGGACGCCTGTCTATATATTGTCTACGCGCTGATTGGTTCGCTGGAGTGGGTTTGTTTAACTGATTCCAAGAAAGAATCTCTTGATTGCCGCAGCATTGTTAGTTATAGAATTGACTTAGTTATTTTTTATCGAAGTTCGTACCTCCTTGTCAGGCTGTCATTTTTGCTGAACTTGCCTTATCAAATAAACCGCTTGTCCCTCAATTATTGAGTTTTAAGACATAAACCATTCTCATTCGTGCTGACAGGTTCGCCTTACCACTAGTCAATCAGTTGCGTCGAATTAGAACAGAGCCTTTGAAATTAAATATCGTGCCCCAGTAAAGTTTCTTTCTGTACGCAGCAGGGAAGAAATTCACCACCTTACTAATGACTACGTCCAGATAATTCTGGGAAACAATACCTACTATGATAGGTAACGGATGATGAAACATTTTAATAAAGTCACAAGTCATAGTACGATATCAGACATACGCTGAAGAATAATTTTACAACTTCCACTGCTCCAGCAGTGACTTAATCTCCCAACTCGTCGTCTGCACCCTCTGGGTGGTCTACAGGCTCATCGCCAGTAGTTGATGTTGCTGCACTACACAGGAAGCGTACCCAGATAAACTGAAGCAAATTAATCGGACCTGAACAGTCGTCGCCCGTCGTTTTTAAGGCTTGTGAAGATTCACTAGCTCGACCACTAGCTGAGTTGTACACCATTGACTTAACCAAGCAAAGATCGCATGATTTTGGTGAGCTGCTAGCATAACACTAAAACCAAAGAAAACGACAGGTAAATATCGACCTAGTGCGTGCATTTCGTTGGTTTTAAAATTCCTCGAGAAATGTACTTTTGGAAACAATGCTAACCTAGTCATACCTGAATGACGCACATCAATTCGCATACCGAAATTCGAGGTCGAAACAGGACGCAGTTTCTTTTCTAGTGCACTCAGTGCTATCCTCACCAGACAATAAGGACAAAGCTACACACGTATGCATCCTTGATTATTCCAATGCGTCCGGTTTTGTTAACCATGAAACATTGTTTTAAGATCAACTTGTTTTCTTTTATCTAAACATCAACTGACTTTTTGCTACAGAATTATTATGCCAAAGATACTCAGGAAACTATGTTTCACGACAGGAGCTCTTGCCCCTTACAAATGCTTCCTGTGTCCTTCAAGCAACCATTTTATCGCCATTCGTATTATTATTAATTTTGGATGTTTGTGTATTATTATTAATATAATAGATATAATTCCCGATTGTGCAAAAAGCTGTTCCTTGACTGCGGACAGATCCTGGGTGCAATAATTGTCGTGCTCATATATGGAGTGTGTTATAACAAAATTATTTGAAATCAAAAACCTTTTGTTGCTAAGTATTTGGTACTAGTTTTTCGCACTGCTTATATTTTCTTAGTTCATCCTGAAAGAAGTCGTGTGATGATTTATTCAATGGAGACATGGATATTATTGAGATCTGGTCTGAGAATTTACCAAGCTAAATACTGAAAGGTCTTGCATTTGTGCAAGTCCTGACTGTAGCTGGTTGGTTCTTTCACACCTTGGATCCATCCCTGTCCCTGAAAAAGCAATATTGCTAAAATACGCCGATGGCGTACTATTCGGCGCGAATAATCTAACTTAAGCGTCTTCGACCATGCTACAATGTTAGTTGGATAAAATCGTGCTTCAACATGCCATGATATTCTGTTTTCGCTGCATAAGGCAGATCGTTACCAGAAACTCCTCGTTGACTGTCCACAACTTCACATCAGTGGTGAAAGCCTGAGCATCGCAACGTCAGTGAAGTATCTAGGAATAAAACTGAGCCCCAATTTCACGTGGTCGATACACTTGAATGAATTTTTCACTAAAGACAGGCGACGATCCTTTTATGTCTCCCATCCTGCGATGATGAATGACAGGTATTCAAACACACTGGACCTGCTGTTCTCCTGTGGTCTTTCTGCGCCTATTGGATAAACATTTATAACTAATTCATAAGACAATGAAATACATATCTCGATGTAGTGGCCTTTCTAAACCAACCTCAGTTCAGCCCATTGCATCTGCACATGTTAACTCATTAACAAACCATATGTTGTAAATTGATATCGGCCGTTTTTAGCTAGAGTTTTATCAAACTAAAAATTTAGTTATCATCGCGACAAAACTGCACAGCTATATATGCATGTACGCCGGCATATGGCTGATTCACCATAATTTGACTAACTATATGTACGCTTGATCCAAATATCCTTATCAATCAAGAACTAAACAGCAAATTATGTCAATAATAGTATACCATACATGAACCATTGCATTAGCCGCCGTTTTATGCACTTTAGCATTTGTACTATTGTTTGTACCGCTTCGATCTAGCGCTTGCGTTGGAGCTGAAAATTCACCCTTAATGGGTACCTAAAAACAAATACTCAATTGGACTGATTGGCTTTCACTAGACTGAATTATTTAAAGCCTCCCATGTTTATCTGCATATCAGTTTTAAAATATTTTGTAGTTTTTTAAATCTTAACTATGTTTTTTCCTCCTCTAACGAACCTATCAATAAAAGATTGTTGCCCTTTCAATGATAAGTAAAAGCTAACCGTATAGTACAATGAAGGCTGGACTTAACCGTGAAATTTTAAATGCGACGTTTTCTCCTATGGTATCCTCTCTCCAATTGACTAGAGGTATTCGTTGCTCTCAAATTGAATGCATTATTAAAGCTAGATATTTGTGCAGCAGTTTGCTTCGTAGCACTCATGAATAACATAAAAATTGAGGAGTAATAACAACAAATGTTTTCATTAAAAATGCCGGCTGTCATTTAAAGCACTCCTCAAAATTAACGGAATGCATTCTGTAATTTCCAAATTGCTTCCAGAATCCTTAGTGACCCTGAGTTTTGTGACCATTTTTTACTACAGATGAGCTACAAAGGCAGTTATATTATTTACATGTTGGAGCCAAGCATGCAGAAACGTCAAGGGATATACAAATAATATTTTTTACTAGCACCGCTAAATCTTTATCTTTAACGAAATTGAAAAATACGTCCCGTCATTTGGCTTGCTACCGTATGAAATATACTTACGATATCTCTACAAACCGCAATACTGCAGTGTGCTGGTTAAAAGAGGATCTGTAAATATGTGGAATTCTGTTTTTCAAATGCGAAAAACTAATTATGTGGTCCACTGGATGGAATAGTACTTGATGTAAACCAAGTTTTACTCATAGATGATAGTGTGCTAATTGCAGTTCCTTAAATTTTCATCACTTCCATTCAAGAACTTTGATTATAGTCTTCTACTCCTAGTTATATATCTTTTCTTGCTTGTATTCGTAGCTATCTACCAACAGAAGCTTTTATTTTATTGCATCACGTCAAGCACATCTACAAAGGCACTTTTAAAATGCATGGCTTGTAATGTAAATAGGTGGCTGGATTTATGATAAGATTGATCAAAGTGGTGCATACCTACTCGAACTAATTTTTTTCCTTCTGGTTCAGAATACATTATATTGCTATCCTTTAACTTGGACAGCAGCCGACAAAACACTTGTATACTTCGCAAATATAACCGATTACTATTGGTGAAGTTTTGAGCACCACCCAGTCGGTGTAAAACATCCCTCACCTTTCAAAAGGTTATGAGGTTACAGGCGTCTCACTTAAAATAAAAAGGGTGTCAATAGTCATATTGTTCCATATGTATGATTGTTATCGTTCGTCCACGGAAACACGAAATTGAAATTTTAAATTATATTTTAGTGGCACGTAGTATTTATTATTATAATTGTCAAGAACAAAGCACTAAAATAATGTTCACGTTTAATTCAATAATTTCCTTATTGATGTGGGTTGGTTCCATGCTATACACTTGCTAGCATAATGAGAAATAGTTGTGTGTAAAGCATATTTTCAGTGATGAATATTAACATTTCTACAAATTACCATGAAGGACTGGCCTTATTGTAAGGAGAATTAATTTACTGCATGAACTTTACCAAACCTTGCACCGCTACACTGAAATGAGTATACTAATGTGGGCTCCCTTCCTTAATGTTGACAAATAAGGAATTGTAATGTCCGACGTCGTTTATAGCAGATTACTAGACATAAGCAAATGCAAGATTGCACGAATAGTTGATCTCAGGATTTCTGTGGTTCTGTTGGCTAGCTCGCAACATTCCTTTGATAAACATGTCAAAACATCCCAATGTATAATGAGCTTAATATTATAGCCGTTAAAATTTTTCTAAGAGTATAACCTCAAGAAGACCTCTATAAATCCTCTATAAGTACATTAATATATTAGGCATGCAAATTTTGTTAGAAAAACGTGATATCTATGGCATTTGAATAGATGACTATTCCGTCAGTCAGGTTTCCAATAACTGTCTATCAGAATGTTATTCAGGGAAAATGTGGGTTACTAAGATAAAATCATGAAAGAAAATTGATAAATAATTTCATCCTTCATAAAACACTTGCAAATATAAAAACCAGCTCTTTATAAAATAGGAATTCTATTTATTCTGTTAGGAATTTATGCAATAATGTTTGGGTATTCCATATATGTGAAAATTAGAAGTCAATATCACACTATATATTGAGGTTATAAACTAAACGCTGCTGCAAACAAATCTTCCGTAGATCACCAAAGTTCTACTTGCATGCAGTACACATTAGATTTTACCGATCACCCAAAGTGGTAGTGTGCTAATTACATGGACTTTATTTTGTATTTTTGACCTGGGAGGTAGACTCCATACCACAATGAGGGCTTGCGAGAACTAACCTCAGAATTTACGTATAGGTTAAAATGACTGTGATGTTAATTTCGTGAGTGAGCTTGCTCATTGAATTGATCCCCAAGGTACAGTTAACTACTCATATTAAAACAAATGAAATTTGGACAATATAAGCATGTACCATCGGTTGATTTGTCATCGTGGTTCACTACCAAATCACAAATGCGGGAAAATTTATGTTTACGAATCGGATATATCGCCCGAAGTATGGATATTGTGAACAGAAAGAGGTTCGTTAAAAATGCGAAAGAAATTATGACCTGAAGTAAAATATCATTAACATTTACCGCCGCGTTTTCTGGCTGGGTAATAAGTGTAGCTATGGCTATTGTTTTAGACATTACATCAAGTCGATTTACCAATTCGACTTACGGAATTCAACAATAAATGACGTATGCTTTAGTCAACACTTCGTCGTAAAGTTGATAAAATGGCACACAAAGTATTACAGGTTTCCTTTGTTTAGTAGAGCTAGAGCAATTAATTATTGAAGGTATAAATGTAGATTTAGCAAGAAAAAGAGGAAAGGCGCTGGCACATCAAGTTTTTACATATGGAAATCTATAATCACCATCGTTTAAAAACGGATCCTTTTTGCCACAATAAAAATGATGTTCGTGAGATTAGAGATTTGTTGTAATGTTACATGACAACATATATCACATACTCGTAATTATGGTGTTGCATAAAGCTGTTTCGTAAGTCGAATTAACTAAAATGTCAACTGATTTGTTAGTTAAATAGGTAGAATCAAAAGGGTCTTGGTACCGGAAAGAAAAAAAGTTTCTAAATTAGAAGAAAGACGACTGTGCATTGCTCAGCATAATGCATAATGTATGAGTACACAAAGGCTGTTCGTACATTCAATCGGCAGTCGATTGTTGGTCACGATCTTCGGGAGGAAATTCACATATCAACCAAGATCCAATTGCACTGTACCGGTTCTCAAAAGCTACTGTAGGCCAAGATGTTGCAGTGAACCGGATCGAACTCATGCTTTATTATCAAAACTAAAACTCGGTTAGCTTAAGCCAACAATCGATGAACTTGACTAAAATGCATTTTTCCTATGGTTCGTTTTGTTTAAATGTTGAAGCCTAAAACCGTGTGCATAAATTCTAGTTATTGATATCGGCACAAATAAGATGCTAAGAGTTGCATTAACCTGCCAGATACCTCTTTCAAATTTGCTTATTAATTAATTTGTTTGCTGTGTGCTAATAAGATGTTTGTGATGCTCAACTTACCAGTGGCCTATCTTACTTCAGCTAAAGCGTATATTAGTTGTTTAGTAAGCAACTATTTTACTACATTTATGCTAAGCCCAGTTCCCCTTACAGCGTATCCGTCATCAATCCAATGGAGTAAGAACGGTCAATTTAACGGCTCGTTTTTAACTCCACTGGTTCATTTTATCATGATATTTAGTCGCTTACTAAAATATCCAAGAGGATATTTGACACCGGCGCCAATTATATAAAGGCGCTTGTAATGGAGCTATTAATTTGCTAAATTGGTGATTGTAAAAATGCACGTATCTCTGAGTACAACGTGAGATTACGCGTCTCCATCTCAACACCGCTTTGCATCGCGTTACTCCCTTCTACTGTAAAATATTGCACTGTTAATAACTTGGCCGTTATAAGAACATTTGCAGCAATACTTCTGAACTCAGCAATTACTCCGACCATTAATTGATTGAAATTGAAGGAATATTCTTCATTTTTGAGCTATATAAAACGCTCAACCGGTTATGAGCTAACCACATTCGCATTAGTATTTAGTCATATTAACCCCTATAATTTTATCCTATTTTATGTCTACATGCGGGTAAGTTAAAACTTGGAAACGTGTTAAATTAAACTCGTTCCTAGCTGCAAATCTCAACTAACTAGAATGAATAACCTGAAGGTAGATTCAACGACTCATGAAAAAACGTGATTTTCCTTTTCCCAATAGCTAGTTGCTGAGTGGTAAATGATCAACTTATTACTGTTATTTATTATTAATCTTTATTTACCATGGCAACTGGGTTTTGAGGTCTATGAGAACAGCTTAACACAACGGTCAAAGGTTGCGTGTAGGGTTTTTAGGGATCGTAGATTTTAAGACCGAAACTCCATAATTCTGAAGCGGTGGCTGCAAGAAATGGCACGAACGAACTTAAATGTCTACCGTGGCCGCAGCTGTGATTTCGGTGTTCAAAATAAGACACGCATCGGGTACTCAGAAACTAAAATTTCAAGTTGGCAGTTCATGCTGTAATGCTGTTTACGTAAAGTATGATCTGAACGTTGTCGTTAGATGAAGTAGGTCATAATAAAATTGAATATTGCCTTATCCATATTAAATCAGATACAGTGAAAACAAAGGAGACAACAAGTCTCCCAGCAATTTCAGATGTTTACAAATATACAGTTTATGTTTTATCTGTTTATAGCGAGTATTTTTCACCAATGAAAGGAAAGGGAGGAAACAATGTCGACCTTTAGCTTAAGCCTGAGTCCCGAGATGCCTGTAATGGTCAGTTGGTAAAGTAAGCTGTGTTTGGACTCGCGATCCAGATGACTTCATGCATGAGAATGCGGAAGAAAATATTTTAAAGCTAATGATCTAGTTTATACTGGAGAAGTAACAGTACTTTTGTGACATGCTGGTGACTCAAGTAATATTCTAATTAGAATCGCACGTTTTGATACGTCAAGTCAGTTTATATAATTAGCCCAGCTTTTAGAAGCTTGATTAAAACTAATTACTTTACCAAACAGATTTACAAATATTCTGTTTCACGTAATTTTGATATTTATTTTACCACCATTCTTCATTTTAGACGAAGATTCAAACTGTGATCAAGATTCTTTCTTTATTCATGTTTCTCGGATAAAAACGTTGTCTTGAAAGGTATCACACTGACTGTAAGAATTTGGAGTAGAACAATTTGTTTCTTTGTAGCAAATAGAACTTCAAAAAATCCTAATTCTATAAATGTTACAGAATATACAAGCAGAAATATTTTAAGAGTTGAATTATGAAATCATTGAATTAGATCCGAGGATTAGAATATGATAACATATTACACGATTTGGACAACGGTTACATATTCCAACAATTTTTTGTTACGAAGAAACTCACAAGAGTTCTTCTATGATTCATGCTGCAGAATTTACTGTAACACTTCTTTTTCCCCAGAGGCGATATATTTTTTGCAAACAACTGCATTTCACATTTCCCGTTTTTATCTACTGTTAAAATAGTCATATTGAGCTACAATTGTTGGCTGTCAATAACCTAATAGCAATTTTTATATAACTCGACATTGATGAATTCAAATCTGACCTAATTTTCTACTCTACGTTTTAACTTTTTGGAAAAATGTCCATAAAGTATATCGCAAAATACGAAATTGTTCAGACTGTTGGTCTGTGAGCCGTGATATCCTACATTTATATATTCCTGCAAATTTGTATCCTCAGTAAAATGTTTTGATGTGATATGACAAAGACACAAATCCAGCTGTATGATACGCCTTAATCGGGCGCGAATTCGCATTTCTTGCTTTTACATCGAAATGATTTCTTAGGTTATTCACTTTTGACAAATCAACAATTGTCAACATTGTTGTGTTTGTCTCAGCGACCCTGATAACTTTTTTCATAGTATTATACTTAATGAAACCTTTCCCAATCGATCAACAGATTAAGATAACCGTCCAAACAATACAGGTTGGCGTTAATGTTGCGCCCTAAATCAAAATCATGCCAACATTTTGATTACCCGTTCATTATAGCTAGCTGATTTATTGTTCCAAATAATATTTTTTATAAAGGCCACAAATTATTGCCACACATTCATCCCATTGGCATTGAAATTTTAAGGCAAATTCTTTAACGAACACCAGAGTTAGAATTTAGGGCAATTGTTAAACCAATTACTTGGGAGCAGATAAAATATCTGCATTAGTTGCAAAGTATTCATTGGTTAAATTGTATTCATGTAACGGCCTTAGCTTCATGCTCATTGACTTATTCACCTGATGAAGAAGTATCTTCTAATTTTGGAATTGCAAGCCATTCAGATTGTAAATGGGCCAGATTGCAGAGTTGTACTGGGATAAGAGAACTTCTACCAGATGTTCTTGACAATTTCTTTTGTATTAACCATTTAAAAATCTCAGTCTGTGATGTGGTAGGTAGATCTTCGCCAAACCTTGAAAACCTCACATGGCTGTTAATTGCGTTTTCCTTTTGGTTATTCTCGAATCATTTTTTCACAAAAATTTCTCGCGATTGTGGTTCCATTTATCACTAAGTGTCATTTTAAGATATATCTTATATTAACAATCTACAACAAGCAACAATCCACAACATTCTACATTTCTACTTTGAATAACTGGTGTATAATGGTTGCATTTACCGGGAGTTGCATCAGGCTCATTTAGAAAATTATGTCGTCATAATTGAAACGAATGTAGATTGGCATTTTGTTTTCTATTTAGTTAAAATTTTACACTGGTAAAACACCGGTTTCCGGTTAGGAATCAACATTAAATTTTCACACAGAATCAGAGTAAAAATCTCTTGCACAAGAATTTGAGTTATGTTTGTTGCTCTGTGTTTATTCAACACTAGTTGGCATAAGTTTTTAGTCATATTTTAATTATGAGATGCTGAATAATGCTACTTAACTGAGAAATGTATTCTTATTATTTTGAACATAAGTATCAATAATGTGACCGCAATGGTTTTATATGTCGTCAATCTCTCTTGACATTAGGCAGAATTTAACCCAGTGAATAAACTGTCATCATGTATTTTACACAATTATTTCATTGAATTCAATGCCATTATGTTAGTGACTTCAAAGTGTTATCAATGTTGTTTTGCGTTATATACCAGTAGAAAAAGGTCTAAATGCTAGCTTGATTTCCGAGCACAGAATCTTAGCAACCAGCCACTGTGAAGAATGCATAATCAAGCAGTAATCAGTGTCTTCGTGACTAATGTATCCTCGAATCTGTCACAGTTATTAAAACTGACATCTCCGAACAAAGTGGTGTGAGCCAAATCACCGCCAAAGGGCTAATGTAAAAATTGGTTGAGAATCGGACGCAGAATGTCGACCGGCAGCGGTAGTTGCACAAAAGTGAATGCGGTTTCTGCCATCCGTCAAGTTTAATTTAGCCTGACGGATTGTACCCTGTTTATTGCCAAGAATTCTTTCGGCAAAAGTATGTGCTAGTGAAACTACATTTGCGAAATGCGTCTAATAGCCACTTTTGCGTCAAGTGCGAAGAAAGGATTAATAGCAACCTTTGCAAAGCCATTTAGTGGAGTGCAATATGCGAACGCGAACTGCATAACTTTAGAAAATTAGCGTTGACTACCTGACAGCACTAATTAAACCTGGTGCAAGAACAAAGAATTGTAGCAGTAGCAAACCAACCAAACTTTTATATAATGAGAAGATGAGATTACATGGCTTGTTCACAACTGTTAGTTATCTTTTCCATATAAATTAAGGTTGATGAGAAGACGTTTATTCCATATAGTGGGTTTGGTTGTTTGATAATTTCAGCTTGCTCATCTTAGCAAAAGCATATTTACCCAAAATTCAGTATCAATACTAGACCAAAAGATAAAGCGAGTATATAAATCCGCCTAAACAAATAGGCAACAATTCCAACGAAATTTAAAATTTTCGGAGCCGATATATCTAAAATAGGTAATTTGGCATTCTTTGCTTCATTAAAAAAAGGGAACTAAAATTCTTTTAAAGAAAGGTCTGTTATTCTGTTTTTGGTAAGTTTGTTTAATTAACATGTGTGACAATTTCTCGTTAATTGAAATAATGCCCGGCAAAAAGTGATACAAGGTAACCATATTCTAATTTCGGCACGATTACTTAACAGGTTGACTGACGTACATTACTATCAGAATTGTGTTAGTTAATTTAACCAGGCTACAGTTCGCGTAAAACAAATAGTGCACCTTGATTAACAGCCGGTATACCGTTATTCGGTATTAGTATATGGTTGTTGCATTTACTTCGGGGTAAGTGGAACAATTTAAATTCTAAATAACTAGTTGCATTTATACGTTTTATAATATCGTCGTGATTGTTCGCTGGTGCAATAAGTGTTTACAGTAGTTGAATTAGTCCTTACTTTTTATCGGTTTAAGAGGAAAAACCGCCTTGTGTGATGCAATGTAACTGGATGATAACGACAGATTTTTGTGGCACTGCAATCATGATTTCAACAGGCGGAAATGATTGTACACGAAAGCGAGAAATCCACCTAATTTCGTTTGATTCCGTTGTCAAGTGTCCTCTAAACTCAACTCTTACTAATTTCTCTTGAAAGGCGATGCTTGTTTCTATGAGATGATCATCCTTTGCAATGAATGGCAGTTGCTCTCAAACTCTTGGTTGCTTTCACTTCCAAAAACATAGTCCTTTATGCTCGTCTATTCGGACATTTCCGGAATGTGATTGACTGAACATTAATTGCAAAACTGTTGTAATTTCCAACTTCACTGCTCAAACTTTGTTGCATATCTTTTATTTGTCACAAATAAAGCATACTGCTAAATGTTACGTATATTACTGTTAATTGCGATAACCGTGTATCTCGGGCCTAGCGTGTGAATGCCACAAATTATGTAGTGCAATATACTCTGGTACACTGACTCAGCTGTTTCGATTGTTACCTATTTTTAATGGTATAACGGAATCCTTGTGTTATCTGTTCTAAACTAATTTTCATCGCGCTAACGTTATTCCTTGCTGCCCTTTTAACGTAAATGTTCATATTTCACGCACCGGTTTATCTGTTGACCAATTCTGAATTGTGGGGGACATTCAGCATGAATTTGTCCAAGTATTTTAAAAAGTGTTAACCTAAAGTGAGATTAACTGCAGTCGAGGATACTCGCAAGTCAGCAAAACAAGCAAAACCTTCAATGGCGACAAACTTCGCTGGTCCATCCCATCCGTCGAAAAATAAGCAACACGTATGTCAGAAGGCATCTATTTGACTGTCGGTTGCTACCTGTACGGAGCGATATCCATCCGTTTTTGTACGCTAGATGGTGTAGCTATTTTGAGTCATAAATTGTTATCGTTCCTCCTAGCCATAGTTTGATGGATGAAGGACATTGGATAATCCAAGATAGGAAGAGGTATTGGCAACTGTCAGCGATCAGAGCATTTGCAATCGCAAAGTATTCACTAACCAGAGTCAACTGAATTAAATGCGTAGGCTCGATATGACCACGGGGTGGAATTTCTGCAGAATGTGATCGATAGACTCATCGAAATTTGTGAGCAGTGTCTGGGGATTAAAGCTAATCACTTGTTTTGGCGTGAGATATGATTGTAAGACTCGACTACTACGATACACATAAATTGCTAAAATCATCCCTCGGCAAATAGTATCATGGCTCGAATGGTAAGTGGCTTAAAGGTTCATCTTTGCCCAGGTATGTACCCGCTAGACGGGGAAAAATTAATTTCGCCAGTGTTGGGCTCAAGAGACGTACTGATGCCGGGGAAATTAATTTCCACATTGTAAATTTTCGGGTACCTCCTCGGGTTCGCCAACCTCGGATCAACAGGTCGATGATGCTCTGTGCGTTGCAAGCGGTTACATCCGTGGCATACTCGTGATTTTGGTGAGACGGGCTATTTAACGACCGCGGTGTTGTGCTTTCATACATCCGGTTTCCACTTTGCAGAAGACTGCTAATCACCTGCCGAAGTGATGATATTAATTGTGAGCAACTGTGGTGTGCAATGCACCCTTGGTAAGGCTTAATATCCGTAATGTCCGCAAGGTAACTCTTTGGATTAGCTGCCTTATGTGTGAAACTACCTGGGTGGATGCTTTCAACCTCCTTCTAATAAGCTGGACTGAAGTTCAAATTCTCCAAGGGTATTGTGAAGGCTACGCAAGGTTTGCTGACATGATCTTCGAAACTGGAGCAGCACAACACATCTGCCAGTCAACGCGCGTTACACCGCACTCAAAGCTGTTGCCTCTGGAATTGGTGCTGACTAACCCCAAACGGATTGTTTGCGATGTTTCATCTGTAGCGCATTGCATCGAGTAACGGTTCTGTTATCATGGCCAGCCTTGAGCTATCGCTGGCATAATCCCAAACGTTAGAGCCGTCTCACAATTATTGAATGACTGGCTGTTGTCTCACTAGAGACGCTAGTCGAGTAGACTGGTCGATGCTGCAGGATTCATCTGTTAAAGCTTGTTGATCTGTTATAAAAGAGGGCATGCATTCGATCTGTGCAAGACTTGTACCCATCAAGCATAAGAAGACTAGGCCAAGGAGATTACATTGGTTCGACAAAGGGTATGTCCACTTGAATTGTCGGCGATGGGATTTGTGACAAATATTGCTCCAAGCTGGCTCTGCCAAAGTTTACGAACTGTCCCAATGGCAGCAAAATCAATGCAATTACAAGAAAGTGCAGTAACGTCGATAATTCGAAATAAAGCCTGCAAATGCAAAGAAAACGGCTCCCATTCAAAATTTATCTTGAGTAAAGGTGCGCTTATGGCCGGCAGACGAGGTGACCGTGTTAGAAGGCTCTGACAGACAGAATCTGATTTCCAGCGCTGAATGTGCGTCCGCAACGGTCAGGCAAATTGCTTAGGTATATGCGTACATACGAGACTCCAGGAGGGCAATCCATACCAAACTCGAAAGTCAAGATGGCGATGTGAAAGCTTTGCGCTATCTATATGTTACTTTTGACAGCACGAAGCCTGCCGGTCCACTTGAGCTCCAACTGCTGATTATCAAATCACTATCGAACATCATTTTGCCATCCATGGCTGATCTGTTCGACAGAGTGCTGTAAGATGTTATGTTGCTAGGCGATTGAAATAGCTCCCTAGTGAAGCCGAATCAGAAGCGGGTGACACAAACAAGATGCTTTCACCAGTTTACCATTGTATTTATTAGTACTGTAGTTGCAATTGCCTGATGTGAACTACCGAAAAGAGATCTCTTTGCAATGCTGCAGTTTACTTTTCCACGGGCATTATCTATGAACACTTAACGGATGACTTGTTTGAACACTATATTGGCCTAGGTATTTAAACTCATAAAAAGAGGTCTTATCCCGTTGCTGAAGTCAAAACACCTTGTAATCATCGCACAGCACGGCTTCACAAAGTGCTACTCCTCTAAAATTTACGTGCTGTTGTCGCGGCATTAATGGTTGTAGAAGTTGAATCGGGGAAAGTAGGCGAATGTGATCTAAATTGAGTATAGCAAAGCTTTTGATAAAGTGAACCATGATGGCCTACTCAACAAGCTGAGGTTCTGAAGTGTTAATGGATTACTGCACAAATGGATCAGTGACTTCTTGTTGGACGGAAATGGAGGGCGTGAATTGATGACCATCTAACGGACTGTTATCCTTCCACAAGCAGTCGAACCCAAGCTGCTGCACTGTGTCCCATCTTGTTCCTGGTCCACGTCAAGGAATTTCCCAAACTTTCCCAAACTGCATTGTTTGCAGACGACCTAAAGCTCTGGCAGGTTATATTCTTTTTCCTGACGTCTGTGACGTCCTTCAGCATAACATCGACCTCCTGTCGAGTTGGACTGCAGATATCCCTCTGCTGATCCGCTCAGTGAAAGGTTGCACATTAGCCTTGGGAAGTGTGTTGATGAGTGTATGTACACGCTGGCCAGCCAGCCGCTAGCTCACACGCCATCCTTGAAGCATATTGGCGTACTTTCACTCTGCCAATTGAAGCTCTTAGACAACACAAACAAGCTCTATTGAAACGGATTTCGCATGTTTTGGACGCTCATTTAATTTAAATATATTGAAAAGCACCTGTTCTCTTTCAGTATAAGACCGTTCTTAAAATAAGTGTCACCGGCCAATTGTCCAATCATCATGTCGACGCGCAGAGACTGGAACGTGTTCAACAACTGGCTATCATGCTCATCCTCAGTTTACGTGGTGTGCCGTATGAATGCCGATGAAGACGACAAAGGCTGTAATCACTGTCGCACTGTCGGTTTAGAGTTCGCCCCATTATGGCGCATCAAAAATTCCATCTAGTTCAACTCCGCATGCTAAGGCCACTGCTACTTGTGTATTCATAATAAAAATGGCGGACACCGGTACAAGCTATTGGTTCTGGATCAAAGGCTGAAAGCTTACCCTCTATGCTTCGAGTGCCGGATGGTGAAACGTTAGAATAGCTTACCTGCGAAAATGTTTGATAACAAATCCGCGCAGAATTTCAAGTATTTCCTGAGCACCCACTATGCGGATTTCGGATACATGGGGCGCATTGCACCCTAATAGCGTGCGGCGCAGTTGTAAAAGCAGCAGACGCTCAGGGATCGGGGACCTGTATCCGCGCACGTGGCCGAGCTGATTACAACAGAGTAACACAGACACATGTCTACTCGCTCTCCATTTGCAGAATTCAATATTTTCAAATGTCTTGGTAAGACATCCATTTACGGTAACTCTTTTGTACTTAACCAAATAAGCGAGGATAAATATGCACGTCATCCAATTCCATAATAACTACGTCATTATTAATGCTTTTTAGTAGTAATTAGAGGTGTCCATCTGTAATAGGCAGCCTACCTATAATTCATATGCAAAGAGATCAAATACTCTTCCCTGTTTAGCATTTGCGGTGTACGCATAACAATGCCAAATTGCAGAACTGAATAGACTACGCCGTGTCACACAGTAGTACATTATTTGTTTACAATATGCCTTAAATATCCTACTACTTAAGGCGTAATAAAGTTATTACCACGTTTTAAACACAAAGTGTACTTGTTTAGTTGCGATTGATATCCACGAATATGTCTATTTAGTTACACTGCTTTTCAAGTTAATGAATTATTTAGCGACATACCTTCACAACACGGATGCGGTTCCGATACTACTGGATGCATTTCAAACTTTCAAATTCATTTGTTCTAAATGTGATTAAATTGATGGAATTATGGCACCAATAATAAAATGGTTATATAAAAAAGTTAAGTACTTTATTCCAAGTCTCATGCTGTGCATTAGGAATGTAATGAGCTTTTTCCACTAGAATATAAATTTACTTGATCGTAAAGCACGAAATTTCTACGAAACTCATGGGTAAATGTTAATGATTATTTGACTTAATTAGGCAAGCTTAGAAAATAACACCAAACCTTAGGTGAAATTTAGAATGACCTTGAATATAATAACTGGTATTTCTGTAGAAAATTTCAACTGCATCTAGGCTTATAGCTTTGCTTCTGCTAAAATTCCTGTTTATTCATAAAGTTGGATTAAATCCGGCTACCCCAGATTATATTTCTGGTCTAGAAATCGGCCTTTAGCTTAAACTTTTGCAATAAAGTAATTTGTGCAAGCGGGAATTTGTTTCATATTTTCTCATGATCCTAGGCATGTTAAATATGATTACAACCGAAACTGGAGTCGTTTTGGATAAAATATAGGGGTTGTTTTTTATAAGGAAAAATTAAAAGATGTGAGACCACTCTCTACACGATGATTACGCATTCAAAAGTAAGTGCTGGCAAATCCATCATTAAAGAAGAGCTAATGATGTTCAACTAGAGCATAGTATCTCAAGTTGATCAAAAACGTTTGCAGCGCAATTATAGAATTACCAATTTCGTATGAAAAATTAAAACACCTAGATGGAATATAACCGATCCAAATTGATCTCTTTGTCAGGCGATCAAGACGCCATTACGGCAAACACTAGGTTCCGGGTTTCGCTTCAACATACAAATACTAGACAAGGATCTAGAAACTGCTTATTTCCTCTTTTGGGATGCAGTCCCGTTATGGTAAATATAACGGCCTAATATGAAGATAATCGACTTAACAAAATAAGTCGCAGTTTTTGATGCAAATTCTCTGCAGGTGCACCTAGGTCAAACATTAATCTTAAATATATTACCACATTTATTCACTAGATTATGATTTGCTGAATTCTGACGTTTATTTCTCGACGTCGGGTTATACAAGCGTAATGTACAATCGTTGCTGCATTTTTGCTTTAGTATATTTAATCTATCGTTAAATTCATTAAGAACCCCTCAGCGTTCGCGATGTCGTTTGGTTTAATACAGCGCCTTAACAATAGAAGTACGAGGGCGACGCAATTTACCATGCGTTTCACCGAATATCTGTGTGGATTGCATGGCTGTTTTTTCGATTATCTTACGCAACTTTATTTATTAACCTGAAGGTGGTTGCTGAACAAATGTACACTCTCTCTGGTTAAAAGCTCTCTCACCCACATTGCTTGAAGGATATAATTTACTATTACGCTCCGAGTTGATATGCACAGACTTTTGTATACATAATAAAATGTGACTCAAATGAAGTACACGCTCAAACTCATTCCCTGCATTTGTTAAGAAGAGAATGCTGCTCGTCTTTTTCCTTGTGGATATGGCTATTGTTGTAGTAATGCGTGCTCACCTGTCGTCTTGTTACATGTCACGAGGTGAAGAACAGGATTTTATACAACGAGGGGCTAAACGGTTAATCCTTTGGTTACGAGGAAAGTCGTACTAAGACCGATGCAATAGACTGCAACCTTACACACAGTCTTATTACCTGCTTCCAGTCGATATCTTGAAATCCAAGAAACCATTATGCTAACTACGATTCTGTATGTGCACACAAAAGGCAGCAACATTTAGTTGTAGAACGGGCTTGTGTTCTGAGACTAGATCCGGAGAGATCGCCGGCTTTAATTTGAGCGTAGAGTGGTGAGCATTGAAAGGTTTACCGAAAACGAAAATCAGAGGGAAATCAATGTATGAACTCTAGGATATTTATTGACCATACAATTGCGAATTTAAATTAATGACTGGGATCCACTCATGCGCTGAACATTGTTGGTGAAAAACTAGAATTTTTCCAGGAATTCAAGTAGCCTGACAGCTGTATTGGCACCGGTTGAATAGAAGATAAGATCGCAAATAGAAGAGTAAACCCCGATGTTCTTTAGTCAAGTGCTGCCAACATTAGCAAGCTCATTCTCGCTCTGAAGAGCGGAGGATACAACGCAATCTCGCGTTAAACCCTCTTGAACAGCTGCAAGACTTTGCCAAGCAACGACAGAGCCAAACAGACCTGTTGCTTTTGAACATCCATAGTTAAGTAATGTTGCTCAATATCTCGTCTGAACACAAGGTAAACAATGCGCGTGTTCGGCTTCGCGTATTTGGTGCGCGAAGAGCGAGTGAACCACTCAGCCCCATTATGTCGCGTAGCAGACTACATGAGGTCTTGCTCCACAAGCTGAGAATGTGTGGTGTCGTTGGCGCACGGCACCAGTGGATCAGGAACTTCCATATCGGGAGAAAATGGCGGATACAGGTGGAGGACCATCTAACGGATTGGTACGCTACAATATCGGCATGCGCAGGGACATAGTACTGGGGCCCATTTTGTTCCTGACTAATCAAAGAAATACCTCAGCTTCTTCGATCGTCCTGCACAATGTGTACAGAATATTTGGGGCGTTATTTTTTCTCACGACAAATGTGAGATTCTTAAGCAAGACTGCGACCGCTTTTCCTTGTGGTCTGCAGAAGTTGATCTGTCGGTCAACCCTGTCAAGTCATCAATCATGAGCCTGAGGAAAGATGGTGTTGGGCGTCTGTACACCCTAGCCGGCCAACCGGTGCACTTCACAGATATGTAAACTTTTATGTGTACTCTCGCGCTATGATCTGAAGTCCGTCGACAACACAAACGGACTGTACGGAAACGGACTACGCCCGCAGCTTTCACACTTCGTCTGAAGAGAATGTCACTGGCCTGTTCTCTTCCATGACAAAACCGGAGTTTATTACTTTTGTCTGTATTGTACGTTTGAGGAACGTTTGATCAAATTTTATTGTTTTACGTGTGAGAAAACTTGCTTTGCATTGTAGATCGCTTACACAGATGACGGAATATATAGGCAAAGTAAAATGGTCCCAGATTTTGGCAATTAATATTTCTTCCTCATTTTCATATTACAAAAGGACTTCTATTATAGCGTGGGTTAAATGCGTTTCTACATAATAAGCTGAATAAAGCTGTAAATATGGCTGGAATCATATCAGTTATTTTGACGCAGCTAAAAGATATAAATCAAATATCTGATGTCAGGTAAGACAGAAACTGGATGTATCATAGAGTTTGTCCTCCACGCTTAATCTAGACGCTAGTCTCATGAACAAATGTCAAACAAATGTTAATTACAGACGAGAACATTTTTCTGACACAAAACGGTGTACCATGAAATTACGCGCTGAAGTTTTGCAGGTTTCACTATCTAGGCAGAGCTGACGACTTAAGTATTTTGGTGAAGTAGTTCATATGTGAATTCATATGATGGAAGATCGCAAATGTTTTAAACGGGTCCAACGTGGATGTTAAACTTGCTGTCCAAATAACACACCAGCTATTTAGATTTGACCTTGGCTTTACACAAAATTTTATTGGCAAACATTAAAGTATGTCTACAAAAAATTGTTGAACAAACTGGGTTGCTATAACACGATTGATAATTGTTGCAAACGCTTCTATTTTACCTCTATCCTCTGACACTCTTAGCCGCGCCAAGGCAACCCACCTAGCTCTGTACACAAACCTTCTATTCACAACTATGAAGTAACTATAAACTTGCTGGGTTTTAAAACTCACTGGCCTACTAGATCAGTCGCCTGATTGACCGCATTGAGGTGGACGCTTCCCAAATTCAGCTCCGCTCCCTTCTCTATTACCTCCACCTTTAACTTGTTTGCGCAAACCTATTTTCCGCACTAGGGCTTGATCGTAGCATTTTGCCCTAGGGTTTACTTATAACCATCGCGGTTGCCTTCCTCTTAGATTTGGCCTACGTGACAGGTTGTTTGGCGCCTCATCGACCGGTTGTGTTCCGCTTTGAAGATCAACTTCTAATCGTGGTGGTCGTCTCCGCTTTCTGGTCCGCTTGCATTCTGTGTTATCTGCTGCTTGCATTTTACGTTGTGATTCACATAGCCGCTCAGCTTCATCTTCCAAACAAAACGCACCTAGTAAGAAGTCCTATGGTAGGGATGGCGCTTTTGGGGGACTTTGAAACGCCGTGATTCGACCTCAGCTGATTGGTGTGCCTGACCTATTTCCCATTTCCTACCATTAGCTCGTAGATGACTCAACCGTTACCGTGGATCAATCTTCCTGCCGACAACTACTTCTGTCCTCCGAAGTCTGGTGTATACAACATGTTTCCAATTTTGAAACGACGTACGCGGTCT
The DNA here is from genome assembly GCA_944474145.2 of Dicrocoelium dendriticum. Taxonomy (NCBI): domain Eukaryota; kingdom Metazoa; phylum Platyhelminthes; class Trematoda; order Plagiorchiida; family Dicrocoeliidae; genus Dicrocoelium; species Dicrocoelium dendriticum. The sequence continues at coordinate 103,027,056 of OX104069.1, forward strand.
GTCCGCTTTTCCCCTGCATGATAAAAGCAATGCTTTTTTCCTGCTGGGTATAAGGCCTTTGTGCTGGATACCGGTTTAACGGCCGAGCTGAGGTGCAAGGCAGTAAAGGGAATTCTGAAAAATTATGGACCAGATTGAAGTATTGCTTCTTGGCGTCTATACATCTGCGTAATCCGACTGTCATTGCTTTCTATCGTAGTATGCTCAGGTCGGATGTGTACATCTGATTTTGAAGTGGTGGTGTGGCAGAAGTGTTGCACTTCCCGGGATTCCGAATTTGCAAAAATATCCGTACCAGGATACAACTGGAGCAGGCTTTGAAATTCTGAAAGAAATTATTACCATGTCAGCTTTAGTTCCGGTCTCCATTAAACTTGAATGTCTACTTCGTGTGACGGCAATTCCATCAATTACCTCTGCGACTTTTCGAATTGCGACTGCTGCTCCAAATGTGCTCGCAATTGTTCAAAACTGACTGCAATCTTTGGGTTGTTCTGACAATTGTCGCCACTGCGGTTAACACTGCTTCTCTTTCTCGATCACCTGCCACTTCCAGCCTCGTCAGCGAAAGAACACACACAGGTTCTGCACACGAGCTTTCTGTTTACAAGTACGCGGAATATACAAATAGCCGTGTATTTAAAACTCACTGACTTGCTCGAGCGATCGCCTGATCGATTGCACCGAGGCAGACGCTAAATAAATTCAGCTCCGCTTACGTCCGTATTAGGAATATAGGCATGGTAGGTTTCGTGTTCTTACCATCATCCACCATCGTACTAACAGTATTAACTTTTTACGACATAAGCCACCATTTTAATAAAAAACACTGGGATTATTCAACAAAACAAGAATACACAGTTGCGCAGAGGATATTCTTGTTTACAAATCTTCACTTATTTTCATACAGCAATTTACATAGTTTGTTTCGAAACTTGCAAAGTGAAAAAACACGTATTCAGTTGTCACAACTGTCATACATTGACCTTTCTAAGTCAAATAATTCACCATTGAAAAAGGGATTATTTTCAAACACCGATGGTGCATTGTTAGTGCACTCCGTCGCATGTCTTCCAGCTTGCTCACTTTTGCCTCGTATATTTACTTTAAATCATGTAACCATAGTAACAAGGACAAAGATTTAATTTCCTTGCCACGATAATGCAAATAGTATTGGTTTCTTAATTTTTAAGTCTCATATCAACACTCGTGCGAGTAATTAGCCTAGACTTCGTTATACGACACAATTACCCATGCAGAGGGAAGTTTACGATTAGACGTATGCAGGTTATTGCAGTGGGAAAGCAAATACTATCCCACTTGAAATTATCAGAAATAATAATCTAGGTATAAGTCAAAGCTTTGGGCTAAAATTTGCATTAGTGTTTAGCCTGGTGTATATGCTCATCACGAAAAGTACAGATAAATTAGACCTTATATTAAACCAGCGGTATCGTGCACTCTTATCATTAATATTTTCTTTATTTATGTAAGCCACCCTTGCATTAAGGCACTGCCGTCTTATTCGTACTGTAAAGCTACACCCTCAATTTTTGTAAATTTCATAAGTTTCCACAGCAACATGCTTCGTATTTTGTTATTGCATTAACTTTGAGGACTACTTAAACTAAAACAGTTAAAGCAGAATTGTTTAGCTAAAGTTCGGAAGAATTAATTAGTGCATGAGTTCATAAATTTGTTGATGTATACATGGATGTAACAACACCGATTGTTAATTCCATCGAATCCAGGAATATTTGTGATTTGTGTAGTGAGATATACGCAAAAGTCAGCAAACATTATAGATATGTTTACACTTGTCATGTAGGCAAAAATGACATTCATATTACTCTCGAGAGCAGGATTTTAGTTATAATTTTGTTAAGACAATCATCCTTTATTTTCTGGTTTAAGCAAATGAATATTAAACAGCAGAAGCAAATCTTTTAAGTAGATCTAATTTTCTGTGTAGATAAACAGATTATAGCAATGTAGATAATTCGTCCTTTCTCAATGATATTTCCAAAGGGTTCCATACCAGCTGCTTAACTAAACTTTATGCTTTGAAAATTTACATTTTACTTCCGTTTTCTAAAAAGGAAAACCTAATAAACTACAAGGCTTAATATTTTTTGGCAGTAGTTTCACCTAATACCGTATAAGCATCACCTGCTATAGGTTAGAGATTTGTTCGCATTCAGCATCTGTTACTATCCGAGAAAGGCTTACTGCCTAAATTGCTAACGGCTGAAAATGCTAACAATGCCATATCATTTGTTAGGTTTACCTAAATTTGTTACAAGTTTGCAGTACAAATTCAATTATCGGTATTGAAATAAGTTGCTCCCATCTAATTGATAAACGTCGCTTAAACCATGTCTACTTATAAACCGTTGGTTTGCTTCATTTTAGTTTTACAAACATTCCTGTCTAGAAAAAAAAAGCTAATTTTTGAACGCTGAAATTGCATGTGAATTAGAAAGACGACTACATTTTTTTCAGTTGGCTAGCACGGCGTTAATGCCATATGCACATATGTGGGTAAACTTCGTTGTGTAAAATTTGGTAAATGCTCACAGCGTGCTATATTAATCCTGGTAGTATAGAATTTGTGACGTCGAAGAAACTCAGTATTTTAGTCCAGATTTTTCATCAGCGACTAAAATTAAAAAATCAATGTGTGCTTTTATTACATAATAAACTTAATTACGAAAACAGCTATTTTGTAAAATGTATGGTTGTTAAATCTACTTTGTGGCAAAATTATGATAGTGATTTTTAATTTCGTTAATTATTTCTGCAATGTACAGCAGTTGTGTCAAAATTCTAGCGTTCCAAATCACGTTATTACAGATGCTTGCCTTTAATATTTCTGTTACAACGCCCGTGACCTTCGTTCATTAAGTTTTATCTCCAATGTTTTATTACTGAAACAGTAATATCACTGGAATACTGTCACTTGAGTCTAGAATATTTACAGCTAAACCAATAAATATTCATCACGGCATTTTATTATAGAATAGTTAGCTATCAAGGCACCTATTTTATATCCTTTTTTAATAATTGAGTTATTTTAAGGAAAATATAATGGCAATTATAAGCCAGATATCAATGAAACCTCACCAACTCATTACAAAAGATTCGGTTAGAACTATTCTGATATACATGTTACAGTTATAAACCAAACTATAGAACAAATGCTACTAAAATCCAACACATAATCACTCCTGTTTGCTGGGATTTCACTGGCAGGCTTCTTTGTGTATGAGGTTTTAGCGTTTGAATGTTAGCCCATAGAGCAACTCTGCATTTTATGTACTTGCATTTGTTTCTTTTCTCCACATGGATTCTGTCGTGATAACAAAATAGACGATTTATTCCTTAAGAATAATGTTGCTCAATTTATTTTTATGGAGAACAAGCAAAAGCATAAAATAAAAGGGTGCGTTTAGTCTGCGCAAATATTTGTGAAAGTTTGACGTTATAATGTAGTTCACAGGCATACATGTAACATGAATTTTTTAAGATCAATCTAACAGCTAGCTTAAAATTTGCCTTTTGTGTACCAAAGCGCAATTATGTCTAGGCAGTAGTGATAGTTTTATTAAATACTTCAATATTATCTGTAACTTTTAACGTTAAAATAGGAGCGACTAGATATTAGTTGTACATTTAACGGTAATGTTCATTCAAATGTACCTCAGAAATTAATTAATTAGCAAATTATGCTATGATTGCTAATATTGAGGAATTAATCCGCCGTACACAAGTGTGGATTGGAAAAAGATCATATCGAATTCTCCCGTTGGTTACTTACCACAGACTTGACAGTTATGCTCTAGACTTGTGATGACAGTTGTCTAATTTGTTCCAATATATTTTGTCGTAACTTTCCAACTAAGTACATGTTAAGACCCAGGCTTTTGGATGAAAAACACAAATTTTATTTTCTCATCAACCATTTAAATGCATCCAAGACCGGTAGAAACCGACAAGGTCATTCGATGTAGGTTGTTGTCCAATTGGCAAGCAACTGACTTGCTTCGTGCACCACGGTCGATAGTGTGACACTGCCTTTTGTTTCGCACGCAGAACTACTGCTGTTCACTTTGGATTTGGGTAAATGCGCCGCCAATGTTATGACACACAAGAACACTGAGGCCGAGTACCGTAAATGTGTCCTGTATCGAATTTATTGAACCTGACAAAATCATGTTAACACCGTTTTTATTGCCTGGACCACAGGGAATGTTTTATATACCCTAACCCTTTAAATCTTAGCTGCCTATACGGGTAGGAAATATGAGTACCATAACGGAAAATTCAATAAACGCGCGTTTCAGAAGGATTAAAATAATTCACATAAATACGTATATTAAAAACAAAATTTAATGTAAACCTAAACAAAAGTATTTTTATACTGAATAACCTTAATTTTTCTACACTGATCAATATTTAGTCATGTTAACAGAATAAGGCTTTAGTAGAAACAGTGTGAGTTGTAAGTATTAAGGCTGTGTGTTAGGCATATGACATCAAGTTTATATTAACCGAACTGCGGATCAGCAAAGTAAGTGATTGCACTTTCTAAAATGCTTTATTCTGGGGTTGTGAACTCTTGGCAGTTTTCTGAATAACGGGCTTATCCAGAATTTATTGTTAATTTGCGTAATTCTTGTCTTGATTAGACGCATGATATAGCACATTCATACACAAACGTACGGGAGTTTTGCCATGGAACACTGTCTACATTTAGTTGACCTTTAAAACTTAAGTTTTCGCTTTAATTACATGAAGACCTTCACTTCCTTTCAAATATCTCTTACTAATCGTTGCAAAAAAGTATCAGAGTTCTTTATATGCAAATTGGATGATAATAAAATGAATAAAAAGAACAATAAATAATTTGTGTATTCCTTTAGATGCTGCAGTAAGATAAACAAATCTATCACATTGCCCTAGGGTGCCATCAAATCTATTCTGTTTCTCCCACCCTGCTTTGCAGACCATATTATGCAGGTGGAGCTAGCAACAGGTATGCAAGAAATCTGGGCGGGCATTCTTAACCAAGAGAGAAAATAGCATTCTAAAATCAGTTTTCTTCTCCAATTATTGTGCAGACTTATTTATTCAACACTTCTCGTTTACTGCATTTGTTGCTAGAAGCAGTATCATAAAAATTCGAGCATTTAGAAGCACATAGATATTGTATTCTAATATAAGTTTTTGTTCTTGGTTAGTACAGTTTGGATTGCTGAATTCAGTGGCTGATATCAGACTAACTCGTTATCTTGCTTTAAATGAAGGTTGTATAAAAAGGTTCGAAATCTTGTAAACCCTGCAGATTTATTAGAAAATAACTGGAAGTTTTCTTCTTAATACGGAACTTATAACTACGCCAATCTAAACATTTATTAACACGTTTATGGATTTCTTTATTTTGTGTGAAACATATACATCTATTATGTGGACTCAGTTACGAACTTTTAATTTATTTGCGCAATTTCGTTTCGCCCTCGCTTTTTAATAATTCATCGGTCATTTAATATTTCCTTAAACTGGTTTATTTTTCATTCAAATATTAAAAGCTACTTTAAATACTTTGGGTATACTTTGGAAATACTTTTCCCTAGTAATGCCGGTAAATGGCCAATATATAATTGTTTAGCATTTTATTGCCTTTTTAAAATAATTTTTATTTGTTTCTTTTAGTGCATTCGATTTATAAATGCAAGGAACCTGCTGCTTGCACAAAAAGTACTGATACCTTTCTTTGCGTTTCGTACTTTTCGCATCACAGCGCATTTATCAGGTTGCGAAACAAGTTAACGGACCACATTGCAAGTGTAGATGACCCATTACAGTCGATTGGCTTTTGTAACTTCTATATATTTAACTATAAATTTTGCAGATTTGTACATTTTTCTATACCAATATCTTTCACAGCTTACACTCTCAATCCCGCAAATATTTATAGGAAACCAGCGGACTCGTACAAAATAAAATATTGACATTTCGAATGCCATATTAATAGCTTTAATTAAATTATGCATGACGTTAAAGTTCGTTAGGATTACAGATCCCATCAACCAATATCTTTAGCTACCTGTGAATAGTATTTTGCAAAACCATCGCATATATTGTGGAATTAAATGTTGAAAACTTAGTTGACATGCTGTGGCTATTTGTACTGTTGGGCTATGTGGGTGTTGAAAAAATATATCAGATGTTAACGTTGCGAAACGTTTATAACTAAAAGCACACATATGTGTGTTAATAAAATAACAGCAGTTAGTTTTTGCAAGTGCGAGTTTAGACTATCCGTTTTAGGCCTGGAAAATACAACTGTTTACAATAGTGTTAGAATGTGCGACATAGAACATTTTAATGCGTCTTTAAAATCATATATTAAAATGTATGTTGAATGGGTAAAATTGGGTTAACTGCATGTTCAAACGTTATACGAACAAGCGCTTTTGGGTACGCAGACGATTATAGGTAAAAAGACAATTAGGTTACCAATTATTGGTTTAAAAATGCCTTAATATTACTCTATCTATGATAGGTTTTCTATAGACAGCTTTTGAATGGAAGATCCCAATAGGTGTCAGCAAAATTAGGGCCACTAACTGACCAAACAGGCACAGCGTTTAACATTTTGGTTTAGCCAACTATCAGCTACTTGATGCTTTAATGCTTATAGCATATATCTGATAATCTTACATGGGTACAAACGTTGCCACCATAGCAAGAGTTCATTTGATTGGTGCAGTTTGGGGAAAATTAATAGTTCTCTCTTTAGACCAGCTGCATTAGTAACCTGGTTTATTACCAGAGCCAAGTACAAGCCATGTGCAATGCTACACTAGCTGCAAATGCAAGTTAAACTTTAACCCTTGTAAAGGGCATATTACTGTTTCAACTGAGTAATAATCTTTTCTCACCGCGAAATATTTCATTAGAAGAGAAGGTAGATATTAATGTTTCGCAATTTTTGTCTAAGTTTGCTTACTAATGTTAGGCAACCAGACTGCATAGCAGTATACTGCTTAATTTGAGTCACTCAAAGCCAGCCTTTCAGGTTAATATATATATATATATAGAAAAATAAAATAAGTCACGAAATGAAAACTTCCATCAAAAATTAAGCGGACTGCATCTTATGTATAAAGGAACCTAAGCTAGAGGATGCCAAACGTGATTTACTTTTTCGTTAAAATAAACACCTCTGTTGGACGTTACTCTAATATTGAAAATGTGGTCGCAAAGGTCTGTTAAGAAATGATATCAAAATATTTAAGCAGACAATAGTGAGTTATTTGGGAATTTCGGGGAATATTTATGCATGCCTTTTGGGTAACTGAGATAATTTGTCTACCAACTGGCTGGCCGCCATATAAAATTACTTAAGCTAAATAGAATCCAAATTTTCAAAAAATGCTTTACTAGTAATATCCCACTTCTTACTTTTATTTATTATATGAATTAGTATATTGGATCTGAAAAATAAATATTTAAGTTTTCATGTTTAAACATCTCAACCGCTTAAATTTAATTGTTAAATCCTCCCGTTGTACTGATGCGACTAGTAAATAACCTTAAAACTTTACTAGGTCTTGCTAGTAAGGTTATGCCAATAATCTAAATCAGTTTTCAATCGTAGGGTATCTAATGTTTCCGGCAAATATATCAAGCGGGTTAGTATCGGTCCTCTGGTAGTGATTAATTAGTTAAAGTCCTTTGACAAAGAAAGTTACTCCAGCTATTTTGCGAAGCAGTACTGGAATGTAAACCGCACTATTTTGAAGACACTGTGGAAGATATTTATCGCGAGGTTTTTAGGGATTTAAATTATTTACGAACAAAAATATAAGGAACATAGAACATAGGATCAATACATTGAAAATTGGCACGTTGGTTTTTGATTTAGGTTGCCAGCTTTCGAAATTTCATCTGTGGCGACACTTCAGCTGCGAACAGCAAAGCTGTAGAGCTTGCAACGAGATTATTTTAATAGCTAATACTTTATTTCTTTTACATAGGTGCCTAAGTTAAATACGTTTTCAAATTCGCTTCATTAGCTTCAACTGTAACTACTTTCTGTAAATGATAAATCATTTTACAATAACACGGAGCTATGGCTTTTAAAATAATGAAGTTTAATGTTACCACTAATGTATCTTACTTCTTTGCACTCTGACGCAAACCAAACCTTTATAGCTATTAGTAATTGCTTATGCGGGTATAAAAGAGAATGATTGACCTGTCCCTTAGTATAGTTAGGGCGATAATTACAAAATAAAGTTGCTAGTAAAGAATGCTTGCTATACAGGACTCACCATGGGATTGGGATTAACTCATGTGCCAGTAGTGTTATAATACCTTCCAATGTTTGTTTAGGGCTACTATATCAGGTGGTGAAAATGTGTAGGGGTATCATCAATGCGTTTTTTGCAAAAGCATAAGGAGAATTATTAATTGCATGTGCTCGCGCAGTCCCGAGCGTTACAATGCATCTCGTGACTTGCTCATTTCTATATAATAAGTGTCGTACCACTCACTATACTCACAGCTCCAGCTTATGAGATTACTTCGTCGAACAGATTAACAATGCTTCACCCCTCACTTAGGAGATCTATTTTCGACCGAATTGATCTAGCTATAGTGTCGAACCAAGCTCAACTCGAGAACGCCCCATCGATGCCAGGCTCACAAGTCCAAAAGCGCTTTACTACCAGAGCTCCCCGCCAGGCGCCTCTCATAATAATTACTGAGATCGCACCAGCACGCCTCACTCATAGAGCCACTCACTCCGACGCTATCCTACAGTTGAACACTAGTCTGGAAGACACCTTTCTAGTATGAGCCAATTCTCTATACCTCCTGACCGTTGAGATCGGAGGAGAGAGACACGGGAAGAACTTTGGCCATCCGCTTCTCGTACGTCTGTCACACACGCCGAACCCAGCCAACGCCTTGCGTTACTCTCAGAGGAAACCCCACATGTGTCCCGCCACACGGAGCACGGACGACACGCACTTCCAGCAATGCCTGTTGCCCTCTCGCTTGAAAGACCTGATCACTTGTCCGCCAATAGACACCCTGCCTCATGGATACTCTATGTATAACCTCGACTCCGTTCACTTTCGCTGCGGCGCTAATGTACTGCCTGCTACGTCACACGCTCTCTCTCATAACACCTCTCACGCACTCATCGCACAAGCTACAGGAATCTACAATGCATGCCTCGTGCCTCATTTTACACTGCTAGATATGATATATGCACGCGCACTTGCAGATCACTCTCTTTCTCCGCTTCACAGAATATATTAGTGTTTTTCACAATCATTATAGTGGCCACTAATCATGCCCGTGTTTATAGGACTTACTCATGAATTTCTCGGCGATCTAGCCTCATTGTTGACCTTATACACAGGACGAATGTATGATAAGCTCCGTCTCCCCTAAACACTCCACAGACATGTGCTGTTATCAGTCACACGTTCTGCCCGCGCTTTGAAAGTTGTGTGTCGTCTCTGTGTCACTCC